>JAMJFZ010003951.1:750000-1231817 GCA_026225945.1 Cricetomys ansorgei
TAAAACAGAATTAAAATTTTCTCAGGGAAGCAATGGTAACACACACTTTTAGTCCCAGCACTTGGGAGGCTGAGTTCATGAGTCTGAAGCCAGCCTGGGCTACACAGTAAGACCCTCACATTAAAAATAAAAGAAATAGTTCCCAAAGTTGGCCGCATGAGCAATGAACTGAGTAGCTAATAGTCTCTTCATAGCCCAGCTGCAGTAATCAGCCAGTGAAAGTCAGTCCTCCAACAAACAGTAAACCCTTGAGGAGGTCTTTGATAATCAAAACCATTACCCTAGTAAGTGTCCACTAAAATCAACCATGTCTTTCATCACTTCCCTATCACAACACTGAGTGGTCATGTCATCACTTTTAGACTCTCCTATTTTGAAATCCATTTTTTTTGTGTGTGTGTTCACAGTGATACAAACCACAACGAAGTTGTTTCTAATTTGCAGAGACATAAAGTGTTCTTCTTTAGCCCTTTCTTGGATAGTCTAGGATGTTTGGCTGGGAAAGCACAGTGGCAAAATTGCCAGCTTGAGGCCTCATGTGACACAACACAGTGGATTGTAAGGCTCATACAGGGCAACCTTGGCAAAACCACCAAGGGGTCTTAAGAAAATTCAGATTTTCCTAAGTGCTTAATTCTAAGGCTTTAGATGAACCTTATATACTGTTTGGGCCACCTATATGGTATTAGTCATTTTTCCTTGGTACCTAATTGAACTTACAGGTAAGAAATATTCAACAGTCCTCTCTTATGAAAAACTCATAGTGTTACAGATACCTAAAACATCAATACACAATTGAATGAGGTCTAATCTAAATCCAAATGAATACTCTTTTAAATTTAACTTCTTAGAACTTAAGTTTATAAGTACATGTATTTACTGGGAATATTTAAATATGCCATTCATTTTTTTCCCTTTAAATTCTAGTATTCTGGAGATCTCATCAATTGACAATATAAATCTACTCAATAAAATTGGGCCGTTCATGAAGTTTACTGTACATAAAAGGCACCTGGAGAACTTGTTACATATGCAGAATGCATAATCTCACAAGCAGAGATAGGGGCTTACAAGTGAGCTTATATTTGCAGAAACCTGCATTAGTAATACGCTAACAGAGGAGTCTGACAAGATGATCCCCAGAGCAAACTGTAGAAAAGTCCCAAGTGTGTTCAGAAATTCCCTTCCTATAAGCCAATTATCAAATGAGTGAACATTTCTGATTATAGTCTCTACCCTCTCAGGTGATCAACTCCTCGTATATCTCTCATCAACCATGATGTCACACCAAATTTAGCACTATACAGACTTGCAGTCTTGGCTGGTTGTCCTAAAATGTGTATATTCCCATTGTCCCAAAGCAAATTATAAATTCCTGGATCTAGGGTGCATGTCTTGATGTTGTCTACATACAGCTTGATGTCGTCTGTCTTCACTGCATTCAATTCTCCCTACTGTCTTTCCCATGCTGGGAATGGTATCCAAGGCCTGAAATATGCCAGTAAGTCATATCTCCAGCCCCTTTCCATTTCACTCAAATCTGTTTCTATAGGTAAAGTGTTGCTTTACCTAAACTGCTCTTAGAAAAACTAACCATCATCTCCACAGTGCCAAACCCAATCCTTTGCCTTTTTTTTCTGCATCTAATTTTACTAATCAGGAACCTCTTCTATGACACTCTTGCTTTGCTTGGCTCACAGCATTATGCATTTTCTTAGGTTTATGTTAATCCTTTCTCCTTGTTCGCCCCATGTCATCCTTCATCGGTGATTCCTTCTCTTATCTCCAAACTCTTAATGTGGGATGACCCAAGGTTTATTTGTAAACTTCTTGACAGCTATTAATCCTTGGTGATCTAGCATAGTCTGAAAGCTTTAGTACAATTTGGCATTGTGAATTGAAATGACAACTACATGCTGATGACTTCCAAATTTACATCTCCAGCTCAGACCTGTGCCTGAATACCCCCAACACATACCAATCTTCACTTGTTATCTAATTGGCATCTCAACTTGTTCTAAAACTGAGCTTGTATTCTTGCTCCCAAACCTACTCTACCTATATGTCCTTCCTATCTCAGTGGCTGCCATCTCTCCACACTTCCAATTACTCAGCTTCAACCCTCGAGACATCCATAGTTCTTTACTTCTTTCACATCTAATCCATCAGGAAAGTTGGAATATTTAGAATTTTCTAAATATTCTAAATATTTAAAATATATTCAAAGTATTTCCAGAATCTGCATTTCATTTCCTTCCCCCAATAGCACTCATTGAGATGTGATAACTTTTCTCTAGAATTTTTTGAAGTAATCTCATAGGTTGTCTTAATTTTACTACTGTCATTGTACAGTCCATTCTTAATGCTGCACTGGAGAGATTCTTCCAATAGGCCAGCTCAATCAAGTCATCTCTCTGGTCAAATATCCCACCGCTTCTTCCTTATGATAGCCTGAAAAGCCTTATGTGATCCCACATTTTCTTCCTTCTTTGACCTTCTGTTCATGAAGTACATTCTGCCCTTATCTTCTCTTGGTCTGCTACATAGTTTCTACACACCCCATGCATGTATACTGCTCTGAGTCACTTTTTTTGTTTGTTTGTTTCGAGACAGGGTTTCTCTGTTGTAACTCTGGCTGTCCTGGAACTCACTCTGTAGACCAGGCTGGCGTCGAAATCACAGAGATCTGCCTGCCTCTGCCTCCCGAGTGCTGGGATTAAAGGCATGCACCACCACTGCTCTGCGCTCAGAGCTATTACACTGACTTTTACTTCTGCTTGGATGGTCTCCTTTCCTCAGAAAGTTGTATCAGAGTACCACTGATACAGAAAACTGCAATTACGGATATTCATCATTCCTATATTCCTAGATCCTATACATAGAAAATTAATGTTTTCATTTTAAGGTGGTACTTAACACATTCTATATACTATCTGATGTACTTGAGTGCCTTTGCTTTCTTACGTATCACCCTCAACTAGAATAAAGCTTTATGAGGTAGAGTAGGCTTTTATGACTGCTTTTTCACTGATCACAAGCACCCATTCAATGCTTGTCACACAGCAATATTTGTTGACCAACCCTCCTACCCCAAGCTCACCTAAAACTATAAACCTTCTAAATATCAACAAACAATAACAAAACCTCTAGAGATATGCAGTCTTCAGACTGGAAAGCATGTGTAGACGTTTTCATTAAATTAATGGTAGAAAAAAAATTAAGGGGGGGGAATGGTTGGTGGAAACAATAGATGGAAAAGATCTGAAACCCATGAAAGATTAATATTAATATTCAAGGCCATGATTTTTTGGAAGCTATATGATTAGAATAGCAAAAGAATGGGATTGTAACTTTCCTGTTAAGAAGCTACCCGTTCCTTTTGCTTTGATCTACCATTAAAAACTGGATGAATGGGGCTAGAGAGATGGCTAACAGTTAAGAGCACTTGTTGCTCTTGAAAAAGACCCAGGATCAGTTCCTAGCACCTACAGAGCAGCTCATAACCACCCATAACTTCAGTTTCAGAAGATCTGATGCCCCCTCTGACCTCCAGAAGTACAAGCATGAATGTAGTATACATACATACATGCAAACAAAGCACTCATTAAACAGACATAAATATTTTAAAACAACAGGATTGGCAAACATTTTTTCTACCACTGTTCTTATTAATCTGTACCTTTTTTATTGGACAAAGTACTTGCCAGTCCTCCAGTATATAGCCAGAGTTATTCTTGCAGGGAAACAATAAATCCAGCCTCTAACTTCAAGGAACTCTTAGTCTGGAGGGGCCCAGAAGTTAAATATGTATATAATCCCCAATTCATGTGATAAGTACAGATTCTATGGCAAGAAAGGTGAACTCCAGAAGTGAAATTTCCCTGGATTCAATTCCTAGTTTGACTAAAAGACAGCTGTGAGTTTGAGCAAGTTGCAGAGCCCCTTAGAGTCTTGTTTTCCTCATTTGAAGAATGGGTGCAAGAATATAATTTGTTTTCTTCTAAGGCTGCTTAAAGGATTATATAAAATACAGATTTTATAAAGTAGTTAATTCACAGCAAACTACTAATGGCTTTTTATCACTAGTTCTATTATTATTAGAAGTATAATAAGCAGAGTATTGTGGGCACACAGAGAACAAAGTCCTGTGAAGCCAGTTTGTGCCAGTTACCACGGAAACAGGTCATGGTGTAGGAGGAGCTTGAAGGAGTTATATTCCTGACACAAAACAAGCAGTGGACAAAAGGAAATGAAATTAGAGACATTTGTGCCTATATTCCCACCTTCTGACCACAATACTATGACTTACATGTACAATTCTATCTGTAGTCAGGGTCCTAAGGGCAACCTTACAGGGCAGATAGAGAAACTGTCAACTACCCACAAAGAACTATTTTCCTTGGGTTCTAGAAGCAACACCTGGATAAAATTTCATATTATTTAGTTATAAGAAAATGTCCCTGTCCTTTTACAATATGGACATTCTTCTTGCACATATACTCCAGGTGCCTGCCCTTAAAAACGATAGATACTGAAAGAGCCCATCAAAGTCTACCCCAGAACCTAACCATAACACTGCTACCAACAAGAGAACATGAACTTTTCAATGTTCTTCTTAAGTGTAACACTCAGTTGACTCTCAAACACGGATATGTCTCAGGATCTCCTAGGGTGCCTTGAAAAGATATTGCTGGGCCTTACCCCAACATTTCTTTCTCAGTCTATCCAGAAAGAAGCAAAAGAATTTTCATTCCACCAAGTATGGAGACCACACTTTGAGAAGCAGAGAATTTAAAATTGAAATAAAGCTCTAAAGTTCTTAAAAATAAACAGTGATCTCTTAAAAGACAAATGATACCATGTCACAGCAAAAACATACCTTCCCAAATTCTGTACAGTTCACAGCCAGAGAGTTTAACCATTTATATATATATAGCATAACAGTTTGCCCTCTTTCCTTCGAATGCTTGACAACAGCATGGGACCTCGTTCAATCTGAACAAACTCTGGATGCTTTCTCTTTTTCTTCAAATGTTAACACATGTTCACTTTATCATTTCCTCCCAGCATCTCCCAACCCATTATTTCCCTAGCACAGAGCCACATTTTTTAGTTTGTATCCTATTCAAGCATCTGCAACATTTCTCAACAACGTTTCCCTGGCCTGCTTTTCTCAAAGGCCTGCTCATCCTGAAGAACCAAAAAGTAGCCAAAACCAGTGCTCACATTCTACATGCATGATTCAGGAGCAGATTGTGCCTCATCTATATTAGGGATACTTTGGAAAAATCTATCTTTTGAAATTACTGTCAGCAATATAAGCAATCTACTCCTAATGAACTCAACCAAACCTCTCAAGTCGAAACAGCATGAATTTTCTAAAATTATACATTGAGAAACACTTATAAACCATTGATTTTTCTATAGGAGGGGGTTGACAAACCATAGTTTGTGAGACAGAACCAGCTGGCCATCTGTGTTTGTATGCTTTTGAGCTAAGTGTGGTTTGAACACTTTAACATAGTTGAAAAAAATCCAAAGAATAATATATTGTGATCTGTAAAAGGTTTATGATGTTCAAATGTCAATGTCCACAAAGTATTTTATTGGAACACAGTTACACATGTGTTTATATTCTGTAGCTTTCACACTATAATGGCATATCTGAGTGGCTATGATGGAGGATATATGGCCCACAAATCCAAAAGCATGAACTCTGACCCTTGAAATCTGCTGACCCTCTTCTGCATTATTTCCTCAAGAGAGAGAAAGACAGACAGACACGCAGATATGGAAAGACAATAGGCGGGGGGTGATATGACTTGAGTTTTCCAAATAACACCTTAAAATAAGCACTCAAGGAAGAAGCTGGCAATATTAGTACATTCATCTACCTCATTGGAAAGCTACAGTAACTTGTCCCTGGGCTCAAAATCATATGAGCTAGGTGACAGCTCTTACAACAAGAGAGGTATGTCATAAATTCGAAACACCTTTGGAAAAGATAGGACTATAAAGTCCCCTCATGCACCTGTCTAGTTCCATGAATTTTTTGAAGTTCCTCCGATGAGGTGTTGGCTTGAGGCTTATGCAGGAGCGGAAAGAATCCTCTTCAGACCCAAAGCCAGTGTAAGGTGGGTATTTCTTTTCTATTTTTGGAAGAGGAGGAGGCTTGCATGAAATGGCGGTAAAGTCATCTATAACAAAACACAGGGAAACAAAACATCAATATTTTTTTTGCCCTGATTATAGTTGTTTTGAAAGGTCTGTTATTATTTCAAGATGAACATGGAGATTTTGTAGACTATTTTAAACTCTTTCAAACAAAACACGGTAAAATCCTATGAGAGTAGGTTTCAATCATGTTTATAAAAACCACAGAGCTCAATTGATAGTCATTGGTTCAAAAGGGAAAAAAAAGCAGAAATCTTTTCCAAGTAAGTAAGCATTTATTTCTTGTCCTCACATCTCCATTTCTGAGTATTATTTTGCTCTTCTCTTGATTTTTTCAATGATATGAATAATCAAACTTGAAACTTTACACCATCAACTCCATATTTTAACCTGCAATTTGGCCCTCTCCTATCTTCAGGCAACACTCACTAATAAAAATGATTTTCCACATAGGACTTATACCTGACTGATTCTCTTTTAACTTTATCCATTAGCCTGCTCATCCTCCTAGGGCTCTCTCTTTCAAGCCCTCTTCCTTGCCTCCAATGCAACTTTAAGACACCATACTTCACTGTCTATGAAAAAACAAACAGAAAAATAAAATCTCCTTCCTGTCACCATTCACTGCTCCAGGTCACTCATGTTACTGCTCAGTTAAGACTGCAACTGTAGTTGTAATGAAGCAAAAATCCAAACAGTTAAGGACATCCAATTGCCTATACTCTTAAAAGGAGTGTGATGTGGTCCACACTGTTGATTTTACTGTTTTACTTACCATACATGAGAAAGGGCAAGCTTGCAGTATCTCTAGAAGCTCTTAGGTAATCAATCATGGGGCTGTGTCATCTCTGGGAAACAATTGTGCTTTTTAGAATAAATAACATATTGACCCAATCTAACCAAGTCACTGTTAGACCCACCACGAATGGCAAAAAAGCTTCCAGAACATTTCCAAAAAACAAAATTAAAGCACTGAGACCACTTTCTATGTCTTCCTCAAGCTTGATAGGTGTTTCAGTTGTGAACAAAAGGAGTTCTACACATGTAAATATTGCATTTTCCAATGTCAAGCTTTTAATAGAAGAATCTAGATTTTGATGCACATCACCATTAGAAAAATACACATCAATTTGTCATCTAAAGCAGCTTAATTCAAAAAAACTGAACTGGACTTTTTAACTGATCAAAAGTGTAAGGGTAGGAAACCATTTCTAATTCTGGTTTGAATACATTTTTCAGCATTCACATTTCTTAGATGTCCTACCCCGCCTTTGTGTGAGATTTCCGGAGGTATGATCCCCAGAAGAGTATTGTTCCATCTTAATAGAAACTGCTCACAGCAGAGTGTTGACAAAGAAACTACCATCAAATATCTCTCAGTGGTTCAGTGCAAAGGGACAGCCAGGGTGTCCTTACAGAGTTTGGTGAGCCTCTCCTAATGCGTATTTTGTGATTAAAGAGACATCTTGGTAATTTGAGCTTTGAGAAAAGCTCATATCCTCACATTTGAACTTCAGTAGACTCTATCATTGCTCACCATTACATCAAAACCACCACTGTCTTGCCTTTGTTCCAGGGCAAGCACCATAGAAATGGCAGGAGAGCTTTGTGTAATTAGAAAATTGAGGCCTTAGCAGTTTCTTACAACAGGGGGCATAGACATACAACTCTACACACCAACCTGAGTAAACTAAGCCAAAGAGGAGACATACTAATTAACATTAAGCATATATTATATAGACTTCATTACAAGTCTTAAAATTTAAAACATGGTAGTGTTTTCTCAACTACCTAATTTTTGCCACAGATTTAAGTAACAAAAGAACCAATTTAGAGCTTTCCTCTGCACCCACAGTGCCATCTAGTGTAGAAAAAATGAGAGCTGTTCCACTCCATCACCCTTGACTTTTATAACATCATATAGATATTCTTTGAAGCTTAAGATTCAACTTTAAATCACATCTCCCTGGGTAGCTCACATAGGTTCACAAAGCCACAGACATACAGGAATGAGAAGTTGGCTGTCATTGAGTTTTCATCACCCCAATCACCCTGCTTATTTCAGGTATTCGGAAACGTTGAACAAATGAAAAGGCACACACTTTTGTACAAAGTGTCTTCCCAAATATATTCTATAACTGGTATTTGAGTAGACACCAAAACATTCATGTCTTCCAAATGCATTGATTCCTCTAATTTCAAATGACTTGTACACATATTTGAATTGTATGCCTATCTATGACTGGCTAGATTCTAACAAACTGCATAGAGAGTGTGTATAGAAATGGAGTCTAATGGCTCTCCTCGGTGATTGTTATATTTACCATCTCAAGTGGAGGCATTATTGGGAAAAGTCACCAATTACCCCGAAGTTTATCTTGTATGATCCAATAACCCACAGATGGATCCAGACTTTAGGAAATCTGAAGCATACATAATTTTGAACAAATTCTTCAAGACAAAGAATGCCTGGATATTAAGACAGAATTAGGCCAGGATTTTAGACTAGGACTCCTGTAAAAGAAGAACTTTACAAGCTAAGCAACCTCCCTTAGCTTCAAAATAAATCCATCGCTGCTTGTAGTCAATATCTAGGTTAAATGATCAGTGAACTATACATAGTCAGAACTTGAAAATTCTATTCTTGAACCATCCTCACTAAGTCTACAGGGTGAGTAGAAGAAGCACTACTGTGAGGTCCATCAGGCCATGTGGTAAAACCATAAACCCGTTCTTTCTTTGCTGCTACAACTTCAAGTGATCACTGAGTTTTCCTCTGCCATGTCCTCCTCCTTCTAGTCCAGAGAGCTCAAAGGTGGCCAGAATTGATTTTAGAAACTGAAAGGTGTTTCAAAATTTTGTCCAACCTAATTTCAATATAAGTACTCAAAATGATTGAGAATGGATGATTATGTTACTGCTTTAGTTTTGCCAATAACTAAATCAATTTTTAGAAAATAATCCCACAAGCTAGGTATAGTGGGATATGCCTGTATATCCCAGTATTGGGAAGCTGAGTCAGGAAGACTGCCATAAGTTGATGGCCAGCTTGGGTAACATAGGAAGTATCGGCCAGGACTTCCTATCGGCCAGCAAGACAGTGTTAAAGAGATGAAAGGAGAGAGAAGAGAGGGAAGAGGAGGGAGAGGGAGAGGGAGAGAGAGAGAAAGGTGGGGGAGAGAGTAGGAAGTAGATAAAAATCTTACTAATAAATAACCTAAGGCATACATTCCTAGATAAGAAGAATTAAAATGCAAATCTCTATCTCTTCAGTGCAAGAAAGACAAACTAGAACCCCTGAAATCTTTACAAATCTTCATGTATAGGAAAGACAGACAGACTTCTACCTATTAATCTGGATTTGTCCACATGAACAATGAGGGACTGAACTATTGCATCCTGGCAGGCAAGCCACCAGCAGCAAGATGACTTTCTTCCAGGACCACAACTACTGGTGGCACTTTGTTCTGTTTTAGGCTTCAATAACACCAAAACATAATGTATAAAGCCCCATCTTAGCAATTTTTAAGACCACAAAAATTAACAAAATTATCACCCTTACCATCACATTAATACTGAATAGGTTGTTCATTAAAATTGCTTTTTTAATGTTTATGTCAACTTTTAAGGTGCAAGGAAAAGTTTCTCATCTTTGTCAATATTTTTACCAACATGTTACAGCCAGTAATGAAGAAAAATAAAGATCACTTCTTTTTTAAAAAAATGCTAAAAATAACTGCATTTAAGAAACATGAAATACATTAATTTAACTTCACAAAATTTTCAAAAAGCAAATGTAAAGATTATTACAGAATATCAATCTACTCCTTCAAATTCCACCATGGACACAATCTACAGTCATTTGTAACATTAAGTGTAATATTAGAACTCAAAAATCATTGTGCAATAGTATTTTCACAAAACAGGGCATTTTAACCTGTTGTGAGAGTAGTAAAAAGTCAGTGGCTACGAAATGCATCCTAATTTTTTATCTGCATAATTTTCTGCTTAAAAATATGCTGCTGTATTAACTTTAAAGGCGCAAAGTACATTTTTACATAAGATAATAAAGTCTATAGAGGGAACAAAGAAAATAGAAATTAAACACTAGAACAGATTCAACTGGAGCAGACTACAGGACATTTGAAGCTGATACATTTACCTAGGACAGCCAGGTTTGGGGCACACCAGAGAGTTGACAGTACCTCAGAAAATTTCCTGTAGAAGCTACTAAGACACAGATGAATGATGGAGTCCTTTCATTATAGCATTCATCTTTCCCGAAAGCAAAATACTGTATTCTCAAAATTGAGCTGTCAAACATCAACCAAATGTTGGACTGTTTAGGAAATCATATGCTGTTTTGGAATCATTATGGTAATCTGTCAATCTTCTACCACATCCTTTATATGAAAGTAATCTTCAGGTGTATGTAATGGTTTTCAGTAAGCCATGGTCAGATTTTTAACCTTCACGAATATATACTGAATCTAAGCAGACATCTATATTTATTAAGGGCAAATTCCAATCCCCGATGATTTAAGGGCTACTAGAAACTTCTCTAGAGCAGCTGCCACCTGTACATCCTTGGATGATCATTGTCTATAATCCTTGAAATATGTTGAACTGTGTCTACTGGAGAAAATCAATTTTAGAAATTAAAGTGAGAGGCCAGCCACCAAGTTGATTTTTGTGAGACCCAGGTATGTTCATGGATCCAGAATGTAGATGTGGCAGAATAAATTCCCTTAATTGAAGGTGAAAGGGAAACTAGAAGTTCTCTTTATTTTAATCCCTTTGTGTACTTTATGCACCTTCCCTCAGACTATAGATTCCCAGGAGAACCAGAACACTACATAGTGCAAACTTCACACAAGGTCAGTAGGATCTAATTCTAATCTAGAGACAAAGCATATTGAAGTTTTTTTTATTAAATTTTTCTCATAAAATATATTTTGATCATGTTTTCCCTTCTCCAACTCCTCCCAGGTCCTCCTCACCTCCCCACCCACTCAACTTTATAGTCTAACCTTTTTTTCCCCAAAAGAAAACCAACCAACAAAAAACACAAAATTAATATCAACACAAACCAGCAAACGATCAATAAAAGACATGTCAAAATGAAACAAAATAGCCACACATCTTATTTTTAAGAAGCTGTAGTTGATCGGCTTCATCTTAACACTCAGCATGTTTAAGGGAATATGCTACAGTTCACAGAAATGCACAGCAATCCTCCAAGCAGTGTAGTACACTTGCTCAAATTCAGCCCGCCACGGATTTTTAAAAGCACCATATCAGTACTGACTATATATAGACTCTTCCTATCATTGTTCCCTTAACAATAACAACTATTTACATAGCGCTATTTACATACAACTATTTACATAAACATGACAAGCAATATAAAATTAATTTAAAATAGCAAGGCAACAATACCTGCTGGTTACCCAAGTTACCTGGGAGGGTAAGGTGAAAGGATTGCAAGTTCAAGACCAGACTGAGCAATATGATGAGACCCTATCTCAAATTAAATGAATGAATGAATACATAAAGGAGTATCAGGAGGATGTGTATAGGATCTTTTCAAATACTACACCATTTCATGTAAGAGTCTTATGCATCCCTCAGAGATAGGTGTAGAGATACTATAGGAGGACTACATAGAGGACAATGCACCATCACACTAATTCCAAATGCCACCCTTGCAGGTCAGCACATCCTATCAGTTCCAACAGCAGCAGGTGTGGGGGCCATGGGTAGAGACAAGGCTTAGGAAGTAGGCAGAGCTGGCTGACAGAATTTCAGGAGACTGCAGGTGGGAGTTTAACAAACGAAGGTTTGGATTTTAGATTCTATAGCACATCCTCTGCCTGCTTCCAAACTCTCATAATCTGGTGCAATGTTCTGTAGGTCCCAGATCCTCTCTTTTAGTCTATGAACCTCTTCTATAACTCTGCATCACTTTTAGCTTATTGCCCTGACCTACACATAGTAGGTACTTAATAAATTACTAGTTTTCAGGAAACTAAATTCACTTGCCTGGAATGGAATTGATACCTATGAAAAGAGAAACAGGAATCCTGGCTGAGCCTTGCCAGGAAATGCAAAGCATACTAGCATAAGAGATTTCTCCAGAGAACTCAAGAGTGTCATCCATTGTGGTAAGCAAAAATTAAATGAAGAGAAAGGATTTAACCTTTTAGTTCAAGTGCTCTACCAGAATACTAGGTACTGTAGTAGGAAGGGTTAAAAGAGGATATAGAAGCCCCTGGCACGAGGCAGACAAGTTTAATTATTTCTCTCCATTGTATAATGTTGAACAACTGAGCCTAAAAGGAATCAGTTTCTTCACCTCTAACATGGAGACAATGAGCCTACTCATAGAGGCTTGCTTTTAGCAATATGAAGAGAACAAAAGTAAAATCTTAACTAGGGCATAAAGCAGTCAAAGTATTAAAAAATATTTTCTAACAGATGTGAGCATCACTTACCAACTCCATACTTTGTTCTATAATAGGTCTTGGTAAACTCATCACAGTCACAGAGGAGGACTTTCCTTCCCCACACATTGATGGTGGCACCTATAGACAGGTCCCGGTCTGTGTAAAATTCTTGCTCTATTTTTCCTAGCTGATAAAACAGAGGAACACAGAATTGGCCCAAGGGATCTGCCCAAGAACTACATGCCTTATCCCAAGAAAAGAAATTTATTTTTAAAACCCACCTTAGCCAGGCAGTGGTGGCAAACACCTTTAATCCCAGCACTCAGGAGGCAGAGTCAGGAGGATCTCTGTGAGTTCAAGGCCAGCCTGGTCTACAGAGTGAGTTCCAGGACAGCCAGAGTTACAACAGAGAAACCCTGACTTGAAAAACCAAAAAATTTTAAAAACAAAAAAACCCCACCTTAATTATATTATTTACAACTAAATTTTAAAATCGAACCACCTTTAAGAATTAATTTTTTAAATCTTTTTGTGTATATGTATGTGCAATATGTGTTGTGTATGTATGTGTGTGTTAGTGTGTGTGATTCATGTTAAGAATAGAGGCACACATGCCACAGATTATGTATGGAAGTCAGAGGAAAATCTTGGGTGTTGGTGCTCACTTTCTACCTTGTTTGAAACAGGGCCACTTTATTGTTAGGCACTGTATAGGAAGGCCAGCTGGCCTTTGAGTAGCTGAGGATTCCCCTGCCTCTGCTTCCCATCCACCTATAGGAGCACTGGGCTTATTGATGAACCTTGCCTGAATTCACATATGTTCTGGGGGGGTATATGTAGGCCTTCACATTTGCACAGCAAGCACTTCCCCACTCAACCACTTCTCAGCACATCTAAGCATTATAACACTGTAGTGCTTGCACAAGCAATACAATGCACATATTTCTACAGGCATTCAAATATGCTCATTATTGACAAAGGGCAATAGAATGCTTATATTTATGTATCTCTTGATTTCATTTGCTAGCTCACAAGGTAAGAATATAGAAGTCACCCCAACATCCACGTTTCTCAGAAGTCACATTGGAATCAGTAATAAAACACCAGGATCCTCACCTGATATTTATCCAATAGGTAGCCATCTGCTCGCCATTCTGAGAAGCCCCCATACACATTGAGAACTGCTCGATCTGTTATCTGGCCTGGTTGATAGATTCCGGGTGGGCCATACTGTAAGATAAAACCAAAACATGGTATATGTCTCTAGACATAGAGATGATGCAGTCCCAGGATACATACCATAAACATGCATTTCAGGGCTCCTTTCTAACATCCAAAAGAAGCCACACAGTCTACCAACCTCTTGTTGTTGGCCACATGTCATTCACAGCCCTGACAAATAAACATTTTTTTCCTCAAACATCCTATAGATTTTCATCTTTTTTTGTTTTTGTTTTTGAGACAAGATCTCATGTAGAAAAGGATGACCTCAAACTCATGAAGCAGAGGATGACCTTTAAATCCCGATTTTCCTCCTCTGCTTCCTACCTGCTGGGCTTATAAGCATCTGTCACCACACCCAACCTTCCATCCTGCAAGTAGCCATCTGCTTAGTCAGTTCCCCTTTGAACTACTAGACACTTGGAGAACCATTCAATCCAATTAACTGCACCCGTTTCCAGGCCTCACCAACACACATACACACCATGGGCTCAGGCCACTTTCTACATTTCTTCAGTTGTTGTGCAGGCAGTTATCTTTTCTATTCCCTGAACTGCAAACCTCCCCAAGGAAGAATTACTGGCCGCTCGCCACCTTTCCTTTGTTCTGTCTAGCAAGCTGTCTGGTCCTGAGCTCAGGAAATGGAGTATAGTCGGCAGCCTGGATTGTTCTCAGAACTTCAGCTTCTCTCACCTCAGCAATGTTACTTAGTCCTTGCTTTGAGTGTCCAGGGTATACCCATCTCTTCTGGATCTCATGCCAGTGAGAATCTATACTCTGCAAAGCAGGGCATAAGCCATTGCCAGTGAGAATCTATACTCTACAAAGCAGGGCATGAGCCATTTTCTTTTTCATTATAGCCCAAGAGGTGGCACGCACAACTCAATAAATATTTGTTGAATAAATAAATAAAATGATGCTACTGGTGGCAAGGCACACTGCAAATGTCAGGAGCATCATTATTTCATATTTAACCTATTTTTCAAAGACATTCTAAAAACAGATTTCCCTGGCACCTCCTGGCAGCCTGCTGTGCATATTCTACAGTTCCCTCAGGGACAAATTCTGCCTCCCCTCTCCCAGCCTTGAAGCCACACAGCAGGGCTTCTGGCAGTAGGCATGGAGTCTAGGAGAGCCTCCTGTGAGGATAGAATGGCCAGAGGTTGTTTGCATAAGAAATTAACACTCCTGGTAACCTTTTCAGAAACAATCAGAATGAAGTTTAAATGCTTTATTGCAATTAGAAATAAAACGCAACGCAGACCTGTAAAAAATAACTTTGTTTCTCTGTGACCTGATAGGCATTAATAAGTAAGTCCTCAGATAGTGGCTTGTACTATAGCATCGCATTTAACCCTTCTAGTTATGGAAGCTCTGTTAACTGCACTTTAAAGATGTGGAAATACGTGTTCAGAGAATTTAAGTGGCTCGCCCATGCTCATGTGGCTATCAAGAGACAAATCCACAATTCTAATCCAGGTGTGTCTCTGTGTCATTCCTGCTGTGCCAGTCATATTCTCTCTCAGATTCTGACAAGTATCGGTCAAGTTTCTGTTTTTGTATTTGTCAGAAACAAGTTTGACAAAAGTCAAGACAATGTCAAGTAAAGAAAATATCAGTGTCACTAACCGCTGCTGGCTACTGGCTATTTGGTGGCTAGTCACTATACTTAGAATTGGGATTTGCTCCTTTGCATTGCACGTTGCAGCTATGTGTATTCACAGCCTAGATCAATACCACAGGGTCTCCTTAGTAGGCTGGAGGAGCCAAATGAAGGTGTCCCACTCAAAGTCAGTCAATTAACTTCAAGACAGTCCCATAGTTCATAATACTGACATTTGTGAATTCAACAACAACACAAAATAGTTCTTCCCCTTACATATATCCCTTCCCTTTATTTGCTCTAAGTTCAGAATATTCTAACTCCAATTTGTCAAATTGTGTAGATTTTTTTTACGGTTGTATATTAAGAGAGGGCACAAAATGAAGTTATCTAAATGCCTGAACTAGTGTGCCAGCTAGTTTTTTTTTTTTACTTTGTTTTTTGTTTGGTTTGTTTTGTTTGCTATTTGTCAACTTGGTAAGGGCTAGGGTCATCTGAGAAGAGGGATTCTCGACTGAGAAAACACCTCCATCCAATTGGCCTGTGGGCAAGTCTGTGGAAACATTTTCTTGATTGATGTGGGAGGGCTCACCTCACTGTGGGTGGTGCCACACCTGATAAGTGATCCCGGGTGCTATAAGAAAGTAAGTTGAGCAAGCCATGAAGAGCAAATGAGTAAGCAGCACCCATGAATGACCTCTGCAGCAGTTCCTGCATCCCGGTATCTGTCCTGTCTGAGTTCCTGCCCTCACTTTCCTCAGTGATGGACTGCATGTGGAACTGTAAGCTGCAAAAAAAAATGCCTTTCCCCCAGAGCTGCTTTTGGTCATAGTGTTTGTGCACAGCAATAGAAACCCCAACTAAGCCAAGTCGCATACAGTAACTGTCATCACAGAACCATTATACGATATTCCAAATGACTCTTGGCCCACAAACATGCTCAAAAGTACTTACCTTAGGAAGCTTACTCCTCCGAAGGAATGATGACATAGCATCCCGGCCTGAATTAGGAGGCAGTAATTCTCTGATTTCAATAGTATCATCAGACAGGAAGTAATGCAGGACAAATTGTCTATGATCCCCAAACAGTGTGGGGGAGTCATCCCACAGGCAGAAGAAACGCAAAACCTTCCCATCATACTGGAGGAACCGTTTCAGGGTGTCAAAGGACTGATAAGGACGAAAGGGATCCACAAACTCTAACGTCTGTAAATGGAGAAAGTTGTCAGAAATATTGCAAGCTTTATGTAGTCATTTCTGGAAGGCAAGCAATCAATTAATATAGTAGACTATGTCATACAATACATACAATACATCCCAACCTGACCCTTTCCCCCTTTCTCCATTCTGTCCAATGCCACCTCCCCCACTTGCCTTTCCCCCCAGTTCCCCCCACCACCACCACTTTGCTTTAGAAAGGAGCAGGCCTCCCAAGGATATCAGCCATTTGTGTCACAACAGGATGCAATCAGACTAGGCACAGACCTTCACATGAAGGCAGGACAGGGTAACACAGCAGGAAGAAATGGGCCCAAAGGCGGGTAAACAGGTCAGACGCACATCCATTGCTACTGTTAGGACTCCCATAAAAGCACTCAGCTAACAACCATAACATATGTGCAGAGGACCTAGTGCAGACCCATGCAGACTCCATGATTGCTGCCTCAGTCTCTGTGAGCCTCTATGAGCCCTTCTTGGTTGACTCTGTGGGCCATGTTCTCCTGATAGCCTTAACCCCCTGGTTTTTTTTTAATTCTCCTTATCTGTGGGGTTCCCCAAGCTTGGGGAAGGAGGGTCCTATGGAGATTTTCAATTAATAGAGATTTTTTTCTGTAGACTATTCTGTCATAATTTTTAAAAGATTTCAACTAAATAGTATGACATACAGATAGAGGAATCTAAACACAGTTATATGAATTCACAGTCAGTTTTAAACTTAAGAATACAGGCAAATATTAGGAAGAGTTTCATATTTTGTTGAACATCATTTTAACATACTAAAACTATATTTCTGGGATATGTTTAAAGTTGACTTTTCTCAAAGCCTTAAAACTGTTTATTAAGAATGGACAAACCACCAGGCAGTGGTGGTGCATGCTTTTAATCTCAGCACTTGGGAGGCAGAGGCAGAGGCAGGCAGATCTCTGTGAGTTTGAGGCCAGCCTGCTCTACAGAGTGAGTTCCAGGACAGCCAGAGTTACAACAGAGAAACCCTGTCTTGAAAAAAACAAACAAGCAAAAGAAAGAAAAAAGGAAGGAAGGAAGGAAGGAAGGAAGGAAGGAAGGAAGGAAGGAAGGACGGACAAACTTAATCTATGGTGACAGAAACCAGAACATTAATTGATTCTATGTAGCAGATATAACGAGAAAGGGTAACTTCAGGAGACTTGACCAGAAAGGGGAACAAAGGAATATTCTGAGGTTATGGGAAGGTCTGTATCTTTTCTTTTTTGCCATGCTGATGACTGAACTCAAGAGTCTCACACATGCTAGGGAAATGTTCTACTAGACAGCTACATGCCCAGGCCCAAGTACTTTACATTTTAATTTTCATATTTGTTACTTGGTTTTACACATATTCCAAATCACTGACCTGAATTGATTAAAGATCTGTATGCCCAATCCAAAGCTGATTCTATTTTAATTTTAAAAATGTGCCTTTTCACCAGAAATCCCCGTGTGTATGTTTCTCATTTGTTTATAATTTTGCAAAGATAACAGGAAAAAAATAAATTTATGATTTACTTTTGCTCAAAAAACTTCATATATCCAAGAAATGGAAACCCAGTGGAAATAGGAACAGAACAAATAGAGAACTTCTAGTCCACATAGAAATCTTCTTTGGTTGGATTCTTCTCTAAAATCAATGAATTCCATGATCTTCCTGGTATATCTTTCCTTGAATTTGCAATCTCTTGGGCCTGTCTTGGAGTACAGCTGCCTCCATTTTATGTGATAAAAGCAAATGATATTGTTATGTAAGGAAAGATTCACTAGGGAGATGCTATCCCAAATTGAATTATATAATTGTTCTGTAAATGCTTGAAATTTTGTGTCTATCCAGGGCAGTCCAGGTACACTGTTACTACAAGAGGAAAACAGAACAGCTTCCTAGAGACTCATCAAGCTTTATCTTGGATATTTAAATGAAATTATAGGACCTCCACTTTCATTAATTAAAATGCTTTTAATGTATTATAAGACTGCTAAGAGATACATTATTGATCATATACCATTAAGATCCTGCTCAGTGTAAGCAAAATAGCTTAACTTTACATATCAAGTCAGCAAACACTTAAGAACCAAATCCATAAAATTCATTATAAAAGCCTCTTATTAAACTCTCAATTTTCCAAAGATTCCTATATTTACTGATGAGTTTTCTTTGCCCTAATGTAATGCTAAAATGGTTCTCACAGTCTAAAGGGAAATTATTTAAAACATTTGCTTGTCTTTGGTATTTATTTCCAATTTTCTGGCATAAACTTTTCCATCTTTAGAAATGTATAAAATCTGATAATAGTCTATGAAATTCATATAATATACCACCATTCACAATCACTATCATATACTAACTGTTAGTGAATGCATATGCAAGGATCAGTAACCTGTCTGGATCTTTCTCCTTCAGATTCTCTCTGAGGCTTCTAAAGACTTTGTATTTACCACCCAGGACATATCAAAGACATAAAAATGAGTCCAAACCTAAAATCTCCTTTTACAGTGATACAAAGTCATTTTTACCTTAAATATTTCAGGATTAATAATACATATACTTCACAGGAAGATTGTATGCTACAACATCAAAGAATAATTCTGCTGAGGCAAAGAGGCAGGTACAGGAGGAATGATTCTACACATAGCCTTTAATGAGAGATAAAAACATAATCAAAGAATTTCATTTTCAATTTTGTTATCATTCTAAAAGGGAATGAATTATAAGGTTTGGAAATAATAAAAATCAGATGAAACTAATTTATAGAGACAGAAATGAGAACAGTAGCTACCCTTGAGTGGAGAGAAGGACTGATTCAAAAAATGCATGAGGGGATTTTCTTAGAGGAGGGGGGAATTGAACTGTTCAACATCGTAGTTTGCATGCCGATTAAGACTCATTCCAAAGTGCCTGTATGTTTGGCCATCTGTAGTCATATGTCAACAACAACAAAAAGTAGCTTGGAGTTGTAGCACACATTTGTAGTCTCAGCATTTAAGACTCAGGAGTACAGTAAGTTCAAGGTCAGCCTGAGTTACATAGTGAATTCAATACTAGTCTATGCTATTATAGTAGGAGCCTGTCTCAAGAATCTATAAATAAATAAATACCAAAAAATAGAAAATAAAAAGGGAAACAAATGACAATAATACAAATCAAAGTAAGAATCCAGAGATTTCCATTCTCGTTCCAATAAGGAGCTTGGTTAGGTATATGACCTAGCCAATAATACTTCTTCTTTTGGGTATTCAAAGCCTTCTGGAAAATAGAAAACTAGAGTCAAGGGATCAGTTTAAAAAACTGCAGAACAATTAATACTGAGTCTTTGCTCCTTACAATAGGATCAGATTTTAAACACAATCATGTTTCATAACTAGGAGACATGAAAATCATGGATACATCACTCTCAGAATATTTCAGCATCCAATCTCACAGAGTTCCAAGAAGGAAGAAAAGGGAATGTTCAAGCCTTGCTTTATTCAATCAGTAGTACAGAGAAAGCTTTTTTCCCCAGCCAGAGATAGGCAAATAAAACCAGAAAAAAAAAAAAAACAAGCAGAAGAAATGTGTGTAGGACTCTGGGTTAAAGCGCGAGCGGAGTGTTCCTCGCGACCCCCCCCCCCCCAGCGGGGGGGGGGGGGCTGGGGCTGGCAGGATGCTATGCAGACTCCTTTTCTTGAAGCCCTGGAAGCTGCTACTCAGTAAACAGAATGGCAAACTTTCTGCCTGACCCTGTGGTGAATTATACACTTTTGTCTCTGCAAAGGCCATGAATATTGTGGAGGTTAGCCAGGTGTGCCCCTCCCCCGCCATGCTAATTAAGGCTTCCCCGCCCTTCCCCGGGGAAAGAGGTTATTTTTTGGGGACAGCGTTTGGAATAAACGAGTTTGGGTTCATCAGACGCTGTCTCCCGGGCCTTCTTCGCAGCTCCTCACACATTTCTCAGGCCCGCAGGTGGACAGCTCCGCGAAAGGTCACTGAACCACGAATCCCGGGGCCCCAAGCCACACACACAAACCCCCCACCCCCCACCCCCCGCCGCTTGCCGCTTGGGTCTGGGTCCGTTCGCCCAGCCAGTGAGACAGATTCCAGACTGCCGCGGGCGGGACCACGGGACCCCGGGAACGAACACACAAGCGCGCCCGGAAAACAAGTGTGGGCTCAACTCACACACTATAGGTGACCATGAAACTAATTATGGGCTCCTAGACATTATTCTACCTAAGTTGCTCACTAAATACTCCTACAGCTGGGAGGGAAGCTCCCCACAAAAAAAAAAAAAAAAAAAACCAAAAAAACCAAAACTGGGGGATGAGGGTGAAGGGAGGCAGCAAAGAGGAGACTGAGGGGATCATTTCTGTTCTGTAGCCACCACTCAACCTTTCCTTCAATCCCAAAAACAAGACAGCGCTAATAACCATGGTTTCAAAAGCTCTTCTGTTTCTGCAGCAAGACTGCCAGCATTCTTCACCAATTCCCTGAAGACAAGAAGTCACAGATGCATCAATTCTTACCTCTCTCCGCATCTTCATATAGGGATCTAACGGACGCTTTCCTGGAGGATTCAATCTGATTCCAATTTTCTTCAAAAAGTTTTTTGTGAATGTATCACAATCATAAATCCTGAATATGCGTCCGTAGAAGACAACATCTACATTGATATTGAAGTGATACACGGTATAAAACTGATCATCGTCAGGAGGTGGGAGAGAAATCCGATGACGCCTGATAGAAGTACCTGGGGAATAAATAAAATACAGTTGCTTAACCATGTGGCTAGCAGGAAGTTATGGTATATCTCAGCAACAACCCTACATGCTTCATTCGGGCAGGGCAGTGGGCTAGGGTCCATTTCAAACTCCCAAGTGTAAGTGAGTCAAGATGTTGGAGGTCCAGAATTCTCCGACCAGCCTGACATGACATCTGAGCTTCCTAAGTGTTGTTAGGGAAGTATTTTTATAAACCATAAAGACTAGAGGACATGATATGGATATAAAATAGGGGTGGTGTTAGCACGGTGAAGAAAAAATGCCACTCCTACAATGCCTTTCCTACAATAAATAGGCTTGCTTTCAGTTACTAGACAGAACTCAATGCTTCAACTAAACAAGGCATTAAGGTCCAAAAGTAAAGTGCTCAGGACATATGCTTGGCTCAAAACCCAACAAATAAATGAATGAATGAATGAATGAATGAATGAACGAACTAGCTTTAGTTCATATGTGCCAGCACTGTGATTTATAGCTTCAATAAGCATGAATAACTTCAGACTTCTTGGAAACTTCATAGAATCATTTTACATCTAGAAACTTACTCTTCCTTCCTCCTGCATTATGTCTGTCTATCTCACCCACCACCTCCATCAAATGAGGATTGCTAGAGACTGCATAGTTTCAACCTGTACTGTGTCATCTGTCCTTGATTTGATCACATCTTCCATATTCAACCCTATAATGCTCATTCTCTTCCTGGTAGAGACAAAGGGATAGTTCATTATTCAATAGAGGTGAATGGCAGCAAAGAGCTTCATCCCTTTTGAGCCAGTTTCCTAAGCCCCAATTCCCAAGGGGAAGGAGATAGAATAAGAATGAGACAACACTTACAAACACAAATGGTACAACAAGACAGGAATCCTGACTTTAGGGAACCTAAACTTTCTGTTAGTAGTCTTACTAGGCTGGACAATAAACATGTATGCCTTTTGTGCTGCAGGGAAACACGGCCTCCATCTTCCAAGGCTATAAGCCAACCTGCAGTAGAAAACAAGGGCATCTTTGTCTGTCCAAAGCTATCTGTCTGTGTACATGAATAGCCTTGAAGAGTGAGCTCTGAGCAAAGCACAGTCAGTTTACCAAGACATTCAGAAATGGAACCTACTTACTCTTGCAGAGTTGTCTCTCAACGTGTGTAACTGACTTAGGCCTGAGAACCTACCCTCAAAGCAAAGGAAAAAAAGAAGCAAAGCAACACAAGTTGCTAATGATCCAGTAACACATGCCTTGTGTGACCTTGATATAGAAGCATTTTAATATAAAGATGTCAACTTACCTTCTTTGTATTGTATATAGTATTGAAAATGCTGCCTTTTCCCAGTGTCTAGAGATACATAAAATGTATTCATTCTCCTTCATTAAAGAACATTTAATGAAAAATCTTTATGTGCCAGGAATTGTGTTGGGCCCTTTTCCAGTACTCCACTTATCTTTGCAGTTTGTTGAGGAGAAATTAAGTAAAATCATTTTCATCTTTTCTTCACAGCAATTTTTAATTATTTGGTACATTAAATTAAAATAATAAAACTATAAAATTAGAACTGGCATAGACTATTTTTAAATGTACTACATAAAAGATGATATAATTTTACTGCAAAGAATTATACTTCAATTAACCTTTAATTCATGCCATTGAAAACAGTATGCAAATTATTTAATCATTTAAGATTAGACATTTAGAATAAATTGCATGCTTAAAATCTATAAAAGGATGGCCATTTCAGATATTTCCAGGAACTATTATACATCTCTTTAAAAATACTTGCTTTGAGGCAGGTTTTTTAATATTCAACAATCTGGAGCTTCTTCAAAACTTTCATCTAGGGAACTACAGAAATGGATCAGTAGATACAGCACTCATTCCACAAGTGTGAGGATCAAAGTCGGGGCCCCCCCGAACCCACATACACGCCTAGCAGGAGTGGCAGCTGCCTGTCATCCCTCTGTCAGGAGGCACAGACAGGACAATCACGACAAGCTGGCTAACTCGATTAGCCAGAATCTATGTGACCTGCAGGGTCAGTGAGAGAGCCTGTCTCAATAAACAAAGAAGAGAGAGATCAAGGAAGACACCTGGCATTGATTTCAAGCATCTACATGCATACATGTGCATCCATCTGTCTGTGCATGCACACACATGCACGTACACACACACACTACATATATAAATACAAAAATTGCATCTATACTATGATTATTTGAATGAAAAATGTCTTCCATAGTCTTGGGCATTTGAATACTTGGTCCCCAATTGATGGTACTGTTGGGGAGGTTTAGGAAGTGTGGCTTTGTTGGAGGAAGTATGTCCCTGGAGGCAGGCTTCGAGTTAGTTCTGCTGTGTGCTTGCTGTTCAAGATCTGAGAACTCAGCTTCCTATCTGCTGCCATGCCTTCACTTTACTATTATAAACTCTAACCCTCTGGAACCGTAAACTCAATTACACTTTTTTTTTCTGAAAGCTGCCTTGGTCATGGTGTTTTTCTCAGAAAAAAATGTAAGTAATACATATACTTACAATTTATACTTCATTATAAAAATTCAAGTAAGCTATAGTTTTTGTTAAGTAAGACTTTGAATAGGATATTATCACTTTCAAAGTACGAAGAAGCAGACTATAGTACATTTAAACAATAATAATAACAACCACAATCACCATCATAACCCTAGAATAGGCATTCGTCAATAGTTTCTCATTTAATCCTCAATAATATCTAAGACAGACAGTACATGAACTATCAATGTTTACATCATAGATGAGAAACTAAAGCTAAGATAGCCCAAGTTATACCCTAACAAATGAGAGAAAAGCATTTTGAACTTTAGATTTCAGAATAACAAAACACCATTATTTTCCACAGCTTTCACAGAGTTGTGGCTCACTATACATCATCCAGAAAGTATGTAAGTAGAGGAAAAGTAGAAGATCCACAGACAAAATTCAATAGAAATAGGCTAGAGAGATGCCAGCCCCAAGGAAAAGAAGAGGATGGTGGAGCTGCTCTTTCAGAACAGACTGCTCTCCTTCTCAGGGTGATGCAGCCACCTGCCTGCTGTAATAATCCCTGCATTGCAGCATTTCTGCCCCTCCAGAACCTGCATCTTGGGCCTCCTCACAGCTTCCAGATCTCAGACCTCACACTTCTCTCATTAGATACTTTTGAAAATACCAGGAAAACAGTAACAGAAAACAATCTTGACTATCTAGGTACTGGAAACAGAAAGCTGTGTGTATTATCAAGAAAAAATTAATTAACAAAATAATCTAAAGTTACAATACTTCATGAATCAGAAACCCAATGTGGACCATTTGAAATGTATGGTTGCACATGAGAGCTTTCAATTACGTATTCCTGCAATCCCTCAACGGTGTCCTCTAGGG
Source organism: Cricetomys ansorgei (assembly GCA_026225945.1). Classification (NCBI taxonomy): domain Eukaryota; kingdom Metazoa; phylum Chordata; class Mammalia; order Rodentia; family Nesomyidae; genus Cricetomys; species Cricetomys ansorgei. The sequence continues at coordinate 774,812 of JAMJFZ010003951.1, forward strand.
ATTATAACACCTATTTACCTATTTACTGGGATTTGTGTGTTAATAGTTTTCCAGGATAAATGATAAATGGCAAGAACTCTACCAGTCCAGTCAGAGTTTGCTCTAGACACACACTAAAGAGTAGTTGAAGTCATTAAGACAAATAAGTAAAAATGAAAAAAAAATGTCACAGAGAGAGAGAGAGAAAACAAGAGGAAAGCATCATGTCTGCCCTTCAATTTTTCAGGTGTTTATCTTCTTAGTTACCTCATAAAGCTATCTAGAACACACATCCAGGCATCAATAGCCTGCTTTCCAGCTTGCCCTCATCTCTCTTCCTTAAAAAAGAAAAAAGCCCTGCTATATGACTACACTATTCAGGTTTTAACTTGTTTCCTGTGGCAGAGAACAATGTGGCCATATATCCACTTATGCTTTACACGTTTCCATGTTATTCAGTCAGGAGATGCCTTAGGTTTTCCTCATAACACTAAATTCAGCTTTGTAGAATTCGCCTTCCAGAATTAAAAGTCCCACATTTATTGCAATCACTGTCGTAAGTTTATCTACTTTATTTTAGTACCATTGTGTACCTAGGGTGAACAAGTTAAGAGGTAAGTATTTAAGTGATTAAATATAAAGATGAAATTGCCCTTGTTGTTGTGTCTGCTAAATTTATATCCAGTGATCAGATATGGCAGAGCATCAGCCCTTCTCTGTGTTCACTTTGGTCATCCACTAAAGTGGCTTTTCCAGTTTTACTGTTATTTTTCTAAAGTGTCACCTTTAGCATATGAGTTTTACAAGAATAACTTTTTCATATACCGGTAATCTGACATATACCTAGCAACAAATGACCAAAATGATAAACATCCCATATCATTGAACAGAGTGAGAAATAATAACCATATGCAAGTCCATATTAACCACTCCATCAGTACAAAACACAGCCTTGGAAATTTCTATGACATCTCTTACATTACTACCTTCATGCCTAGTTTCATTACACAATTCCGGATCTACATCTCTCCCTGAAGCTGGAACTCACTGAATTAGCAAGAACAGCTGGCCAGCAAAGTCTAGTGATCTTCTTATCTCTAAGTGGCCAGTGCTGGGATTACAGATGTACACCACCATGTCTGGCTTCTTACATGGATGATGGGAATCCTTACTCAGGTCTTTGTGCACGTGTGGCAAGCACTTTACTGACTGTGCCATCTCCTCAGCCCCGTTCACTTTAAAATTCTATGTTGTTCCATTCATTTATAATTCCTGCCCCCAATGTTTACCCTCCTAGGGTATCAGATTTAGCAAAATATAATACAGGATGCCCAATTAAATATGAATTACAGAAAAACAATAATTTTTTGTTGTAAATATATCCTATGCAGTATTTAGGATACAATTATACTAAAAGCTTTATTCCTTACTTGAAATTCAAACTTAACTGCCCAGCTCAGATTTTATCTGGCAACCCTACCGCTGCTCCCCTCTACTTTGTGGGATAAAATATTTAGATAGAGAATGTGCCTAATACAAATGCATGGCATACAAATGACAAACTTTTAGTGTGTAAACACATTTGCTTCATTCAATTAGGTTACTGTTTTTTTAAAAATCTATAAGAAATACTATCCAGCCAAGGAACCAAAAGAAGCTTAATATAGACCATTGCTCTCAACCAAGGATGTACTAGTCATAACCATGTGAAAGCCAGTTATTGATTCCAGGTTTGCAGAATTCAAATTTTGGGGGTGGGCTAGGAAATTCTTATGACTCCTTACCTGAGACTGACTAGTATCATCATGCCAGAAATCATTCCATGTTTCTAATCATTATCTTTTTCTTTACCACAGATTAGTTTGGACATGATAGTACTGGACTGACAGTTATTCTGTTAGATGAGTAGGGTTGTTAAGCTTCTGGGTTTGCCTGCTTTTCTGGCCTGATATAGAATTGTTCTAACTACATTCTCGCACAAAAGCAAAAGATTCTATAAATATAACATATATAACCCTAAAGAAAGCTATGTCTTCAAAAGAAATTCAGAAAGTCTTAAACTGTGATGATGACTTTTTGACTAATAATAGGCAAATCTCTTTCCAACAATAACTAGTATATATAAAAATACATTCTTCTTAACAAAAGCTACAGGTAAACAGAATCACTGTTTTTGTACCATCTTAGTAGATATCTCTTTTCATTTCTAGCTTATCCTAACTATCCTGCACTTTAAAAAAGGATAAGAAAATGTAGTAGAGACAACGAAAATGGTGTCTGTTGGTGAATTATAATTTATTTAGTTGCACTGGTCACTGAACTGTTAGGTCTACATGCAACAAGTGTATCTGGCCTCTCAGCAAACTGAAAAACAATCAAGACCATGTAAACCAACCGGAACACAATCAGTGCACAACACCTAAACTTGACCCCCAAGCCTTTTCCTCAAGATCCACAGGTGCCTGAGAGGCACAAAGAATACCTGTTCCATCCTACCAAGGTCTAGACCATTGGCTCATTAAATCTATTTTCTTTTCCTAAATTACTTAAGAAAGACTGGAGAAGACAGTCTTCAAATTATTCACTGCCCAAGCAGACCTTCTTTAATGACAATCATATTAAATATTTCAAGAGACATGGGTTTCTCTGTAAACAAAGCCTGATGGCAGAGTAGTTATTCATGGCTGCTTTTGACAGGATTTGTCATGGCCCTCCAGTTCCTCTACTCTGTTGACATACTGAATGTCATTACACACTGTGATTATTGTGTACTCTGTCCACAACTTCTGAGTTGCATCTTCACTAACAAAATGTCCCAATCACAGTGAGCCAATCAGAAATTCTGATATTTTTCAGAGACATGAAAATAGTCTTTGCTCAGGGTTCTTTCCCAAGGAAGATTCCTTTTCTCACATAAAAATAATTTTTGAATGAATCATTAATGAATTGTCATGAGGATCTACTTTTGAATCAAGAAATTAAGAAAAATTGTACCTTCTTAAAATCCCTGTAGACACTGTATTTGACAGTTCTTGGATAGTTTCATGGAATAAAAACATACTAGACAATGGCCACTAAGCTTCAAGAATATAAGTTTTCATCTAAAACTAATAAGAATAGGGCGGATAGATGGAGCAGCAGACAAAAGTCTTGCCATACAAGCATGAGAACCCAAGATCCAATCCCTAGCAACCAGATTAAAAACAAAGCAAAAGAAAACTGGGTACAGTGGCACATGTCTAGACTCCAGAGCTGTAGAAGTGATGACAGAAAGATTCCTAGGGCTTGCTGGCAAGCTAGCCTAGATGAATCAGTGAGCACCAAGTTCACTGATAGACTCTGTATTAAAAATTAAGGTAGTCAGGCATGAGGCCATGTGTCTTTAATCCCAGGACTCAGGAGGCAGAGACAACTGGATCTCCGTGAGTTCAAGACCAGCCTGGTCTATATACCAACTTCCAGGCCACCAACAGCTACACAGGTAGTCTCTGTTTTGGAAAAGATGATAAAAATGAGGAGAGCACTGGAAGAAAATACCTGAAGTTGATCTGTGCCCTCCTTCCACATTCAAGCATGCCTGCATGCACGCATAAGTAATAATAAAATTGTAAACAATCTAATCAAATAATCCAGGTTTGTGGTGTCTTGTGACCTCTAGTCCCCCATTTTGGCAAGCTGGATGTCACAGTGGGAAAGACAATCCAAAAGTAAACAAATCTTGGTTAGGGAATATCAGAGCAAAATATGTAAGGAAAAGCCTAGAAGTAGTTTAGGAGTCAGAGAGACAGTTCAGTGGCTAAGAACACTTCATACTGTTGCAGAGGATGAAAATTCACTTGCCAGTTCCCACATTACAGCTTACAACTGTCTGTAATTCCAGTTCCAGGGGATCCAATACCCTCTTTAGGCCTCAACAGACACCAGACGTGCATATAGGCACATATGTGCATGCAGGCTAACACGCATACACATAAAATGAAAATAAATGTTTATAATATATTTTTTGTTAAAGCAACACTGTGCACATACCTAGTCGAATATACTAAAGAATGGTCACAAAAATGAAAAATTGTAATTTTCTCTTTATGTTCAATACTTTAAACATTTCTAATATTTACTTGCTGATATTTTGTTGTTATTATTGTTTGTTTGGTTGGCTGGTTTGAGAGCAAGGGGTCTCTGCAGAATTTTGGTTGTCCTGAAACTAACTATGTAGACCAGGCTAGCCTCAAACTCACAGAGATCCTCCTGCCTCTGTCTCCTGGGTACCACTATGCCTGGGCATGCTGAGTTTTAAAAATTTCCTTATATTTGAAAAAAAAAATCTCTAGGAATCTAAAACTGCCTATCCCTTCATAAAATAAAATGTCACATTTTTGCTTTAAAGTCTGTGAAAACCATTTTTATTTTTAATGTGAAGGTATCTTCATATTTCTTCAAAGATTTATCACACAATTTTCTAAAATGACCAGACAATAGACAGTGCAGGAGCTGAGATTCATAGTAATGGGTTGCTCAACCCCAGAAAATGGAAACATGCTGATTCTGGTTATAATCTGGGTGCCTGATTCCCAATCCAGGTTTCTAGTCTTGATTTTCTTTTCCCCTACAAGGTTCTAACTGCCTGGTGAGTATCATCATACAGATGTCTCAACATCCTTTGAAACTGTCATGCCTCCCAACGCACCACAGCAACAAACTTGATTTTGTTCTGTCCTCCGTTCTTGGGCTTTACAAAGACAGGTATTCAATAAATGTGTCTTGGCAGTGCTGACTGGCTCCAAATTCATCATTCCATATACCAAACACAATAAAGCTATACTATCAGGTATCCTTGATTTTATTTCAGAAGCCCCTGCACATGCCCCAATTTTCCCTTTAAATTCATCATGATAGATCATTATAGGAGCATTAGGCCTAAATAAGTAGTTAATAAGCAAAATTTCATTCAACATGGGCAGAAATCATAAAACATTACAATAATAAAGTATTAAGAAATATATGTGTTAAATATAGAAAGGAAGGATGGAAGGACTAAACATAACTTTCAGTAAATATTAAATATATATGAGGCACCTGGGCTCTAAATATTCATGTACACTAAATATACAAGTCATTAAATATTCATGGGCACTCAATATTCATGAGACCTTAATTCGGACACTCATTTATTGGTGACATCCATTCTGGCACCAAGTGCATTCTGCCCAAGAAGCACAAATAAAACCTATTACTATTCAGTAGGACTACTGGTGAGCTACAGATGTGGCCACACACACGCCCATAGTGATCTATCTGAGTAAGTGTGTACCTTTGGCCCACAGCTCCTCTTGTGATTCCCCTTGTTTAGCCCTCAATATTGGTCTCTAAACCATACTACTTACTAGCAAGGCTTATAAAGCAGGGTTGGTATAGGGGAAGCAGACTATTGTCTACCCCAGGACTCAGGCAGAGTGTACTTGTCTTCCATTTGAACTTGGTCCAAAGTATCTCTTTTCCCCTGCTACTCCCTGCCTTTTTTCAAGGTAATTGGTTTGACTTTGCAGTGTGGGAAGTAGAACCCAAGGCCTTGAACGTGCTGGGCAAGGGTTTTATAACTGAGCTACATTCCCAGACCACATTATACATTTTAAATCATTTTAATGTATTATTCATTTTAATTTGGCCCATGAGCTTTATCTTTGGTGGTCTATTGGAGAGTCTGTCTACATGCTTCTTGGAGGACAACAGTGCTTCAAGGTACTATCTGCTGCCACATAAAGAATGGAGAATGAGCTGAATGGAAATTGGGAGACAGGGAGTCCATGGTAGGCAGCTGTCTAGTTCCTATAATTAAGCAATGAGAGTTGCATATGTTTAAATAACAGCAAAGAGAATGAAAAGACATGGATATATGTTTTGCTGAGAATCAAGAACAGGATGGTAGGTTAAGTATGAGGAAATGGGAAAAGGAAAAGTGGTCGAGACTGTAGACAGAGAGGGAAGTTCAAAGTCTGAAATATTACAGGTGGCAATACCCCAAAAGACCACACACATGCATACACACACACACACACACACACACACACACACACACACACACACACAACTATCAAAGTCAAAAAAATCCTGGCTCTTTGAAGAATAAGAGACCCTGGAAAATCATTTACACTGACACCAAACAAACATTCAACTCTCCTTTATTCCTACTTTTCTGTTAGTGAAAAGCAACATCTGAATAAGGCATTTACTTAGATATCAAAAACATTTCTTCAGGACACTTGAGTTTTCCTATTACAAACACCCTTTTGAAACTGTCAGTCCTCTCACCATCATGATTGCCAGCCCTTGATGACATCCAGAATTCAATCTCACTCGAGAGGAAGAAACACAGCACAATAAGAAATCAGTCATCTCCTTTGATCTCTAATATCAGCTTCTCTGTGGCCACAAGGTTAACACACATCTACAGCAGTAGTGGAGACAGATAAAGACTACAGGCATGCACAGAGTGAAAGAACAGGGCTCTGTTGAGATATTACGAAAAACAAATCATGGTTATATCTGAGAGGGCATTTCCAGAATGATTAGATTAGGACAGTGCTGACTTCATAAATAGGATAATTGAGACTCTAATAAGGGAATGAATCCATTAATGGATTCAAAACTTGAAGAGATCATTTTGGAGGATGTAGATCTATAGCCAGTATGGTCTAGTTGAAGGAAATGGGTCCCTGGCATATCACTGGGGGTTGTATCTTGTCCCAGGCCCTGCTAGTGTTCTACTCTGCTTGCTGGTCATCATAACATCAGCTGCTCCACTATGCTCCCTGCCTTCCCACCATGCTGAGCTGAAACAATAAGCAAAACAGATATCTCCTCCCTTAAGTGGTTTCTATCAGAAATTAGGCACAGAAATGTTAAAGCTAACTGCCAAAGTGGAATAAACATCAAGGTAGCATCAGTACCAAAAATAGTGTTACTTAGCAATAGATAAGAAGAGCCAGGATGACACGGGTGGCAGGCAGTAAATTCAAGAAAAAAGAAAAAAGAATTTGCATGAGAGAAAAGCTTTTTCTCCCAAGAAAGAAGAAGCAACAGCACCCTGGATGGTATAGTGAGGTGATGCAGTGACACCAAAGAAACCAAAAGATTTGAAGACATGGTCAGAAGAGTTTGCTACGGATACAGTAATATAGCACACTACACAGGGAGGAGGGAAATGGCCTATATATAAATGCCAGTTATAAGTGGCAGGAATATGATAAGTCACTATCATGAACTACAGGCTCACATCATGTTTATAATAATCACTGCCCATAACTGAGATGCCTAAGTATTACCATGGGGCCCTTCAAAAAGCTAAAGACAGATAATATATAAAGGCAGGGGTTAGAATCAAAAGAACCACAACGCTGTTTTAAATAGATACCTTGAGGCAGTCCGCTATTTATCACTTCTGGTTCATTTACTTGAATTGTGTCATCTTCAAGGTAGAAATAGATTTTATAGTATCTTATTCTATAGTTTTCTTGCCTTTTATCAGGCACTTCATCTTCCAAATAGGCATCAAAAGATAATACCTGTTGGAAACATAATTAGAAACTGTGAAAAAATCAGCAAACTTAAAAATCAATAAATCTATATTCTGTACAATCTTTGTTAAAGAAAAAAGTTCTTTTTCCCCAAGACATTCTATGCATCAACTAAGAGAACAGATATACAATTTAGGTAATAGTATGTAAAGATAATTTGACTTTCACTACCCTCTGGTTAGAACAAAGAAACTATATTAAAGTAATAAGCCTATCTTTCAGCTCTATAATACAGTGAACTTTTGCCTATCTTTGGAATCTCAAAATAGGATTCAAAGTGTGAGTCAGAGGCATGAAATACTTTTTCTTCCATGATGTACAAAAATTTGTGGTTTTTCTCCATTAAAAATAGCTACTTTGGGTCTAGGATAAAATTATCCTGACTCTTCGTCTTACTGATTGCTTGCCTTGACATAGCTCAAAGAGGCACACTGAAAGCCTTCTAAAAGCATGGATATTCCACCTACTGTTTTTCCTAGAAGCTAAATAATCTAGCTCTGAAATGGCAATGTGGATGGGAAATGGATTGGATTCTAAAGTGGTTATGGTAAAAATCAGACAGTAAAAAAAATGAGGACATGACCACTCCAAGGTATGGTTGAGGAGAAGGTTTTTATTGTAGATAGGAAGTCTCAAGAATACAGCCAGAGTCATCTGGAAGAGTCCAGCCTGGGGAGAGAAAGTAGTAGACTAGACATGGCCAATAGACTGAATCAGGCCATGACAAAGGAGGGGGAGGGGAGGTAAGAGAGGAGAGCCAAGAAGACCAAGAGAAAGCCAAAGGAAACAAAGGACAAAGAGGGCATGTGGCAGAAATAGCAGGGTTATATAGGAATGAGAAGCTGGGGGGAGGAAAGCAAAGCTGGGGGGATGGGAGTGGCTGTAAAGGTTTAGGGTAGAAGACAGGGTAAGAAGTGATAAGAGGAACCAGACCTCAGTAATAGGTACTTGTGACCCAGAGAGCCTGAGACCAGCATGCACTTTGTATGCTATAGGCACCACAGTTAGCCATTTGTCCTGAGTTTCTTTGGGACCTGTCAAAAAATATTCTAGAAAAAAATTCCTTAACTACTTTGGAAAACCATCTCTCAACAAGAAAAATAAAACCCCATATTGAAGTAAGTGCCTCTTCTGGAAAACCACTTTTAACAGTTATGCTTTGGTGCCATGTAGCATGAATAGCATGTGTCTTTACCTTTGGAAAACACTCTCAACAAGATGACCTATTCATATAGAAGTACACAAAAATTGAGGACAGTTAGTAAAACAATATTTCTGTGATTTCAACCTTAACCTGGGATAGACTCAATGAAAGCTCTATTTAAATATTCCCTTTGTCATTAATATTTAATTGGTTTTTATCTTATTGTGTGTGCAGTATATATGTACACGTGTGTGTAGCTATCTACATATGACTGTGTATTCTTGGAGTCCAGAGAACTGTAAGTCCAGGTCCAAAATTAATGGCAGACTATATGCTTCCCCCTAACTGGATAGGGGCAGGAGATATCCAGGTAGGAAGCAGGAATACCCAGACAGGAAACAGGTATGCAGGAGATGACCAGGTAGGAAATACATCAAGATATGTGCTCACCTCTGATTGGGCCTGATGGGAAACACATAGCCTCATGTGATTTGCCTTTAAAAACCTCCAGGAGCTACAGCTCCAGGCCATCATGGAGTACTCCCAGGAGGATCTTCCCATGGTTCTGGCTAGCTTCCACCATTAGTAGCCAGCATTAAAAGCTTGCTTAAAGTTCAATCAAACTTTCTGGCATTTGGGAGCCTCCAGTGAGGTGAAAACCATTCCACCCAAATTCCAGGCTTTACTCTTCACTCCAGGATACTTGAGAGTCCAGTAGGCAACCCCAGGGAGGGATCTTGCACTGGGGGAAGTGGTTTTTTCTGTCTGTGAACTCTGGAGGTCAGGAGAAAGGTTGCTCTTGGAAGGGGAAAAGCAAGCACTTTTTCCTTTTGGAAGTTTCTGGTTTCTGTTTAGGATCCCCATCTGGGAACAGGCTAGGTCTAAACAGACCAGATTATCCTGCTCTATGGCAAAGAAGATGTTCTATGGCCCACTGGATATTTTCTGGTTAATTGGGCACTGGTGAAAGCTGCAGACCAACAGTAAAACTTAGCAAGGGCTAGCACCTGCACCCAGCCCACCGGTGGAGTAGGGAACAGACATGCCTCACCGCACTGGGAGCCAACAGCAGGGCTTGGATAAGCCCAGTATGAGAGGTATTAATAGATTCCTGCTCTAATTATTCAGGGATGAAGGGCCTTCCATTTGTTGTTATTTTTATTGTTGTTGTTGTTCTGTGTTGTCTCAAGTTTTGCCTGTCTGTGAATGTCCCATTCTAAGCTGGTAGAGCTGCAGGACCCTTTACTGCATGTGCAGGTGTGCACGCAGGTGTCCCCAAAATCGCTTTTGAAATAGCTGTGCCTGGTGAAACCACATAAAACAGAGTGCAATGGCGGGAAGCCCCACTGCTATCCTGGTCCCAGCTGAAGGGCATGGAGAACACCTCTGTAAAGTTAATGTTTTTGTCCATTGTATGTGTGCAACAGTTTTGTGTATGCGTGGAGCCCAAATGAAATATTTCATTTCTGATTGCTCTTATAAATATATTATGTCCTTGCTGTCTCTGTTGCCCTTCTCTGGCTGCTAAATCCAGCTAAAAAACAGGGATTCAAATTGTTTTAACAGCCACAAAATATTATTGTAGTCTGATGGTTTATGTAAACTTTCTGTTCAAGATTTATAAACTTATTGGATATGGTTAAAAATCTGAAAATCTATAGAAAAGTTAACTTAAAAGCTTGTTAACATGGGATTGATAATTTAAAATGTAAATCATATTTTATGGCTTTGCCATGTGGCTGTCACCATTTTGGCTGAATTCCCACTTAGGGGAGACAGCCACGTGACTAATTTTTCCTCTTGAAATAAGAAGGGTACTTTATTATTTGGTATTACAGAAATACAGTTAAGAGATTTTAAACAGTTTTAGGAAAATTCAGAGTTTTGCATAAAATTAAAATTCTAAAATTGGATATTTTAAAAACAGGTTTTTAACATAATCGAATTTATAAGGCTAAATTTAGGACACTATACAAAGGCCAAAAGTTAAAATTGCCAGACTTCCTATGGACTGTATGACTTAAAATATATGTGTATCAATGGTCAGGTACCTTATAGATAGCCAAGTTCTCTAATATGTTCAAAACTATGCTTGTAGTTATGCTAAATACTAATAAGCTTTATTTAATGTCCTGTATACATTTTTGAGGTTGAGCCTGAGACAGGAAAACAGGCAGTTTGTTTAGCTCAGGCATACTTAATAGATTCTGGTCCTCAAACCCTTCAAAGATTTGCTGAATATGTCTTTTAAGTGTTTAATTACAAAACTTACTATGACAAACCCCCAGATACTGGCAGTGAACCCAAGATCTCCAAAGAAGATGATGGGAGCAAAATAACTTCACCAGGATTGTGATAATGCTAACCACTGGGCAAAACTGCCCAATGCCTTACCTACTGCTGTAGACCTGCCTAAACTGTGGACAAAACAGGACACTGGAGAATGGATCACCCTGCTTTGGCTGAACAGTGTAGGGGCCAAGCCTTCTCAGTTTTTTTCCACAAAGAAGTACTTTCTGGCCTGGCAGCTGAAGACTGACATTGCTTTGGGACCTCTGTCCCCAAACAAGGCCATATATAGCACGAGAGCACAGGGTTACCTGTCTAGGTATGGGTACATCTCTGACATTTTAATTGACACATGGATTAATTGGATTATACTTACTGCTATAATTTATTCTTCTCAGATCTGCGATGGTACTGATGGCTAGCTAGTTTGGTTATTTAACAGCAACAGACAACCAGCTAGATACACCCCCCAAGGTTTATGTTTACCTTATTAGTACAATTCATAGAGCTATTGAAGCTCCTGCTAAAAAGGCAAAAAGGTTCGCATTACTGACAGGCTTCATATTTAAGGATAAACAGGTTTCAAGTGTAAGTTTCTACAAAAACTTGCTTTGCAACGACTGCCCTCAATAATAACTACTCATGTCTCAGATAAATGATTAGATAAAAAGTTTATACAAGTTCTATGGGTCCAAGAAGATGATATGAGATATATAGATACATATTATAAGCTATCAAGAGACTAGATTTCAAAGGTTCAGAGTTTGGTAGTTCTGGATAAATATTCTTAATAGAATTCTAATAAGCTGGTACCACTATCATCAGCCACAAGGTTGGGATTTATAGATTTCCTTTGGTTGTCTTCTAAGTATAGACTTAAAGATGCTTACTGAAGCATTTCTGTCCAGTTTATATATCCAGCTCTCTGAATGGACAAAAGTGTTCATGCTTTTTAGCCCATAGCTTTTGCTATGACTTAAAAGTGTGAGTCTACACCAGCTGTTTTACAGAAACCTGTTAGCTTTATCTCCAATGTGGATTTCAGTAAAAATTACAAACAATGGTAATGCTAACTTTTATTTCCTTTGGTAAACTAAAAATTCATGTAAGCTTCAGGGAACCCAAGGAGTCACAGGATGTGGATCCACTTCCCACAGGTTAAACAGACTCCAGATAAACATAAGTCTCCTACCTGCTTATTCCTGAGGGTATGATTTATCTCTCTCTCTCCCCCTAGACTTGGGAATCCTTCCCTTTCCCAACTGCCAAAACTACAGACCTAAAAGCTCCAAATATAAGATTTTCCTTTAAATTTCCTAAACTTTAACTTCTGTCCTTAGTCTATGTATGTTTCTGCAGATTTCCACTTGGCTGACAGACACCACCCAGAAATCAGCTACATGCTACAGGATGCTCCAAATGGCTGTGAGCCCTAGACTTGCTGAGAGCTGATAGGAACCAGTCCAGCCAATTTGACCACTCCTGTCCCCTCCGCTGGATCAATAAACTGAATACTTCTAATGAATACCCTGTTGCCTGACACACACATACAGCTTTTGACTAGTATTTCAGCCTTCCTGGGGCCCCCGAGAATGATGCCCTACTTTCAGCAGGAAGCAATAATTCTAGAAGAGAATACTACATCACATTTCCTCAGGCTGGAACTTTTAGTCAAAAAAAACTCTCTGTCATTGGGGACATAAAGGCTGCCTGTAATGCCTATTGGCATAACATACTTATTTAAAAGCCAAATAGGCCTAGATCTATCAAAAAATAGATACATTAGCTTAGATGGTTCTAACTGATGTAAGCTATCATACGGCCTTTAACCCTTCTGCTTCTTACAATTACTGCTGGTCCGTGCATCATTAATGCCTTAAGTAGACAGATGAATTCCTATCTGGGTGTCACGAATTTAATGGTTATTAAATCCTAATATTAAGTAATACTTGTTCACTTGTCAAAAAGTTACAAGGCCAAGGGGGGAATCTTAAGCATGGGTCCAAACTTAATTAATTACACAGAATATATGCTTGTCTCTGATTGGATGTGGGCAGGAGATATCTAGGTAGGAGGTAGGAAATACCTAGACAGGAAACATGTAGGTGAGAGATACCCAGGTAGGAAATACATCAGGATGTGTACTCATCCCTGATTGGGCCTGATGGGAAACACATAACCTCATGGGATTTGCCTTTAACCCCACCACCACACACATACACAAACTATAGCTCAGGGTTATCATGGAGGAACCCCAGGGAGGTGGGGAACCTCCATGTGGTCCTGGCCAGCTTCCACCATTACTGGACAGTATTAAAACTTGCTTAAAATTTAATCAAACTTTGTGGCAATGTTGTTTTGTTTTTTGATTTTTTTTTTCTCAACTGATTTGAGATTTACAAGAACATCAGACATCTTGATTTATCATTCTCTGCCACGTTCCATTGAGACAGGGTCTGCCACTGAACCTGGAGCTGACAGCTGATAGCTGACAGCCATCAAGCCCCAGTAATTCTGTCTCTACACACACAAAGCACTGGGGTAACAGGTGCAAGTGTGGCTACACTCAGCTTTTGATGTGGTTACTAAGCATTCAAAAGCTGAGTGTGGCCTCATTTGTGTCTGTAACCCCAGTGCTACTTTTGAAGTGTGTGCTTCTGATAGAAAAGAGTTAAGTACTCCTTCGATAGTTTAACTTCATTTTTCTTTTATTGTTATAGTGAGAATGTGATTGGGGTAGGGAAGTACTTGTATGATTAATGGCACACAAGTGGAGGGTAGAGGATAACTGTGTAAATGGTTTGCCTTCCACCTTTATGTGGGTTCTGGGATCAAACTCGTGTCCTCAGGCTTATGTAGAAAGTACTTTTACCAACTAAGGCATCTTTTCAGAAAGGATGTATATATTTCTAAAATATATTCATTTTATGTGTATGTGCCTGAGGGCACTTGAATGCATGAGCCCACCAAAATCAGAAAAGGGTACTGGATCTTCTGGAACTGTAGTTACAGGTGGTTGTGAGCTGGGAACTAAACTAAGATCTTTTTACAAGAGCATTAAGTGCTTTTTAACTACTGAGCCATCTCTCCAGCCTAAAAATGTATATTTTAATGAGGGTAACTGAATCCCCCTAAAGGATATACTGATGTGCATTTTGTCCATTTTAAATAACCACAGCATTATATCAAATGCCTAACTAACTTTTCAACTTCAGTTATAAAAATTGAACAAGGGTCTGGGCAGTAGCCTTAGTGGTCAATTGTTGTGCAGGCATGAGGTAAGTGAAGAGACACCAAAAAGATTCAAAGTGATCCAAAGCCAATGAGGTGGTTCAGGAGGTAAAAGCACTTGTGCACCCATGCTAAAAAGAAAAAAAAGCCAGATGGGATGGCTCTGTAATTGCAGTACTCATGGCCAAATATGAAGCAGAGGCAGGAAAATCAGCTGGAAGCTCTGATATGCTATATAGCAGCAGAAACAAGAGTCCTTGCCTCAAAAACAAAGCGGAAGCAGAGAACACACACTCAAAAGCTGCTCTGGAAATGTGTGCCATGATACATGTGCACCCACAGTCACATTCTATCCACACTAAATAAGTAAATATAAAAATAAGTGATTTCACAAAGATAAATGAACTTCATCTATCAGAGAATCCAGAAAAAGGACTTTAAAATCTATTTGAAACAAAAATTTATAGAAACATAACCGTGAGTCTAGTCTGGTGACTAATGCTTATAATCCTGGCACTTGGGAGGCTAAGGTAAAAGGATTGCCACCAATTCATAACAATAGTGAGTTCTATGCCAACCTATGATACAAAATGAGAGTCTGTCTCAAGAAAAAAAATAGTGGACATAATGATGATACAGGGTTTTATCATAATTTGTAAGTTAATCAGAGATTAGATTAAACTTAGAGGATATAATTGCCTGAAATTTTTTAATGCATGGGTGGGCAAAGTACAATTTGCAAAAAACAGTTCTCCTCTTACACCATGGGAATCCTAGGGTTCAAACTCAGGTCTTCAGGTTTATCAGCAAGCACCACTAACCACTGAACAATTTTGACCCCCTCCCACACACTTTAAGTGCAGTTTTCTTGAAAACAGAATGGTAATGTCATTTGGCAGAACCTGTGATCCTTATTTCCCCATATGCCTCCAAAGGCCCTACAGTATTTACTAAACTAGGTTACCTGCCTGATCACTGAAGCATTTGGAGAGTTTTGATCATAGAGATTACAGGACACAGAATCGTCTCTAAAAGACAGGCACATGAAGAAAAGTTGTTTTGGAAGAAAAAAATTAATGTTTATATTTCTGAATTTAGGACCACGCTATATATAATTAAAGCCGAGAAATTCAAAGCAGTCAAAAGTACATTTTGATGGGTAACTTGTTATAACTTAACACGCAGTACAAATTTAGCTTTGAATAGAAAAGTTAAACTTATTTTTATGCCAACTGAGTTATTTGCTTTTCACTGCATACTCCAAGAGAGATTTTGACATTCATTTGATTCCTGATTTACACTTAAAATGTTATCAAAGATTACTATACTATGTAGCACTGATACAAAATAGTATTGCATGCAGAAGTCTGTGCATCATTTATAAAAGGATAGGATATACAATCATAAAGCTTAAGCAAAAGCCTAATCTCTCAGAACAAACTACATAATTTTTAAAGATGAGGAGGTTGGTATGACCAATGGATGTAGCATAGGGACTATTAGTCAGGAACCAAACATCTAAATGTAAGACAGGTATAGTGTCTGGCACCTGCATTCCCAATGCTGAGAGCACCTGGGGGTCAGGAAGATTGGGAATCTGAAGAACAAAGTGAGACCCCATCTCAGAGGAAAAAAAAAGAATCCTAGTGTCAAAATCTCACACATCAATTTCTAGAGGAGCTGTTACAAAAGATGAAATAACCAATAATATGCAACAAGGCTTGACACTTTAAAAAAGAGATCAGTGTCACAGGTCAGGTGAAATTTAAAATGTTTAAGAAGCTGGGCATACTGGCATGCACTCGTAGTCCCAGCCACTCAAGAGGCTGAGGCAGGGATAGCTCTTGAGCACAGGAGTTCCCAGCCAATCTAGACAACATGGGAAGACCTTGTCTCCAAAGAACGACTGGGGGAGGGGTAAAGTAAGGAGGAAAAGAGGAGAGGAGAAAGAGAGGAGGAGAGATAAGATAGGACAAAGATAAGCAGGAAGGGTTACTGAGGATATAACACAATTGAGCATGCACAAAGGCCTAGGTTTGATCCTAGCACTACAAAAATATATGCATTAATTAAAAACATTTAGGCTCTATTTTAGAAAAGGCTCCGACATAAATTATGAACTACTAAAGAAGGCATGAAATAATATCATAAGGAAAATTAGTAGAGTGCATAGAAAAACCAATACCACAGACAGATGAGATTTAAAAAAAAAAACCCACAACAAATGAATCCAAAAAACATCTTAAAAAAGTAAAATGGTTAAGAGTTCAGAAAAGCTCATCAAGAATGAATATAAATAAAACCAGAAATGAGACAGATCGTAAGATCTGAAACTTATACAATAAATCAACTTATAATTAGGCCCAAAAATAAACTTCTAAGTTCGGTTTAAATTAAAACTAATTTCTGTAATTATCATGAGTTATCAAAAGCACAGTTTATAAGCTAATTGCTAAGATGTGAAAAAAAAATTTCCCCAAGTATCCCTAACAAATGTCCCAACCAAGAAGATTCACTTATGAATTATTTCAAACTGACAGAAATGAAAAAGATTACATAATATAATTCCCCTAGCATATCAAAAATGATAGACAGCTTAGAAAGTAAATTTCAACGTCTGATAAACACACCATTACAAAAAAACAGTAAACTACAAAGCAGTATTTCTTGAGCTCACTGCACATTAACATCACTTGAAAACCTTTCATACCCCTGATGCTTCCGCCACGTCACAGCCCCAACACTTCTGCACTCTCACTCCTACATACCCACTCCTACCAACACCCTAACAACAAAGTTATCTCATGCAAAATTAATTTTTAAAGCTCCCCAGGTGATTGCTAAGTACAAGCCACCATTGAGTAATACTGCTACATAAAAGTTTCATTACATATGATTTCACTACTTAGGATCCTAACTAAAATGCAAGCAATTTACATAGTTCATTAACAGTTATGAATCACCTATACAAAAAAGCAGCATTTCCCTCACAGTTACAAAAAGGGATCCAAATTAGGAAACAAGTGTGGTGCCCTTGTGCACTGCTCACGCAGTTACGGGTCCAAAGGGCACATCTGACCCAGATCTCATCCTACAGAGCTAGCGGGAGTTTGGCCCCTCCCCTCTGAGCCACAGTAAAACTCCACCCCCTTCAAGAGGTAGGCTATGTTGGCAGAATTGTTTACCTAAGCGCCTAACCCAGCATACCTGTTTTAAACAATGGCATTACCCCTGAATACCAAAAGACCCTCTCTCACCCCCAACCTGATAAATGTATGACCCTCGCATTAAACGAGAGAGAGAATGTTCCTCTGAGTGCATCTCCCAAGAGTTTCTGTTCTCACCTGCACCAGGCTCTGATCAAAGGAAGATGGTTGTCTAGTAAGGACCACGCTGCCCACACTACACTGTCCATGCTGCACTCCCCATTTAGCTTCTCACCTGAGGGCTGCTGCAGCTGTGGACCAGCTGTGGCAGCTTCACAGGATGACAGAAACCACAGGCAGGGATGATGCACATGGGTGAAATTCGTTACAACAAACGTGCAAATATGTAATGATCTCATGACCATTTCCCACCACATATGGTTTAAAATGCCAGGGTAATTCTTTAATGAGATTATAAAGCATCTGCTTTAAAACAAGCTCAACATTATATTTAATTAAGCTATGCATCCACCACTATCAAGAACAGGACAATGCAACCAAAAGTATCATTAATTCTGTCTTTGGAAGTTCCAGACAATGTAAACAGAGATGAAATAAAAATATTAGGAAGAAATAAAACATCGCTATGAGCAGACAGGTAAAAGCTAAATAGGTAAAATTTTTAAATTTCATTATATTCATAGCCAAATTGGTATTCTACTTAGAAAATATAACAGGAAGAACTATGCTCATAATAGAATTTAAAAATTTTATATACAGAGTCAGTGAGATAGCTCAGCAGGTAAAAACTCACTATCAAGTCTAAGGATCTGAATTCAATTCCTGGAACCCACATACTGGTAAGGGACTACTCATTTCTGCAAGTTGTTCTCTGATATCAAATGCACACAGTGGCACATGAGCACATGCACACCTGCCTGCATACACAGTTGCACACACACTAAATAAATTAATGATAAATTTTAAAAATTACATAACCAAAGCAGTTTTAATTAAAACTCCTATTGATATAAAACTCAAAACGTTTGCTGAAATATACAGAAGAACTTGATAACAGATGAAGTATATTCTGGATATGCAGACTGAAATATTTCAATTCGCTATTCCACTGGTATTATGAATTAAATCATAATAATTCTAAGTAAACCTGATAAAATAAGCTAAGTAACCTAAAAAGTAATAGAGACCTAGCTCACCCAGATTTTATTCTTGAATTCCTAAATTATTAAAACAGCAAAAACCAATTGATGAGATGCATACTAGCTGGTGGGAAAGAATATATTCTATTGCACACAGGAATTTAATACATAATAAAAGAATGACAAATCAACAAAATTATTAACTGAAGAAAGCTGGTTGTATATCCCCACCTAAAATAAACTAAAAGCCCCAAATACATACCAGATGAAGTACCAGCATTATCCTAATAAATCAACCTCTTTCAGTAGGGGTGATGAAGGGCACATAGGATGAAGGGCAGATGGGTTGGGAGGCCATCACAGGACAGGAAGACAGGACAACATAGGGAGTTGCGGGATTTTAAAAAAGAAAAAGTATGAAAGAAAACAAAATAAGGGGTTATTTTTATAATAATTGTTTTACATTTTTTAAAAGATTATACAAAAGAACTTAGAAAAAAACAATTTGAAAGGGTCAACAAATAAAATGTTCACTTTAAGAAATTATCAGATAAATCCAATTAAAATTGCAGTGAGGCCTCAGATTTGTTCCTGTGTGTTTTTTTCTGTTAAAGGGATTGTTAATCATCGAGGGTTTGGAGTTATCCTGAGACAGATGATCGCTCTATTCCAGGCTGGCTATGTACTCCTAAGCATGTCCTTCAGTGCTTCAGAAGCACCGTTACAGCCCACTTAATATGGACAAAATCAAACTAAAAAAAACATAAATGCCACAAAGATGTTCTTACTGTATTTTTTTAATTATAAGGGGGTGGGGGAGCAGCCGGGTGGTAGTGGCACACACCTTTTATCTTAGCAATGGAGAGGCAGAGGCAGGCGGATCTTCGTGAGTTTTAGGCCAGCCTGGTCTACAGAGTGAGTTTCAGGAAAGCCGAAGTTACAAAGAGAAACCCTGTCTCAAAAAATTAAAAGGGGTGTGTGTGTGTGAAATTAAGGGTCCTGAAGAATTTGAAAAGGGAAAATTGGGTAAATTAACTGTATGTGATCACTGAAAAATTACAAACTCATCAGTATGGTTTTGAGAATCATATAGCGATAAGAAAACTACTTCGGGGCTGCAGAGGTGACTCAGAGGTTAAGAACAGTGGTTCCTCTTCCATAGGACATGGGTTCAGCCCTCAGAACCCACACGCAAAACTGTCTGTAACTCCAGTTTCAAGAAATCTGAAACTCTCACACCAATACACATAAAATTTTTAAAAATTAAATAAATCATTTAAAAAACTACTTCAGACATACAGAAATGCTAAGTTAAAAATTACTAAACATGGTTTTATATCATGATTGTTTTAAGGAATATGTAGATATGTTGGTTAATTAAGCTTTGTAAAATGTACATCTAAGGTATTTGAAAAGAAGGGGCAGTGGGAAGGGCAACTAAATACTTAATACCAGCTTTATGTTAACAAATCAACTTTTCATCCCCTCCCCGAAAAAAAAAAAACTGAAGCATTGTGACAGTGCATGCATGGTATAGGGAAAGCTACCACAGGGGGCCACAATGAGACAGGAAAATGGAACACCGAAGAACATTCTAGGTCATAAAAGAAAAAAAAAAGCGTGGTAGAAAAAAAAGAAAGAAAAAAAAAGGGAGGGTAGCGTGAGGGAGAAGGGTAGTGTTAGAGTGAGGGAAGAGAGAAAGGGAGTTCATAGGTCTAAGGGGTGGAGAAGGAGAAATGAGGCAAGCCACGACAAGCCACAGGGAGGGTAAGAACAGAGTGGAGACTGGTACGACATGCTACAAATACATACAAAATGGTGGCAGCAAAGGCGGCAACTCACCGCCAGCGGTCTAGCTAGGGCTGTGTAGCCAGTCACAAGAAAGAAGCTTAACAGAAGTAACGGAAGTGCGTAAGGGGAGAAGGGGTGGGGTTGAGGAGGGGGCCCTAGGCTTCCGGCCTATCCACTATGAGTAAGAGGAACACTGGAGGCGGGACTATTGCCCTCTCAGCTCTTAGCAGCAAGGCCTCCTTAGTCAGGAGTAGGGGCCTTGTTACATTTTGAGGAACCGGAAGTACTTCAACACACAGGAAACAGGATCTGAAAATCGAAAATGCTAGTCACTCCAGGAAGCTCGTCGAGGTGTTCGGTCGCTGTGTTGCGCCTCTCGAGAATTCTGGTTACTACGTTTTCCAAAGCACTTTGAAAGTGCGGTGGAAGATATCTGGCAATTTCTGAACACTGAAAAAAGGTGACAAACTTGAAATATGAAGAAAGGTTCCTGAGGCGTCGCTGACGGAGCCCTGTGAGTTCCAGTTCCGCTTGAGTGGTGCTGAGGTAGGACCGCCCCACCCCCACCCCCTTCCATAGCAAGTTCGGTTGCCCAAGGGACTTGGTGAAGTGACTCTGTGAGGGCTAGAGGCCCCAGGGAGCCCGAGGGATAAAAAGCCCAGAAGAAAGATTTTGTGGACTTTATGTGAAACTTCTGTGGTTTATCCCACCCACATCCCGGGTGTGAAAGTAGAGCAGCCTCCATAAACTGCCAGGCTGATCAGATTTCGTCAGTTTGTGGGTCCTGCCATCGAGTTTCTTAAAGATGGCTTCTCTAGAGGACTCCAATAGTCATAACCAACATGGCTCCCACAACTCTGAATTTACATCTGAAGCTGAAGGTCAAAATAAGACTGAGGAACCAAAAAAGTCCCAGAAAAGGAGGGGCAGGGGTCAAGACCAAGGTTCTTCTGTGATTTACCAGAAAGCTATCCAGAGCATCCTGGGAAAATCAGCACAAAAAGAAAGGGGAGGTGCTTCCAGAGAAAAGGGGATGGCTCCGAGGGAAAAAGGGCTGGCCAGTGCCCCAAAAAGAAAGGAAGAGTCTGGTGTGCCCAAAGGAAAGTGGGAAGCTGGTGACACAAAAAGAAAGGAGGAGTGTGGTGCTAGTGCAAAATCCATGCCAGGAGCCCCTCCTAAGTCTGGGGTGGAGCTTCCTAAGGTTGAAGCTGAGCATTTTAAAGCTGGAGCAAAGCCTAGAGTGGACCACCCCAAGGCTAGTGGAACTCCTCTGAAGGTTGGAGTAGAGTTTAAGTCTGGCGCCTCCCCAAGGCTGGTAGTACTTCATTCAAAGCACGGAAAGGTGCCTCTAAAACCCGGAAGGGAGATTCTAAAGTCCGGAGTGGAGCCTCCAAAGCTTGGAGGGCAGCCTCTAATTCCCGGACCAGATCTTACAAAGCCCGGATTTGAAACGCCAAAGCTCGGATGGCAACCTCCAATTTCTGGAGCAGAGCGTAGAAAGCCCAGAATGGAGCCTCCAGATCTTGGATGGCAGCCTCCAATTTCTGGAGCAGAGCGTAGAAAGCCCGGAATAGAGCCTCCAAAGCTCAGAGCAGAGCCCACCAATCCACAAGCGGAGCCCCCTAAACACAGAGTAGTGCATCCTAAAGCCTCAGCAGAGTTTACCGCGGCCCAAGGGGAGTATTCTAGGGCTAGAATGGAGCATCCTAGGGCTGGCAGAAGACCATCCAGAAATGTCCCCTTTGCGTCTCAGCCTCCCAAGATAGGCAATGTTGGTGAGAGGAAATGGCTTGTAGGTCATAACAAGACCCCTGGTGAGGAGTTACTTGGGGACAAAAATGTAATCAGTTACGACAACAGTCTTCAATTTCCAGAATATCAGAGTGACGATAACGCCTGTCCATTTTTCATAAAGTCTAAAGAAAGGGGAGTGAGCAGGTTTAATTTTAAGACCTCCACAGCAAGATTCATTCAAGATGAGCCACTCTCATCAAGCCTTCCAGCCATTTCACAGCCTTTATCCCACAAGAATAAGAATGACCTCCCACAGCCTACTTCATCCTGTAGCTCTTGGACTGACTATACCAGCTCTTGCACCAGCAGTACCAGGGCTTCTCGGTATGATCCCAACAACAGCAGCAGCAGCAGCAGCAGCAGCAGCAGCACTTCCACTTCCACAGATGAGATAGTCAGAGAGGATGTGCCAGCCAGTTATTCTAACTATACAATGACCTCTGAAGAGATGATCGGTCGTATGCAGAGAATAAATGATGAATTCTGGAATTCCAGCATCGTTTTCTCCTCCAGAGAGGCAAAAGCACAGGCAAAGAGCACATATCAAAAGGATGAGCTGCCCTACATTCATGGAGCATGTGCATCTGATTTCCTGCCAAGGAGCCAATTGCAGCCAAGCCAATTGGAAGGTTTCATTGACACTCACTGTCACCTGGATATGCTCTTTTCCAAGTTGTCCTTCCAAGGAAGCTTTGCTGAGTTCAGGAAAATGTATAGCTATACCTTCCCTAAGGAATTTCAGGGCTGCATCTCTGATTTCTGTGATCCTCGTACCCTAAGAGACGGCCTGTGGAAAAAGCTATTGAATGAGGATCAAGTTTGGGGAGCCTTTGGATGTCACCCTCATTTCGTACGATACTACAATGAGCATCAAGAAAGAAATATCTTGCATGCCTTGTGCCACCCCAAGGCTGTGGCCTTCGGAGAAATGGGCTTAGATTACTCTTACAAATGCACTACACCTGTTCCACAGCAGTTTAAGATATTTGAGCGACAACTACAGTTAGCTGTATCTATCAAGAAGCCCTTGGTGATTCACTGCCGAGAAGCTGATGAAGATCTCTTGGGCATCATGAAAAGATATGTGCCCCATGACTACAAGATCCACAGGCATTGCTTCACTGGCGGTTACCCACTCATTGAGCCCCTGCTAGAGTACTTTCCCAATATGTCTGTGGGCTTCACAGCAGTTCTGACTTACTCTTCTGCCTGGCAGGCACGTGAGGCTCTCAGAAGGATCCCACTGGAGAGAATTCTTGTTGAAACTGATGCTCCTTACTTTCTACCTCGTCAGATTCCCATAGACTCTTGCCGGTATGCCCACCCAGGCATGGGCCTGCATACTATACAAGAAATTGCCAAAATCAAAAATGAGCCATTGCCTCACGTCTTGGCCACCTTGCGGGAGAATACCTATCGTCTCTACAATATTTAAAGCAGATAGGACACAATCAAGAAACAATCTTTAAAAACTGGTGGCAGGAGACAACTGACAAAGCAAAAGGATTTTGAACTCTACCTTTATCTCAAATCAAAAATGGATTCAGAATTCATAAAAGCAGAGAAAATCTGGACACTATGTCTTCCTCAAAATCTCTTAAGACATCTTCTGATTGGTATGGTGGACTACAGTAAAACAGGAGCAGAGACTCTGGAGATGCTACAAGTACTAAGAACCAATAGAGTTGAGTGTGTGCCACTGGTAGAGTCTTGAATCTGAACTTAGCATGCAATTGTGAAGCTCTTCAGACACCAGTATGTCATCATAGCACAGCAGCTGTTCATTGGAATTGCAGGTTTCTTCAGAAGATTTCAACATCAGCATACTAGAAAGGGAAGAACTTCAGCTACTCACTTAGTAAAATAATCCTCCCAGACGCTGGAAATTCATTTCTATTTTACAGAAAATACTCTGTTAATAAAGCTTAATGTGGTGAAGCAAAGTACATAGTCAAATCCAGGAATCCCATTAATTGGATGAGAAATTGAGGATCTCATTTACCCTATAAAACTGCACCCAGAAAAGTCAGCTGCTAGCTCACATCCATCTGGCTTTAACTCAAAAGTCAGTTCCACAGACATACTACTACTGACTTCCAGTATAGAAGGACAAATAATCCTTTTGTTTATTTTGAAAATAGCACTTATTTAGCCTGTTTTTTGATATAGTTGTGTTTATCAGTTATCTTCTACTATGTTGTAAATTTTTAAGCTTCTCAGTCTTGTTATGCTTAATCCTCAATCTTAGAATAATGCTTAGGGAGTAAGCAAAAACTTCTTGATATATATGAGTCAGTAACTAACTTCATTAGCATTTTGGAAAGTTAATAATATGTGGAAGAACAGGTGATACTAGGAAAGTAATAGAGAATAAGCCATGTGCCCCTCTCCGACTTAGAAGCTAAGACAAAAATTAAGGGCATATATAATCTGCTTTTAGGTGCTAAAGAGAAAGTATGGCAAGCCTTACCAGAAAACTGGCATATCATACTTTGTGTAAATAACAGAATGTATCAGTAGATTTCCCCTTTGTTTGAGAATCCATCCTTTTGAAGAAAAAGTTTTAAGTGTAAATAAGCTATATTTTAACAGAACCAAAGATGTTAGTAGCATGTGCACAGCTTGGTTTTATTGTAGTTTTCAAGACACAAACTTTGAAATACTCTTTGTAAACTATATCTTTTTTTTTCTCATTTGATGTATAAGTTAGACATTGCTTAAAGAATCCTTTAACCTATAGGGACCTGAATTTCTTTTAGAAGACTGTACAAAACAGGGTTTTATGGACATACATTTTAGGAAAATTCTTAGTTGTATAAAGTCCTATGTAGTCTTTTTCATCTGTTTTAAGTTTTTGTGTGTCCTTTGATATATTAGCATGCACCCTAAGTACCCAGAGACATTTCTTATTCTCTTAGAGAGTAATATGATGTACAAACCAACCAAGAATTCTCCAGAAATACCAGCTTTTGAAATGCTACCAATTACTTTTTTGCAAAACTGTCTACTCACTATATTTCAGTATCCTCTTTGATTTACCTTTCTTGTTACCTAAGCTTCATGAAAGTGGAAAATTAAGGGTGCTTGCAAAGTGACACTGTCGAGTGAGCATTTCAAAGATAATTGTGAATGTAAAATTGTATTTTGAGCTGAGGTTGTGACTCAGTAGTAAAAGAGCACTTGCCTGATACTTGAAAGGCCCCGGGTTCTGCCCTCACTGCCCACAAGGCAAGTTCATACCATCTGCACTTATAAGTGTACATTCAGCCAGATAAACAGGATTTACAAAGAAGGAAAGTATTTTTCCTTTGCAAAAGAATGCTATTTTTGCAGAATAGCTTTTTCTTGCTTGATTTTTTTCTCTACATTTTCTATGGTGAATGACTTAGTGTATTCTGCATTTTCTTAAGATGCAGGAGAACACTTCACCATGGCTTTTTTTTTCAAGAATAGGAGCGAGCAGTGTAGTCCTGTCTGAATGACCTAAATCAAAAATGGCAATCTTCATTTACAGAGTCCATGAGTAAGGATAAGGAATCCTTTAAAAAATATATTCTGTAAATGTGTGAGATTTGAGGCACTTTGAAAATATTTTTTGTTATTTGGAGGGGGGGCTTTTAGTTTTTGTTTTTGTTTTATGCAGGGCGTCAGTATGTAGCCTTGGTTGGTCTGGACCTCAAGAGATCCACCTGCCTCTGCTTCCTCAAGAGCTTAGGGTTTAAAGGTGAGCACTACCATGTCCAGCCTTTTTTTTTTTTTTAATATGTAAAGGTATGTGCACATGAATGCAGGTGCCTGCAGAGACCAGAAGAGGGTGTTAGATATACTGGAGTTGGAGTTACAAGCAGCTATGAGCCACCCAAGTACTAGTACTGGGAACTGAACTCTGTCCTCAGCAAGAGCTCTTAACCGCTGAACCATCTCTCTAGCTCCCTGTAAATAGTTTTCTACTTAGGCAATAGGTATTTTTTGGGACTTCAAAAAAATATTATTTACCTTTTATTTCTTTGTATGGTGTTTTAGTGTGTCTATTGTCCTATTTTTGATGTATCAGACCCACTAGGACAGCCAGTGGTCTAGAAATTTAATTTTTGCTGTTAGTGATCCCTAGGCCATTAATTAAGTTAATCCAGAATCACAGGGTCCCTCTTTGAGCCTTGGCATTACTTTTAGGGCCCATCAATATTTTACTTCACCTAAATTTTTAAAAGGCAATGCTAGGGGAATGGCTCTCCAGAACAATGTAAGTTTAGCATGCAGAAAACAGTGGATTCAACCAGCAATACAAAACAAAACTATAAATGTCAGCTCTGTCTATAAGTATAGCTCAAGGGGAGAAAATAAGCCCCATTGTCTTAAGAGACAAAAGGACTTTGTTCTTGCGGTTTCTATTCATATCTAACTTTGAGATTCATACCAGCTTAGTGTTGAATTTTTAGGATTCCTAATGAAAAAAAACAAGAGGGAGAAACAATAAACTGTAAGGCTGTAATTGTACCACTTAGAGACATCAGGTTAGTTTTGGAGTGTTTCTTTTTTTGTTTGTTTGTTTTTTGCCAGTTCGCTAGTATTTCCAAAGTTATTAGCCAATTCCATTCCTGAGCTAATTTCACTAATACTTGCTACAGCAATCACTTTCCTATTTAGCATAAACTATACATATCACTTCCCCTGAATTTGTGATTTAAATCCATTACTTTCTGTATTTTTGTTTTTCTGAGCAAACAAGTGTGAAATGTATTCTGTTTGTTTTAATTCTTGGGTTGTATGTGAATATTCAGACTTATTCCGTTTGCTCATTTATATAATTGGGCTTTTAAACTTTTTTTTTTGTTGCTTTGCATTCTGGTATTTTATTGTGCTTTCTCTGATGTCTTAAGCCAAATGGTTCATTAACTTTTTGCCTGTAATTATAACTCTGCTGCATTTTCATGTTTTATTTTCAGATAGTTTCTTCTATAAAAATGCATAATGCATTCCAAACAATGAGACAGAGAGGAATGGGGAAATGTCCCATTTCTATTACCTAAAACCCATTATTGATGGTGTCTTTTATGTAAGTGTTCTCATATAACTATATTAACTTACATATTATTTTAAGTAACTTATTTTTCTGATTATAAAAGGAATTCATTCTCAAACTTAAGACTTATATGCCACAAAAATGTCACCAGTAATCAATATTTTGATTTTAATATTTTAATTTTAATATTTAATATTTTGCTGTATTTTTATATTCTGGCATATTATTACTTAAGGTCTCCTTTTTTCCTTTTTAATTTGAAACAAGGCTTACTTACTATATAGCCCAGGCTGGCCTTGAACTCCAGATCCTTCTGTCTCAGCTTCCCAAGAGTATGGTATAGACATGTGCCACTACACTGGAATTAGGAACTTTGGATTTTTTTTACCTATAAAGTATGTATATTTTTAAAGCAGAGTTAAATGAAAAACATTTGGCGATCCTAAAGGTGGTAGAGAAAGATGATAGACTGACAAGATTGATTTCTTTTCTCTCCTTGTTGACAGATTTTAGCTATTACTATTATTTAAAAAAATTTAAAAAAAACAAGTTCAAGCAATCCAAAAATTAGTAACAGCTGAAACTCATCTGAAGAAAAAATAGTATGCTGTTTTCTGTTCCTATCTTGCATATGGAGTCCATTTAATTGTTATCCTTTTGTTTTTCAATAAATGTTTAAAATGTTTATGTTTTCAGTTTTATTTCTGTTTCATAATCACTTATTATATGTTCCCCTATGGTTTAACAATTTAATTTATTTAATTTCTTTCTTTTCTTGAGACACAGTTTCTCTGTGTAGCCTGGCTGTCCCGGTACTTGTTTTCTAGACCAGGCTGGCCTTGAACTCAGAGATTTGTCTGCTTCTGCCTCTCAAGTGCTGGGATTAAAGGTATGTACTGCCAAATGCAGCTTAATCTATTTAATTTCTTAATTGGCTGCAGTATATCTTCAAGTGGTATGGTGGGTGAATCTCTGAATTATAGAATCTCTAAGTCACAAACTGTTTCCCCATAAAAGTTACACACATTAATTACTTTACTGGCACGTGGCATTTAATCCTGCAGCTTCCCCCTTTAGAGTGCAAGTACCTTTTCTAGCTGTTTTTCATCATTTCTTCACATTACTGTAGTCTAAAAACTGTCAGGATATGTGTAAAGTATTGGTTTGTTTTCCCCTCAGAAATTTTGTACCGAGGAAATACTAATTTTGCAAGTCTAGGTCTTTCTATAGTTCAAAAAATGGAGTTGCTATTGTTTTCTTATAGTATGCTTCATCAGCTTGGTTTTGAGCCCCCACCTGTCTAAACTGTCATCTGTCACTCTTAGACTTGAATTTTAAGAGTTTTTTTCTCTTTTCTCTTCCTAACACTCTATTCTCCCAATTTTTTTTCACATGATGCAACCTGTAGTTTGCTTACTTTGTTTTTTGTTTGTTTTTCTCATTCTGCGGCAGTTCTCATTCAGCAATATTTCTAACTTGTCCTGTTTTCTTTTCCAGCTCTTACTTCAAAGGGTTTTCACTGTTTTGTTTGTATCACTTCCATTTGTTCAGTACATACATCATAACTAAAAATAGTCATTTTGTAAAGAAAACATGCTTTTTTTGTTGTGTTGTTGGTTTGAGGCCGGGACCCACTATGTACCTCTGGCTGCCCTTAAACTCAGAATCCACCTACTTCTGCCCCTCAAGTGATGGGATTAAAGGCATGGATCTAGCCCTATTACCTTTTTAATTATACATGCATGTAGGGAGTGGATCTGTGCACACAAATCCAAGTGCCCTAGAAGTTCAGAAGAGAGTGTCAGATCCTCTGGAGCTGGAGTTCAAGGCAATTGTGAGCTGCTTTGATATGGGTGCTAGGTTTTGAATGCAGGTCTCCTGCAAAAGCAGTATGTGCTCTTAACCACTGAGCCATGTCTCCAGCCCCAAAAACATAATTTTGAAATAAAGAGATTCCTTCTTTTTCACTTTGAACATTGTTTTCCATTTATGTTGTAATGTATTTTCAGAAGCCTCATTTTGGGTTTCTTTTTTCATTTTTGAGCAGTCTACCAAGTTTGATTTCCCATCTGTCCTGATGTTCCTAAATCCCTCCTCTTGGAATGTGACTCATTCAAATTGAGATGTATCATGTTAAAAGAATTGTAGAGGGAGCCACGGATAGTCCCTAGCAGGAAAAACCATTCTTTTAATTTTCCCACATAAACATTTCTCTACTCCAGGAACAGATTGGTCAATCCTTGGTATCCTACTGCTTTGTGTTACAGAAAGGCCTAATTGCAGGCTCTGCTTTGATCTCAGTGTGAGTGTTCCTGGATTTCTGGTGGCTATCTTAGGGCATCAACATTTGCAAACATAAACCAGGTTAAAAGTCCCATGCATATTATTCTGACCTCCAATTTGGTTCTTTTTAGTCAGGAAGTGAAATTATATGTTAGTTTCAGTCTGTTTTTTGAATGCAATCCCATCTACACTCAGTTGTCAAGTAACAGTTCCTCAG
This sequence comes from Cricetomys ansorgei, assembly GCA_026225945.1. Taxonomy (NCBI): domain Eukaryota; kingdom Metazoa; phylum Chordata; class Mammalia; order Rodentia; family Nesomyidae; genus Cricetomys; species Cricetomys ansorgei. The sequence goes on from JAMJFZ010003951.1 coordinate 804,443, forward strand.
AAGTTTGGCCCATGAATATGACTTCCCCCCTCCCTGACTACACACTTCCTATACCCCCCACGACCTGCTCCAGCTTCCAACACTAAAATAGCTTTTTTTTCCTTTTTAAACTTTGCAGTTATTTTCAGTTAGGACTGTGGAAGTGAGAGTACATGTTAATATTATGCTCAAGTCACAATATCTAAATACTAATTCTTTTCATCCCCATTTTTTGATAAATTTGTGTTTCTATGGATACTATGTTTAAATAGGCATATCTTATGGAAACTCAGCTTGTACAAATCCTGAATCTCATTTAGATTGTTGAACTAAGAGATGATCAATAAGTTAAATAAATGAATAACCAGGAGAATAAATTATAGGAAGATGATTTCAACAATATTTCTTTACATTTATAAAAATAGCATAAATCTATGATTCATCTGCCAATTTTCATGACTAAATCTATGGTTTAAGAAGAAATACACCTGTGTGGAAATAGTAAACATTCATGAACTAATTTTTATCATGCTTTAAGATGAGATTTTACAATGCATAAAAGGGGAAAGGGAAATAGCTCAAATGTTGGAATATTCTTATATCTCAGTCACCAATTAACTAGATAGCTGGTACAAACCACTTAAATTTTTTGTTCACCTTTCAGCAAAAATTAGAAAATTAGCACTAGCTAACAAAGCACAGGATATTGCAGCACTATTTAAAGAACTAAGAAAAGTTTGTATATATAATGTAGCTATGGGGCAATAGAAAATTTGCATAAAATACCAAATAATATATAAGTCGGAGCAGGAGGCAAAGCTGGTAGTTTAAAATACCATCAAAGCCTTATAAAAATGGTCTTCACACCCTTGTGGAGTCTATGGACCAAAGCAATTTAAAAACACTTGCTATTAGTAAGAAAAGAGTCCCAGAACCACTGTCGAATGGAGATTCCCTGGGGCTAGAGAAAAGGCTTTTGGATTTAGATTGTTTGCTGCTCTATCAGGAGGACTGACATTCACATCTCAGCCCACTCTAGGCTTCTTACAAATGTAACTCTGTGTCTTCTGGCTTTCACAGGCACTCTTGCACATGTGTGCATAAACTCACACACATAAATGAAAAGTAAAATCATCCTGATATTATACATTTATATTAGAATTAAAACAAGGGAGCCCAATCTATCCAAGAGAAATCATGTTGCTAACAGTCTTAAGAACTGGCATAGTCAGTATGATTACAATTCTAGTAGTTACCCAATAAACTAGGCCCCATCAGCCCCCAGTACATTAGATTAGCCTAGTAGGCCCGAAGTATTATATTAAATGCCCAGAAGTACACCAACAACTAAGTCACAAAATATATCTGTGGCTGGAAATCTCCTTACTAAAACAATATAAAGCAGCCAAGTTTTAGAAAAACTGCTAAATTTAAAGCTCTGTGGTAAATACAACATTCAATAACAATCACTCCAGGTATCCAAAGGAAATCTGCTGCTAATTAACACACTTCAAAAATAAAGCCATCTGACCATAAATTCATCAACCTGCATGCATACCCATACACAAATACACAATAATAACATTTTAAAAGAAAAACAATATGTTTTTCTGTAATATGCACATATTACTGAGTGCCTGCCAGTTATCAGGCATTATGCTAGGCACTAAGAATTCAAAGCTAAATAAAAATGACCAACATTGATTAAGTTTTTTGTTTTGTTGTGTTATTTTTGATTTGGGAGTAGGCACTTAAGATCAGGTCTCACTACACAACCCAGCCTTCCTGAACTCATAATCCTCCTGCCTCCGGTTCCCAAATGCTAAGATTAAAGGCATGTGTTAGCATACCTACCTGATTAGGTAGTTATAATGGGCCCTGCAACGTGGTGCTCATGTTTATACTGCTTGTCACATTTATTCTTATAAAGTAGGTCAGACTGTGATCCTTTTCTTACAGAAGTCAAGGTTCGAGAAGTGAAGTGAAGTAATTACCCAAGGTTTCAAGGTAAAAGAATGGAAACTCAAGACTCTCAGTTTGAGAGACAACTAACTTAGCCATATCCCTTGAGCTATCACAAAATTCCTGCTCACACCTGCTCAGTGGCGGACACAAAAAAATACTGAGGTTTGTGAAAATATTCTGATCATATGAAAAAGGTCAGTGAAATGGCTAAGTGAGAAAAGAGGCCTGTCATCAAACCTGGAATCCTGAGACCTAATTAGTGGAAGAAGAGCCCATTCCCTCATGTTACCTCTGACCTCCACACATGTGCAGTGGCATGTATGCATGTGTGCTTGCATGCACCCCATACCTGCGCATACACATCACACACACACAAATGGAATTTTAAAAGATAGTATGGGGAAGGGCTGTACCTAAAAGTATCAAGAACAAAGCATCACAACTAAAATTGGTCTGCAAAAGGGCCAGAAGTTCAAGAAATATACAGGTAATGCAGGGCAGTCTGCAAAGGAAATAACATGTAATGTTCCAGGAGCGTGAGTGCTTTCTGTAACTGGGGTACGCGTTGCACTAAAGGCTGAATTCCAGGGGCATGGTAGCAGAGACGACTTGGACTGGAAGGGCAAAAAGGCCTAAAAGGTGAATGGTCTCTAGGCCATGCAAAGTTGAAGGATTCTAGAGTTACCTGTAGCAGATTATGCAATGGGAAGAGAGAATCAGGTTGACAGTAGAGATGTAACTGAGGAGGCTAGTCTCACTTGAAAGAGGGTGGAGTAGAGTGGTAGCAGCAATCATAGATTGATAAATGAAAGGGAGTTTTCAGAGGAAGACGAGAGGACAGGTCAACTGACACGAGTAATAGTGATTCTAGTATCTGTTTCCACATGAGCCTTATTCAGCCTTATTAGCACTCATTGTGGTATTATAGTGTCTTCAGTAAAATAAAATGATCTAGAGCCAGGCAGTGGTGGCGCACACCTTTAATCCCAGCACTCAGGAAGCAGAGGCAGGTGGATCTCTGTGAGTTTAAGGCCAGCCTGTTCTACAGAGTGAGTTCTAGGAAAGTTAGAATTACAACAGAGAAATTCTGTCTCAAAAAAAAAACCAAAAAATTAAATTAAATAAATAAAAATAAAATGGTCTGACAACTAACAGCAATGGGAAAAGATGTATTACCTTAGACCACTAAAAAACAAAATCTAAAAGGTGATCCAACTGATGTTCCACATCTATACCCCCTGCAAAAAAAAAGGCCTTTCCTCTCTTTTTAAAAATACTTTTTATTTTATGTGTTTTGAGTATTTGCCTACATGTATGCAAAGTGTGCCATGTGAGTGCCTGGTACTCCTGGAGGTGAGAAGGAGGCTTTGGGTCCCCTGGAACTAGAGTTAGAAGCAGTTATGAGTCTCCTGATGTAGGTGTCAGGAACTGAATCCCGGTTTTCTGCAGGAACAGCAGGTGCTCTTAACTATTACTATCAGACCATCTTTCCAACCCCTTTCCCTCTTTCTTGATTCTCACAAGTCTCATTGGTATCTTTCTTTCCTATATCTGCCAATCCTAAACTTCGACTGAAAAACTCAGAGGAAGCCTTAGGGGATGGAGAAGACGAAAAGGTGAGATAAGCAAAGGCAAATTGTTGCTGCACAGGTGATATATAGCAAAAAGAAAGCACACGGTAATATCCCAATGGTGTATCAGTAAGAAGCAACGCTTTAATAATTAGACTAAAGTGTAACATACTGTTTTTATTTATTTTTGAAACGTAAGGGCCAAAGTAACTGCCCTGGAAAATTCAGGTGGAAGAAAATCAAGCAGAAGTAAAGGTAGACAGAATAAATCCCCTTGGAAAAGATTTCATGGCAAGGGCAGAAGGGAGAAACCAGGATGGATTGGGAAAAAAGAACCAGCATTCCAATTAAACATAAAATATCTAATCAATTTTCCTTAACCTAAACAAATGGCCATGCTATGAGATCTGTACAAGTTCTGGATACTCAGAATGTTAGCATAGTTGTCAGTCTATTACTGGTTGTTCTTCAGAATAATGAAAACAGGTAGATATTGCCATTCCTCCTAAAAGACTGTTAAGTAAATTTGTTAAAACAAAATGAAACATCACAAACCCTCTTGTTTAAATAGTAGAAGACCATTAAAAGCTATTGGTAGCCAGGTGGTGGTGGCACACACCTTTAATCCCAATACTCAGGAGGCAGAGGCAGATCTCTGAGTTTCAGGCCAGCCTGATCTACAGAGTGAGTTCCAAGACAGCCAGTGTTGCAACAGAGAAACCCTGTCTCAAAAAACCAAAACCAACTAACCAACAAAAGAAACAAAAAAACCTATTTGTAGTAGCCTAGATCAAAATAGCACACAGAGAAATAGTTAAGAAAGGGCAACATGTGGATAGCTTAATAACTTCTTGGTAGAAATGACATCAGTGGCAAAATCTGCAGACTCATTCTTCTGCAATATGTTGCAATTGATTTCAAAGGAAAACACAAGAATCTTGCAACATGGGTGATATAGCTTAGGATAGCTCCAGTTTATGCTTTACTGTAGGAACACTGCCCCCACCCCCGACTGTGTAAGCAAAGCCAGCCTGAGGCAAACGATGGGAATTAATTCTTAATGACTACTCCCATGGGCTGGATGCCTGATACACATTATCCATTTGATGCCCAGGGAAACTCTAAGGTATGTTCTGTCATTTCCAATGAACAGATGAGGAAACAGGATAACAGAGGTTTAAGATGTAGCCGAGATGAACTGGGCAATAACCGGTAAATTTAGGTTCTAAACATCAGTCTGGCTGACTGATGATCAAGAAAAGTCAAATTTCCAAAGAATTGCCCCCAAACCACTAGATGTGGAGTTAATTTCTGATAATGCCAGTGCAGGAGACAGATACATCCAAGTTTCAAATCTGGTGGTAAAGGGAAGGGAGATAACTTTGATAATGCTATTATTAATATTAATAAGTATTGATATTAATAATATTAACACTAATTATTATCATTAGTAAAAATTAATATTATTAATGGTAATGATGGTGATATACTCCAAAGAAGCAGTCAGCCACTCCAAAGCTCCAAACAGGAAAACAAAGTAGGAAAAGGGAAGAAAAATAGGACATTCATGATTAGGAGAAGAAAAGAAAGGGATGAAAGCAAACATCAATAGAATGACTACAAAGAGACAGAAAAATCCCAATAAATAAGAAAAGAAAATAGACCAGAAAAATGACCAGAGTTGGAGGGGACAAAGCAATAGAAAAATACAGGACAAAAACAAACAAACAAGGAGATGGAACCATACTGAAGAAAAAAATCAAAGATAAATATTTCTGGGTACCTTTTGGTAATGTGGCAGTCATTCCCCTGCCCACAATTTTTCCTACAGCTTGTATTCCAGAATGAACAGCCTTACTCCTTCATTTGTTTATACCTTTGATAAAAAAATGTTTACAAAAATGATATGTGGCCTTTATCCACACTCAAAGGAAACTATAGAAAGGAGCTTGTGAAGGGGAGGAAGTGGAGGCTTTAAGGCAAGGGTTAAGGAAGGCAACACATATAATATACAAGTAGAAGGGAGAACAGAGGGAGTGGGAGAATGTACAACAGAAAGAAAAAACAGGATTGCGGAAGAAGGGGGGGATAGCAACCAAAATTAAGTATGCATGTTAATAGGGAGAGAAAATGATGTGTCCCTAGAGAATACTTTTTATCAAAAATCCTATTGTCACACAAAATAGCACAATGAATGTCCTAGTCAAAACAAGCATTTTTCGTTTTTATTTAAAAATGTTTTCACAGAATACATTTTGATCATGTTTTTCCCTCCCTTGACTCTTCTCATATCCTCCCCACTTTCATCCCCACCCAACTTTATGTCCTTTTGCTCATGTTTTCTCCATCTCTTAACAAAAGAACAAATATCAAAACAATAAGACAAACAATATAAAAACAAGTAGAAGAACATACTTAAAATAAATTGAAAGCTATGGATAGTTTTAACAACTTCAAATGTTCCCCAAAAACCTCTGAAGGTGATAAGAAGAACAATGTATTTTCGGGGAAACATAATTATATTTTTTTAAAATAAGGTTATTAATTCAGAAGACTAAAAACCACTGTCCAAAAATACCCAGAAATCTTCCATGGTAGACTATTGTGTGAATTTGATGTGTTTGCTTTCTATGCAAAGTTATGAAAAGTTCAAAGTTATAGCTCACATCTTGTAAGTCAGACTCCAGAGTGGACACACTATAACATTCCATTTATATGAAGTACAAGAACAGACAAAGCTAAGCAATGGTGATGGAACTCGAAAAAATAGGAGGGGCATGGAGATATGGCTTAGCAGTTAAGAGCACTCTGCAGATGTTGGATCATAGCATCCACATCCGATGGCTCACATCAACCTTCATTCCAATTCCAGGGGCTCCAGTGTCCTCCTCTGACTTCCACAGGCATCTGCACTCATGTGCACATACCCACACACAGACACATAATTAAAAATAATAAAAATAAATCTTTTCCTGGGTGGTGGTGGCACACACCTTTAATCCCAGCATTTGGAAGACTAAGGCAGATCTCTGTGAGTTTGAGGCCAGCCTGGTCTACAGAGTGAGTTCCAGGACAGCCAAGTATTGCCTGCTGCTCCAGAGGACAGTAGTTCAATTCCCAGCACCCATTTGGTAGCTCACAGTCATCTATAACTCCCACTTCCATGGGACCTGACACCTTCTGGCCTCTATGGGTACCTGGCATAATAAGTGGTACAAAGACACACATGCAAACAGAACGTCCATACACATAAAAAAAAATAAAAAGGGACTAAAGAGATGACTTGGCAGTTAAGTACTTGTTCTTGCAGAGGATCTGTGTTTGGTTCCCAGAATGAACATGGAAGTTCACAAGCATTGGAACTCCAGTTGAAGGGGATGGATGCCTTCTGATGTCCATAGATACCAGGTATACACATGGTGTATATGCATACATGCAAGGGAAACACCCATGAAATAATATAAATCTAAAAAATGAAAACTGAAAAGTAAAATAAATGAATAAATCTTTTTTTTTAGAAAATGGTAGGAGGAATAAATGAAGGGGACACAAAAGAACTATCTAAGGTAATTGGGGTGCATTGATTTCATTATGCTTACATAAACTGTCACTGTTGGGGAAATCTGAAGGAAGGACACATAAGAACTCACTGTACCATGTTTGTTATTTCTTGTGAATCCAAAATTATTTCAAAAGGATTTTTAAGTACAAGAATATGGTTGGAATTTATAATTTGTATTTGTACTATCAGTATTCAAATAGAAAATCAAAAGTGGTCAATAATTTTTAAATGTTTCAAACCTACAGCTGTTTTAAAATCAGAAGTAGAAAATATATAAGCAACCATGACTAATTACATTACAAACACAGAACAAAATATAAATTGGCCTAAAGTTTAAGTCAACAAATGACAAGAGTTTTATGTTCCAAAAAAAAAAAAAAGTCCATGTGTACGGTGGATGACCATTTTAGGGGCAGCAGTAGGATCTTGACCTGGCAGCCAAGGAGGCAAGTCTCAAGAGAATCCAACCCTGCCTTCACTTTGACCTTGACTTCTAACCTCCAGAATACATTTTGTTTTTAAGCCACCTAGGTCAGAGTATTTTGTTGTGGGACAGTAATACAAACCCATATATTAAGCTACTATTTTGTTTTGTTTTTTGAGGCAGGGTTTCTCTGTTATAACTCTGGATGTCCTGGAACTCACTCTGTAGACCAGGCTGGCCTCGAACTCACAGAGATCTGCCTTTCTCTGCTTTCTTTGTGCTGGGATTAAAGGTGTGTGCCACTACTACCCTGCCTAAGCTACCATTTCTATTCCATAAAATTTACTCCTTACCAGTACACACGTCGGTGGCTTTTTAATGTGCTGTATAATGATTAGCACAATCTAGTTTAGAACATTTCTATCACCCTTGAAATGTTCCCTCTGCCTTCCTCAGCAAGGACTGATTTGCTTTTTCTTACATATTTTCTTTTCTAGACTTTCATGTAGGTGGAAACATACAATGGGAAGACTTCTGTATCTGGTTCCTTTCATTTAATGTGCTTTTGTAGTTCATGCATGTCTTAGCATTCTTTGGGAATTTAGACTGCTGAATAATTTTATCAATTATAAGTAGATAGGTGTTTGAGCTATTGCCTGGTTGGGGCTATTGAAAATAATGCAGCTATAAAAAATTCGTAAGTACAAGTTGAAAAATGACTCAGTCTGTGAAGTGTTCCCTGTGCATGAGGGTTTGAGTTCAACCCCCAGCACCCATATCAAAAGCCAGGCATGTAGAGCATTTGTCATTCTGAGACTGGGCACGTGGTGCTAGGAAAATCCCTTGGGCTCACTGGCCAACCAGTCTAGCTGAATAGGTGAGCTCCAGGTTCCAGTGAGAGATCCTGTCTCAAAATTAAGTGGATGGCTCCTGAGGAAGGATACCAGAGGCCTCCACATGTGCGTGCACATGTGTGCACATTCACCCATACAAACATATGTACTTCCACATACATACATATGCACATACACAAAATTGTGAAAACATGCAAACATAATAAAGGGGTTCTGGAGAAATGGCTGTGTAGTTCAGAGTACTTGATGCTCTTGCAGGGGATCAGGCTTTAGTTTTTAACACCAACACAAGGGCTCATGACCATCTGAAACTAGTTGCAAAGGATTTGGACTCCCTCTTCTGGCCTCTGAGGGTGCCAGGAATGTTCAATGTGCACGTACATAAAGGCAGGCAAACACTCATATACAAAAATAAATCTTTTAAAAAATAAAATTCACATGCATGTTTTTGTATATGTGTTTCAATTTTACTTGGGTATATAGGAGTGAAATTACTGGGTCATGTGGTAAATATATAGCTATTTAAGAAGCTGCCAAACTGTCTTTTAAAATGGTGATATCATACAAGGAATGCATTGTCATTCTTCTTATATTATAGTCGTTCTGATAGACATATGCTGTAGCTATTAAAGTTTCAGCTTAAAAGGATTTAAAAGGACTTTGGACTAAGGAGAACAAGCCATGGCCTATTGCTTTCAAAAAACTGGGACTGAAGAAATGGCTCAATGATTAAGAGTTTGTATGTAATACTCTTCAGAAGACTCAAGTTTGGTTTCAAGAGCATCCTCTTCAGGCTGAAAGCCACCTTGGATACAGCTCCAAGGGAATCCGACATCCTCTCTAGCCCTTCTATGGGGACCTGAAGTAACTTGCAGCACCCCAAAAAACAGTTAAAAATAATTTTTTAAAGTATAGACCTATGGGGAAGATCTTGAAATTTTGTCAAGGAGTTAAATTCTAGGTTATATAGAAAAGAGGAAAAAACAAAATCTTCTTTAGTCAAATACTCATTTGTGAGTCTCATTCTTCTTATTCCAAAAACATTTATTCCAGGTTTCAGGATATTTTTTAATTAAACGCCTTCTGAATTTCAAAAGAAGATTAGAGAAACCCACATTGTATAATGAAATTGGAAACTCTCGTTTTAACATAAATTTAAAGACTGTAATTGTGTGCTCTTAATGATAAATGCAGAACACATAGTTGAGAATTTGGGGCATGACATGTTTGATTTCAGACAAGCCTTTTGATTTCTTCTCTAAAACTAAATAGCTAAAAATTCATATAATCATGAGTAAAACATGGGAATTAAATGACAATGTACTGCAATTACACTGTTATAATTACATATATATTAGTCTCTTATAAAATGTTTCTAGCAGAAATCAGATAATCTAAAAATTACATAAGCCTATAGAAGTTTCCATTTCCTCTTTGAGGTACAGATTAAAGGTATAATATCTGGCAATTTTCAAAGTTTAACTGTCTTTTAATTTGAAATACTGATTGTGTTTTATACTATACCTAATTGACTTAAGGCAAGATTTCTAGAATCTGTATTTATGCATTGTTATTTGTTAATCATGTGGAATTTTTAGTTAACTAGTCCTAAATCTAAATCTCCCTGTGGAAAAATTTGAAATTCTGACTGGTACTGAACCAGAAAAGAAAGTCAGCCACTGAGGCTTCCCACCTGATACTATCAGCTGGCCTGGTGTTCCCCTGGGGAACAAGAATAATTTCAATCACTAGCACGAGACAGAGCCACTCTGTGACTATGATAGATAAAGAAAAAAATCCAAGACAATTTCATATTCATGTGTGAATACAGGGAGAAAATGAATGATATCCCAGAACTCCCCCAAAAAGGGCAAACTTTACCCTTTCCTGGTTCATAGGGGTGACAGCTGCTTTTCTCCCAGTTACATACAGCAAAAATATCACTCTAGTCTGCTCTCTCTGTCAGAGAGATGTTAAGATGCCCAATCATAAAAGCACTCCTGTTTTCTGATATCTAATCCAGAACAAATCTTCACTCCCATGAGCCCCACCTCAACATCTGCAACACAAGCTCCAGTCTTACCCTATGTCTCTTCTGACACCTGCTACAAAAGCAGTGAGTAAGAAACCAGCTTGCTCATTTTTGTAAGTCAAGGGGCTCAGTGAGCAAAATGATTGTCATGCATGAGAACCCGAGTTCTTTCTCCAGCAGAAAAAGCCAGATATAGTGGCATACACTGGAGACAGAGTCAAGGATCACTGAGACTTGATTGCCAACCATCACCTACTTGGTGAACTCCAGATCCTAGTGAGAGACTGCTTCAGAAAACAAAGTGGATGGCTCCTGAGGAACTACACCCAAGGTTGACCCCTGACCTTTACACACATGTACTCATGTGCACACAGACACACACACACACACACACACACACACACACACAGCTGTACATACACTTGCACATAAAATAAGGTGACCCAAGAGACTAAATTATTTTTATATTTTTTAAAGTAGAAATATTCATAAAAATACTATATAACAAGCTCACTATAAACTCAAGATCAATTGATGTGAAGTTATTAAAATTCTAATTCAGTGGTCAGTAGTTTCAATGATAATTATGTTTTAATGAATGGAAAAAGTGAAATAGTACTCTTAAATGCATGTATAACCCTATAAGATCAAGCTTCATCCTGGCACTTTCTGTAATAGAATCATTTATCAAATAGCAAACAAATTATGCTAACTAGATGCCATTGAAAAATGAAAAGAAATGAGAGCATATTTGTAGAGTCTATGTAAATGGTGCTTAACATCCAGATAAAAGTCATATAAAAACACTTAGTCATCTACAGATTTCTAAATATTTTGACTTTTTATAAAAGCAGCCAACCATAGTGTTATCAACTAGTAGTAATCAACTATCGCATATCACAAACTGCCAAATATCAAATCTCAACGTGATGTAACTAAAGCCCCAGGCTCATTTCTAGGATGAACAAATGTCCTAGATGGCCATAGCAAAAAGCACTTAGAAATTGTCTAGTCAAGCCCTAAGTTACATGAAGTCAAGGCAGCTGATGCTCAGAGAGGTAAAGTGATTAAGCTATAGCCACACCAATAGTTAATGGTCCATATCACTAGAACCAATGCCTCCAACACTGAACCTCAAACCCTAACCCTACTGCACTTCTTGTGAATATATGATTCCTTATTTACATGTTGACTACACTTATCTCTGTTTCTTATTAATGAGGGTACTGAGGTGGTAGCTGGGAACCATTAAGAGTGAATGATGCATTTTGTGGTCTGGACAACATTCTTTTCACATTTGTTTGTTTCTAGTCCTGAGGCTTGAGCATGGCATCTTCCTCATGCTAGAAAAGTATTTTACTGACCTACATCCTTAGCCCTGTTTTTTGTTTGTTTTTATTTTGTTTTGTTTTGTTTTTCTTTGTTTTCTTGTTTCTTTCTTTCTTTTATTTTTTCCATTTTGAGACAGGGTCTCAGGAATTTACCCAAGCTGGCCTTGAACTCACTCCATTTCCCAGGCAGGCGTAGAATTTACTGTTTTCCTGCCTTTGAAGTAGGTGAGATTACATGCCCGAACCACAAAGCTTAGCTGTGTTCATATTCTGTGTTCCAACCTGACTGTGGAGTAGTATGCCTTTTAAAGTTGGTCTATGATGGCCTTCTTTTCCTTTGCTGAAGTCAAGGACATCAATAGCCTTTTCAGAGGTTGGAAGTGTCAAGCAAAACTGTTTGAGCTATTTAGGTCAATCCCCCAGTGCTAAGGGTTTTAAGCAAACAAGGCTTTCTCAACAGAAGCATGCCTGGGCACTTTAGGTAGAGTGATTCTGTGCAGTATAGGGTTGCCTGCTTCACATGGCAAAGATGTACAATACTCGTTTGGCACCCAGATATTCACTGGTAACAGACCTCACATTAAGTACTAGTCCACAAATAAGGCAGTTTAAAACATCAAAATTAATGTCAAAAAATCCTGATAAAATATCAAAATGCTAAAGATGAGAAAATCAGTTACTACTAGGCCTTTCACCTAAGGCTCAATATGGACCGCCTGTCATTGTAACTCATTATTTAAGATGTTATTTTGTTACTCATAACATTTTTATATTAACATTTGAATACATTATACCAAACATTATCAAGCATGATTGCTAATTTGGGGGCTCCCCTTAAATGGACCCAAGACAAGTACCTCTTTCACCTTGCCCTAATTAAACCTTACTCCTTAAGCATCGTGGTAAACCGGAAGATCTCCACCACATTTCTAAATGGTTATGAACTTCTGAATTAGGGGCTCACTTTTCTCACATACGAAATCTAGAGAAAGTCAGTCCAGCCCTCAAGTTGGTATCTCCATGATGTCAAAAGGGAAGTAACGTCCATTTATCTTGACTGTTCTCAGAGGATGGCTATCAGAGCTGAAGAATTATGTACTAATTATAGACAAAATAAAAAGAGGGTGAAGGACAGAAACATCAGGCCAGCTGAGCCTGACTCTATTACTCTTTTCAATAGAAAAACAATAACCATCCCAGGAGCCCATCCAATAGACCTTAACACACATATCATTAGCAGGAAGTGATATATATCATGCATTTTATATATATATACACACACACACACACACATACATAATCATTGGCTGGAAGTGAGTTGCTTAGACAGCCCTAGCTACAAGGAATCTGGGAGGTAAACCGTTTTTAAACAGGCACATTCCCATCTTGAATAGAACAGCTAGTCCACCTGTACAGACTAAGTGCAAATGAAAGAAGGGTGACCAACAAGATCCTGTTCACTGCAGGAACCATGCAGGATAACACATACTGGCTCTTTTTGTCGGCTGCAAATAGAATTTTCTCCATTCCTCAGGTGATGGTATTTCTAACCAGAGTATTTTGATGGTCATTTTTAGAATCACAGACATAAACTGTAACATTATCCTAGGCCAGGACCCACAAAAGTGGAGCTCAAGGCAGGGATTTAGGTACATGTGATTTATCTTGAGAGAAACTTGTAAGGAAGGGGGGGCAGAAGCAGCAAAGGAAGGATAAATAAGCCAAGCAAGCAAGAGTTCACAGATCAGGTTAAACACTGGCCTGATGCAGCAGGGAGCCTGGATCACTGTATAGAACTGTCTCACCTTGAGGGAATAAAGCAGGGCTCCTTGGCTTTGATTAGTCTTGACAGATCCTAGAGGAGGGCATGGGTGTGTCTAGGTGCTTCAATTTCCAGCAGCCAGGGGCAAGTCTTCAGAGACGATTACAAGTGTGAGCTGCTTAGGAAAGCAGTCACTGCAGCTAGGTGATAGGAACACACACACCCCCTAATGTGGATCTGGGTGGCCATCGATAATATGTATTCCAGATACTTATTTGAATATGTTCTCCAAAGAATTTTTACTTTGCATTACTTGAGAGTATAACCTTACATATGTCCCTGGGACTAAGAGCTATTGGAAAAGCTGACAACAAGTTGAAAGTATCTCATTTTAAGAAAACAAATGATTAACAGGTGTTGATTTGTTTCACTGAACCACTAATGAAGGAAGCACTTTATGATTTGCTCTGGGTATTAAATAGGATCTGCTGTGTAGCTCACAATCTTGTCAGGGCACATTAATATCTCATAGTCTTAGGGTCTCATTTAAAGCTCAATGAATATTTCATTGATGTTGACCAACAAAATAAGCAAAAGAATTATGTTGCATTTAGTCAGATCTGAAATGAGCAAGCTCTTCATTTTCTCAAGCAGTCTGAGGTTAATATAATTCCACCTTCATGAAATATTCCACATAATTTTACAAGTAATTACAGGGCTGCAAGATTATCTTGAAAGGCATATATTAAATATTGAAAAAAAAACATGAAATAAAATGAATTTTCAAAATTACATGCAAGAGAATGGTGCAGGCTATATTACTTTTTCCATAGTGGATTAAAAATACAGTCAACAACCTCTTTTTAACTTTAAATGGTAAGAATAGAACCTTTTTTTTTGGCCCTTGCAAATTAAATATTCTATAAGATGCAGAATTACAGAAACCCATGCATAATTGCTCCAAGTCACTCAGCCCAGAAATTGATTTTGAGCTCTAAGTCCAACACAGAGGCACACATGGAGAATAAAAATTTTTAAAGAAATATTGGCTCACGTTGAAAATCAAGCTGCTTTCCTAGGGAAGAAGCCTCCCTGTGGTCTGTTAGGTCTCCCGTAAGTATCAGGACTGGGCTTCAAATAATGTGTGCTTTAATTGATGTACCATATCACACATGACATGGGAATGTGTCACTTCTACCATATTTCAGGACATTTTGATTAGAATCAAAGTGTTGCCAACCAATCCATGTTAAAACCTACTTAAAAAATAATCACTTGAGATAAATTGAGCATATTGTGATTTGAATTCTTTATCTACTCCTGAATTCTTCTCTTTTTAATTTATAGGGCCTAAAATAATATAACAGGTTCTTTTTTAGAGAACAAAGCATGAAGCTGTGATTCAGGATTGTTGTAAACATGTTACATCCATTTATATGAAATCTATTTCTATAGAAAATAACTGTTTGCCTTGGGTTTCTTGATCTTTATCCTTGCTGTAGACACTAAAAGGCTGGGAGGATAGTCAGTGACAGAGTGCTTGCCTAACAAATTTAAGAGCCTGGGTTCAATCCCCAGCATTAGAGTGAAAGAGAGAAAAAAGGGGAAAAACTACATTAACACTTTTCAACTATTGTTTGTATCCCTGTGTGTATTCTTTGCACACATATACCTTAAAAATTCATAAATTAGGTGTAACAGTACATGTATATAATCTCATCACTCAGAAGACAGAAACAGGAGGATCAGGCGTACAAGGCCAGCCTTGGCCATATAAATGAGTTTGAGGCCATCTTGGACTACATGAGACCTCCATATCAAAGAAAAGTTGAGACTCTTGGCAAATAATGGCACCTCCTCATTTCAGCAATTCTCATCGTCTCACACTATAGTACTTGGGGTGCAGCAAAGAAAGCATTTTTTTTCAATTCCTCTTTAATGCCACATTTAGAACACACAAATGGCAGTTCACTAGGCAAAACTGACACAGTGATCTGACTCAGTATCAATAGAAAGGACACAGTATCCTGTCCAAAGAAGGAGATGAGATTAAAGACTGGTAAGCATTAGTCAGGAAAGATAAGCATTTGATACCCTGCAACAAAAGCATCCTGTCAGAAACAACAGAGAGCAAGGATAATTTAGGGTAGCTTTGTCTTTGTTTGTTTCGTTGGTTGGGTGGTTCTAAGGCTAAGCAGGAAGCAGCCTTGGTTAAAGGATACAAAATTAAAGTTGGACCAAATGAATAAGTTCCAGAGATGTATCACATGGAACAGTGACTATAGATAGTAGATATTATATGCTTACCAAGAGAGTAGATTTTAAGCATTCTTAGCAGGACATGGTGGCTCCCACCTCTGATCCAGCACTTTGGAGGCAAAGGCAGGCCAACCTGACCTACACGGTGTTCAAGGTCAAGCTAGTCTACACAGTTAATTCTAGACCAGTCAGGGCTACATAGTGAGACCCTGTCTTATAATAAAAAAAAATTCTCACCATAAAAAAGACTATGAATTTGCTTGACTTAGTCATTCCACAATATATACATATTTCAAAAATACATGTTGTACATCCTAAATACATAGTCATCCCTTGGTATCTGCAGGGAATTTGTTTCAGAGATACACAAAGATGTTGGAGTCCATTATATAAATAGTGTAATGTTTGCATAAAACTTCCACACATCCTCTCGTGTTCAAATTCATCTCTGGATGACCAATGGTACCTAGTGCAATGTAATACTATGTAAATAGTTGCCAAAGGAGGTTGTTAGAAAACGACACCAAACAAAAACAAAATCTGTACATATTCATTACAGATGTACTCGACCCCAAATATTTTGAATTGCAAGTTGGCTGAATCCACATCTTTGGATTGTGCTGCCACAGAGGGCCAGCTGCACTCATTTTTACTTGTCAACTTATGAAAAAAAGTAGGAGAAATACTATGCACAAACACAATATGTGTAAAAGCCAAAAATAAAAACAACCTTAATATACATGTTAAAGATGCTTATTTTCTCACATCTGCAAATAAAACTTGAAGTTTGAATGTCTCCCCAATGTCATGTGACTTACCTGCTTATCAAAAGCAACCCACGATGGTGCATCGGATCCATCTCCTTTGGGAAATGCAGTATGTTTAGGCCTTATCTTCTGCCCACATAGCAGATCTCCACCTATTCCAGGCTTTTCATCACTAACCAGCATCATGACTTTATTGCAAAATCCCCAGTGTTGGGATTTATGGAATTTCTCCTTTCCCACCTGTGAGCACAGAAAACAGTAATTTTTTTAAAAATGGCCAATGTTACTCTTTCTGATTTTTCTTACAGCATAGACTTCTCCAACATAAATACATTTTCCCCTGTTTATTTTTCCCATTTTTCCCATCAAAATGCATATGAAATGGCAAGTAATTGTGAACAATTTTTATCCATAAAGTTGTGCCACATTTTAAATTGAGTTTATTTTAACTAATTTAAAACTTGGAAAATCAGTAAGAATAAAGCTAATGTTCCATGATATTTACAGTATTTCAAAATAATGATTACTGCAAGTGTACGTTTAGGACACTGGTTTGGTAATTGGTCTATTTTACTTATTTGGAAAGAATGCAAAGTAGAAATAAAATTATTTCAGAGAAGAAGGCCAGTGTTTCACAGAAGCCTAAGTATTACATTCACCAAAACAGAAAACAAAATCTTGACCTCATCAATGTTAATATAAAGGGAAATTCCTCAGAGCTGACATTCTCCTGATTGTGAGACCTTGCCTCCCACTATCTGTGGTGATATAGACAGAAAGAAGGGACAAGTAATGCCAGCCATGAGTTGACAAGGATGAACAATCCACATGTGTTGCTGCTGGCAAAGTCAAGGTTGACCAAAGGAAACACAGAGGTAGCAACTTCTAGCAAGGTGAAAATTTGTATGTTTTATGGTCTGACAAAAACCTCTCCTGAAAGTCCCTTGCCTGTGAGCACAAGGGGCTGGATAGCAAATGCCTGTCAGTGTTTATAAGAACAACAAATTGCAACAGTCTCAATGCCTGCCAATCATAGAAGAAGATACCTCACTTGTGTTTGCTTTATACTGAAAAGTCTATAATAACATGTATAGTCAAGTATCAAGATATATCAACCCCTCCAAAAAATTGGCAGGTAGTAAAAGGGCAGTTGTATGACTTTTCCTGAGATGTATAGAAACATCTATTTTCCTGGATAGGGCATGGGCAGACCAAAGAAATTAGTCCGTCTAAGTCCAACTTGATGAACCAACCAGTGAGTTTGATGGGGTTACACATAAGAACATGGTGACTCCTGAGCAGCCGCATCTCCAAAAAGCCTCATACTGGTTTGATGCTGACTCATAGAAGCTGCATCGCTGGGGTGGAGTTCTTCCCACAGTCAACTTTAATTTCCTAAACATCCAATATGCTAGCACTTCCCAAGACCACACACAGCTGGGACAGGATTACATGCAGCTGTGGGGAGCAGGACATTGTGAGTGGTTGGAATCTCAGGTGAAGGTCTCTTATCCTATCCCACACGCTTATAAGAAGAACTGTTAATAGGTCTGATCTTCTGAGGGTCTCTAATGTCTCTGACTTCAAGACAAAAATGGCCATATGGCTAGGGGGCAGAGTTCTGTAAAAAGGACATATAAAATGTGATAATTCCATATACATGAACATTTGAAAGTATTAAAAAATATACCATTCACTATGGATGATATGTGCACAGAAATGATAAGCAGCGAATTCACAATTATAAAATATCCACAATAATATGCTATACAATCATGTATGATATAAAATGAATGTCCACATGCAACATGACTTTATGTAAATAACAGACATTTCAGGTACAATTAATTAAAACTCCATGTGAGTTCCTGGCCTCCCTGCTTCACCTCTCTCCAGTTTCGAGGGATTGGATGTAGCCTGAGCAAAAGTCTGCTGCAAAGCTTGATGCCTTGTCAGGACAGTTGCCAGGACTCAAAAAAACCCTATTCCTCTTACAGTGCAGACAGCTTGGAAGAATTTAGAAGGCCCAGGCAGTCCTACAAGGGAAGTCAGGGGCCATGATGGCTTCCCAGGGTAGGTAACATCTCTGCTTTAAGGCTTAGGGAGGAAACCTATGAGCAATCGAGATTCAGACTACATGTTTGTAGCCTGGCTCCGTTCTTTAGAGAATAAGTTGCCAACACCTCTGTTATACAACACATTCATACTCACATAACAAGTTACTGCAGATCATTTCCAAATCACAAAAGAGACAGGAAGAAATTGGGTTCGTCAAAACGAAGGGTAGAATAATAGACTTTCATAACAATGTACCCACTTCTAAAGCAATTAATTTCAAGTTACCATGAACATCTCAAAACAACACATTGTTCTATTTTGTTTAGGGGGGTGATGTTTGGTTGTGTTTTGTTTTTTGCTCTGAGGCAAAATCTGACCCGAGATGGCATCAAATTAGTGATCCTTTGTTTCAACCTCCTGAGTCTCTGAGATTACAGGAAAGCAACACTCCAGTAAATGCTTAAAACTTCCTATAGCACTAGCTTCATGCCAGACATAGGAGTTAAAATAAGTCTAGGACTCAGTTGCTTTCTTGAAGAAACTCGTCTTACTAATAAAACAAGATTTAGACATAGAAAATGAGCAGAAACTAGAAAACAGTACAGTTGCCAATTTTGAGCCTATAAGCTGGACCATTTATTAAGGTTTTACTATATATTTCTGTCTCACTTTACTGTATCAAAACTAGTAGGTCAGCCTCATTACTATAAAGCTCCCTGGAGGAAAGCAGGTAAAAAAGCAGCAGACTAATACACTCCAGGTTGCATGGTAATGTGATGCCAGCACCTGGACTTATGTTCGTGTAGCATTCCACCTGGTAACTTTGTCTAGCCACCGGTGAATATTGTTGGACTGAAATAGTAGAGTTGAGGTTCCATGGGTAACTGGCTGCTGCTGTGGGGTTGGAGGATGGGATGAATCAGGCAGAAAGGAGACAGGAGGACATTCCCAGCAGGACAAATGAGAAGCATAGTAGATGATGTCAGTTCTGAATGTGAGGACCAATAATGGCAAGGTCTAGTAAAAAAGCCAAGTTCAAGTTTAAAAGGAAGGTACACTACAGTAGAATAATTAAGAAGGTCCATAATATGAAAAGCTATACATGGAAATACCTTAATAGCCTTTTTACCAGACTGCAAGAATAGTCAATGGGCCAGATTCTTTTCTTAGTAATATACCATAAAGATTAAGTCATAGTCAGCTTCCCATCCCGCAAAGAGCTTTCTCAATGACTTGTAAGTCTCCTGTATGGATCCTTGTTTCCACAATCATCTCATTTTATAAGGCACATTGAGGTCCATTCAGAGTCATGCCAGTTTCTATATAAAGCCCACTTTCCTCAAGAGTCAACCAATGCCCTACTACATCATCATCTTTCCTACAGACAGCTATCAGCCATCAACTAGAAGCAAGTCATAACCTTAGATTTAGCAATAACATCTTAGATAGGACACCAAAAGCAAAAGGAACAAGGGAAAAATGTATTGGATTTTTATCAAAATCAACAGTGCATGTGCATTAAATTATACTATCAAGAGAGTGATAAAGCCAACAGAATGGAAAAAAAATATTTCGAAGTCATCTTAAGTGTCTAGAACCCGAAATATTTGAACTCCTGTAAATCAGCAAACAGAGAAAGACCCCAATTTAAAAATGAGTAAACGACTTAAATAAACATTTCTCCCAAGAAGATATTTGGATGGCCAACACATACATGGAAAGATGCCTAGACCAACCTGAAATTCCTGAGTTCAAGAGATCTTCTTGTCTCAGCTGCTCAAGTAGCAAGGATAGAGGTGTGTACCACCATATCCAGATTAGATGACATTTTTTTAAACTGGCACTATGGTATATCTACTTAATACATTGCTACAGATATAGGAAGTCCAAAAACCTGGATTGACACATTAAATGGCTACCCAAATGAAAACATTGATCTGGGTAAAACAATCAGGAATGACCCATTCAAGATTTCCCAAAGGATTCAGGCTGTTCTAGTTTTCCTTCTGTTCCTTTAATAATCAGACCAAACAGAACCTTGGGGAGGAAAGGGTTTGTTTGGCTTACACTTCTAGGTCACAGTCCATATGAGGAAAGTTAGGACAGGAACTCAAGCAAGAACATAAAGGAACATGGCTTGCTGACTTTCTCAGTCACTCGCTCACAATTAGCTAGCTTCCTTATTATAGCCCAAGACTACCTGACTAGGTGGGTTGGCTGGGCCCTCCCATATCAATTAAGGCAATCAACATAATCTCCCACAGATGTGCCCACAGGCCAACATGATCTAGGAAGTCCTTCAAGTAAGACTCCTTTTTCAGGTGACTCTAGTCTGTGTCAAGTTGACAGTTAAAGCTAACTAAGACACAGGGGCCATATAAGGTAACACATATGAAGACAGATTGGCAGGATGGACTCAAAGGTAGATTAGATGATCATCTGAAGATAAACAATTTGTAAAAAGATTCAGCCACTATGTGGTTATGTGAAGCTCTGGAGGCAGATTAAATCCTAGCATGTCCAGCTGAACTAAGAAGTCCTCCTCCCAGGCTGGGGGTTTCTCAGGCTCGATGGAAGTGTTTGCCTTGTGTATAGGTCCTGGGGTTCTATTCCTCAAACTACAAAAAAATGTTTTAAAAAACATAGTGGCACTTATATCCCAGAGCTAACCAATTGGACTTAAGGTCCACTCGATAGGAGGACGTCATACCTGGTATTGTAAACCTCGCCAAGTTTACAAGCGCTTGTGAGACTACAGACCATAGAGAAGAACCTACTATTGCCACCTCACTAAATCAGTATAATTTCTACCTACATTCTAAATACTTATTCTCATATCCACAGGTAAATGTAGCTCCACCCCTTCATCAAAGAGGCTTCTTTTTGCAACAGTGATCATTGCAGAAATCCACAGCTGGTCATAATGCAGATCAACTGACCATGGGTGCCTATTCCAGGTTAATACATTTACAAGACAACTCCTCCACTTAAGGTTCAGCAAACATCCAGGAAGAGGGGGCAGAAGGACTGTAAGAGCAGAGGATCAGGATATCTACTTTGAGATTGAATCTTCTTTAAAAACATAAAGGGCATGAAGTGGGGGATGGATGGGAAAGGGGTGGATCACAGAGGAGTTAGGGAGAGGAGTCAGGGGTTTAATGTAATCAAGATGCTTTGTATGAAATTCTCAAAGAATAAAAATACATTATTAAAATTATTTTAAAATAAAAATTCTCTGCACACAAACATTGAGGTCCCATTCTCAAGTAAGATGAAAGAGATTTCCATTCTATCATCTCCCTTTCGGTGAAGGGGACAGTAAAGTCTCAGTTTGTCAGCATAACACTGACTTAATTGTGGGTTTCAGCAACACTTCTCTAACTACAACAAAAAGCAGGCCTTAGATCCAGAGCATCAAATTTGAAGACACCATTTTGGTTCATCTTTTTCTTACTATGATCTTTCACTTTTATCAAGTGCATCTAGTTCCCACTTTAAATGTTTGGTTTTCTTGGGATTCAGTTAGCAGAGAAATATTAAGTATATAATGGATTTGTTGGACTGTATATGGCTTTATTTTTTAATATTGAAGGTGACTTGCATGATGCCAAAGTTTGCCAATCCCTGACTCCCTGGGACAAATGCCACAGAAATAGGTAAATTGAAGAAGCTAAGAGAAGCTGGCCACGGTATGTCGCATATGTAATCCCAGCATTTTGGAGGCTAGAGTTTGAGCCATCTTGGGCTGCATAGCAACTTCCAGATTAACCTAGGCTACAGAGTGAGGCCCTGCCATAATAAAGAAAAGAACCAAAATGAGAACAACAATTTGGATAGAGAAAACAGTGATCTTGGCAGCAATGTAATCCTCAGAAGCTGTATCATGTCATGCATGTGTCAGCATAAGAAAGGTACTAGAAAAGATGGAATAAGGATGCTGAGAAGACAACATCCAGAAGATGGGTTAGATGATGAAAATCCACACAGCTGAGACAGGAAGAGTGACTGTAATCAATTAGCAGTTTCCACACTCAGGCCCTAACTGGCTCTTCTCGAACTATAGGTTCATTTGTGTCGTGGCACAGGGACCCAACATATTTAACCCCTCCCGCCTGTGGATTCCTTGATAGAGACACATAAAAGTACTCAAGTGTTTGACATCACAGACAGGCAAAGCCCCTCTGACCAAGAATCTGCCTTCTGTCGGTCTTCACATCCTCCATCTTCTACCTTCAAGTATCCCAAATAGCAATCTGCCCTCACCAACAGTGCTTTCTCTCACCATTTTCTCTTGTACTTTAGGTCTCCATGCTACTTTATTTCCCTCTTTGGCCTTATCTTGCCAGTCACCACGCAAATCTAGCTTTACCCGAGCCTAGAGAGCAGTAACTGAACACACAAGGTAAAGATCGTAAATAGGGGTTGGTGATATGGCTCAGAGGGTGAAGGTGCTTGCCACCAAGCCCGAGGACTTGAATTCAATCCCCAGGATTCACATAGTTAAAGGAGAGAACTGACTCCTGCAAGTTGTTCTCTGCTCTATAGACATGCACCATGGCATACATCTACCCTCCCAGTAAGTAAGTAACTAAATAATAAAGCCACGAGCTCCCCTAAATGGACTTCAGAAGCTATAAGCCAAAATGAACATGCCCCTCCTCCACATTAGGTATAGGCATAGAAATACAAGAGTATTATACTGAGTATACTCCAGGCAAGACATGATGGTGTCCTAGAGCAGATACTTGGAAGTAGAAACAGTGAAAATGCATAACATGAAGATTTATGGACAGATTAGAGATGGAGTACAGAATAAAAAAGAGGCTCATCTCTAATAACTACAAATATTCTAACCTGAGAAAATGGACAGGTAGAGTTTCACACAGTGGGATATGAAACAGAGCCCAAATGTCACACAGGATTACAGAATTCTATTTTGCTTATGGTAAGTTTGAGACAAGCACGTAGAAATGTTGATTAGCATGTGGTGGTGTGAGTCTCAAGTCTAGAGAAGAATTTAAAGCTACATATAAAAATGTGACACATGACAGCTGATGGCTAGTATTTAAGGCAATCTAATACTGGATTGAATGATCATGCAGTAAAGAAATCCAAGACAGAACTTTAGAGTTTAAAATATCCCCATTTTACAATTCAGGGAGATGGTATAGAATTAGCAAAGAGGACCAAAAAGGACTATCTGACAAGACAGGAAGAAACCAGGAGGGTTCAGTGTCATGGAAACTGTAAAGGAAGCATTTGATGGAGGACGTGGTTAACTGGATTAAATGCCAATGAAGTTAACCAAGTGAAGATGAGCCTTGAGACTTGACCCCAGATTTGTCAACAAACGGTCATAATCATGATGAGAATGCTTTCAGCAGAGTCACGAGGACAGAAATATCCTGTAAGCCATATGGTTTTTTTCTTATTATTGTTCTGGGTAAGATATTGCAAATCAAAACTCTTGAGTTTCTAGTATTTATAATTTCCTTAAAATAATCTGAGCTCAGAAGATGTAAGAAATAAATAAAAGATTGTCAAAATGTCATTTCTTCTTAAAGTCATTCCTGGCTGCTAGCGGCACAACATTCTGTCCCTGCATAGATTTTCTACTGGTGTCCTGAAGGCCATCCTGTCTTTAGCCATTTTACATACTTACCCATTGCCTCCTATTAGTATCACCAGGCCAGACATAGTACCTGGAACACAGATCATGACGATTTTTGCTTTTGTTTTGTTTTAATCTTTTTTTAAAAGATGTATTTATTTATGTGTAAGTGTTCTGGATGCATGTACATCTGCGTGCCAGAAGAGGGCATCAGATCCATTATAGATGGTTGGGAGCTACCATAAAGGTGCTGGGAATTAAACTCAGGACTTCTGGAAGAGCAGTAAGTGCTCTTAACCACTGAGCCATCTCTCCAGCCCTTTTGCTTTGTTTTTTAATAACAGATGAGGCTCTTGAAAGCAGCAGTGGTACTGTGACAAGGCAAGACAGTGCACAGGTTCCTCCATTTTGTTTGCTGAGGCCATTTCGGGTTTAACTAAAATCTGATCTCCTTGATGGAGAATCTCTTGCAGGAACTCTCTTCTAGGTCAGGATGTGCTAGCTAACTTAGCTTCTGTTAAACTGCCTGTTTGTATGGAATCCCCTCCAGCTAACCATTTATCTTAGCTTCTGTTAAAACTCCTTACTTCAAACTACTTACTTCTGTGACGCCCACCTGCAGCTGCCATTAACAACCCCATGTTCCGCATACTTGGGGCCATACCTAGGTTCTTGAACGCTTCAGTGTGGTTCCAGCTGGCTGGAATAAAGATTTTCAATTGGCTATAAAGTGTCAGACTGGTCATCTCTGGTGGGCTACCCTAAATCTTACAGAGAAACAAGGAATACACCAGATTTCTACCAGATCCATTCACTCCACAAATGAGCCACAACTTCATGTTCATAATTTTGAGAGAGCCATCCGTGTACTTATCATATTGTATTATAGGCATCTATCTATTGATGTGCTTATATTTGACACTGGACTTCTTAATGCCTAAAAATAAAGATAACAGGGCCTAGCACTGATTCAGCAGAAATCTATTGTGTCATTAGAACTAAGTTGTGGCTTATTTTCAGATGAATGGATATTTGTCCCTGTTCTCTCTTTGTTCTCTCAGATTTTAAAGTGTGTACACACATTAAAGTGGCTTAGCCCACTTTAAATTGAATGGAAATACTTGGAATTCTGGGAAACTGAGAGCAGAATCAGGGTCTGAAGAAATCAACTTGGCAATATAAAGAATAGAACATAAATCAAGCATTGGACACTTGCCATTCCCATTGAAGCTTGACCGTGTATGTACCACGTCATCCAGAACTAGTCACCGTCCTCTAGAGGCCTTTGCCTTTGCCATCTCTAAATTGAAAACAATGAAAGTTTCTTTGCAGGACCATGTTTGGGACTAAGAGACAATCTGGGATTGTGGCTGCCTATTAGCATAGGTTTTGTTTTTAAAGAGAACTAAATTAGACCTCTAATTAAAAAATAATAATAATATTAGGCTGAAGAGATGACTCAGTGGTTAACAGCACTGGCTACTCTTGCAGGAGATCAGGGTTCCATTCCCAGCACCCACATGGCAGCTTCCACCCATCTGTGGCTCCAGCTCCAGGGTATCTGACACTTTGTTCTGGTCTCCTTGGCACCAGGCATGTGGTTCACAAACACACATACAGGCAAAACACCCATACACATAAATTATTTTCAATTTTAAAATAATAACAAAAAGGAAAAGAGCCAGTTCCCAGTCTCTGAATTACTCAGTATTAAAGTTTTCTCTTCTTCAAATAGATTTTGGTTAACTTTTCCGTTTTGATATTTTGACACAGGGTTTCATGGCAGGCTGGCCTGAACTTGGGATCTGACCTCAGCCTCTCAAGTGCCAGGATAACAGGTATGTCGCATGACATCCAGTTCTATAAAGAATTTTATAAAGAATACAACAGACATTTTTTACATCACTTATAACTTCATTTTCTAAATTCAATTAAATAATTTTATACATTTATCTCTACTTTTATGACACTATTGGTTAGAATATTTTTTCCTCAGCCATGTATGAATTGTCTTCTTTTCATTCCTTTGTTGAGAATCACTTTTTAAAATTTTAAAAATTTATTTATTGGTGTTTGGCCTGCATATGTGGGAGTTGGGTCCACTGAATCTTGAGTCACAGACAGTTGTGAGCTGCCATTTGGGTACTGGGAATGGACCCAGGTCCTCTGAAAAAGCAGCCAATGTTCTTAACCACTGAACCATCTCTCCAGCCCCAAGAATCACTTGTGACAGTGTTCTCCTGAGTTCCATGAAAGTGGGATCACATCTTGTTTAATTTTTCACTTAGTGTCTAACAAGGTCATAATGCAGATGCAGTCAATCACTTGTGAACTTAAATATACCTCCTTTTTTTAGATTTACTTTGGCAACCAAGTGTAACAAATAACATATGGCTAAAGGATATAGGAATTTAAAGGATTAAATTGGTAAGTGATAGAAGCCAGAGACAAATTCATGCCACAGTTAAGTCTTCAGGTGAACCTTAAACCTGTCTTGTAGAATAAGAAAAGGGGATTCTGGGTATGTTGAAGGACAAGAGCCAGACCCAACTGAGAGACATTTCCTATATTTGTAGGCAATTTACGTTTGAATGGATACTATGGGAATTACTCCACAGAGATGTTTTAGTTGAAAAATCAGATACTTAAGTATACAGGGGAGATGAGGCTCATTTCTACTATTTTCAAAGTGGGCTGAAACAGTGAGTTGAACTTTTCCAGTCCTGGTAACTACCACAGCAGTGAGGAAAAGAAACAAGGCTAGGAGGAACAATAGCGTACAATAGCACAGTTAGGAGACACACCACTATTCAGGCCATGACTAGTGCAATGTGTGGAGATGAGATGACAACTTTTGGGAACTGGTTCTCTGTACCACGTGTGTCCTTGGGGATCAAACAACAGGCTTAGTAGCAAGCCCTTCTAACCACTAAACCAGTTTGCTATCCCAGAAACTCATTTTCTTTAACTACTTTTCATTGTTTGAAGATAGGGTTTTCTAGTGTATCCAGGCTGGCCTGGAATTCAGAATCTTTCTGACCTCGGCCGCACAAGTACTGGGATTACAGGCCTGAGACACTTGATACACAACAGCATCTAATTTCAGATGTAGAATTATCTAAACACTATTAGTCGTAAGTATACCTGCCTGATCATATTCTACACTAGTTTGTATCCGGTCCAAAAAGACTGTGGGATTTTTTTGTACCTCTATATCATATTTATTTTAGAAATTCTTTTTTTCTTTTATACTTGTATGGAGAAGTCATTCAGCAAATAGTGTGAATTGTCCAGAGAAAATAACAACAAAATTGTCTTGGGTAGAGTGGAATGTTGGAGCTCAGGATCATAAGAGTGTATTATGATTAATAATTATGATTAATAAGCCCAAATCACTCAAGAAGTAAGTTCGAATGTGAAAATAAAAAGCATGTCAAAAGAGCCTCCAACATTCTTAAGCCAATTTTCCTTTTTTTGCAAACCTAACTTAGGAAAAAATGTGCATGTGATTCTTAACTAGCAACCCAATATAGCAATAAAACTGTTTTATATACTTAATAATGTATTTCAATTGCAAAAGTGGAAAATAAAATTTAAGTCAAGATGTAGAGAGATGTGTAGCATCTTCCCCAACGTTCTGATTTCTTTTCTCTAAATAATTTAAGTCAAGGTCCTAGCCAATAAAGAGAATAATTACAGAGCCTTCTCTGAAAGTCGGTTAGAATCAAAGGTTCAGTGTATTCTATTAGTGCCTCTACCTCTAAGTTCCTTCTCCCATGAAGTGACAATCTCCATTTAAAAACTCCCCCAAATGTGAACCATGCACTTATTTCCTCAGCTTTGCTCTTAGAAGTTGATTTTGAGATTCTAGAATGGTTTTTTTGCTCTTGAGCCAAGGACCTTATGAATGCTAGGCAAGTACTCCAGGACTGAACTACATGTCCAGTCATTATTTTAACAGAACAAGATCGTTATATGATTGGAACAATGCTTTTGTTTATACTTTGGAAAAAAAGACAGAAAAAAAATCTTAACAAAGATAAAGTAGGAGCAATCACTCACCATGCCATTAAACTTTGGTAAGTAGCAACAGCAATAAAAAATAATATGGCAATGGGAGACAGAAGGACACAGGTCAATAGAACAGAATGCAATGCCCAGAAGACCTACACACATATGCTCAACTGAATTTTTACAAAGATGTAAAAACAATTCTGACCTTTTTAACATGGCTCTGGGCAATTGAACATCCATAGGCCAATGTAATTAACCAGGCCCTAAACCCCATATAACTAAGTGAATCATAAACATTAATTAAAAATGTTAAACTATTGGAAAAAAAGATACTTTATTTAGGCTGTAAGGCTAAGCAGAGTTCTTCGCATAAGCCAGGCCAATGAGATGGGTCAGGGGCTTGCTACCAAGCCTGATTACCTGAAGTTGACCTCCAGGATGCACATAAAAAGAGAGAAATGATTCCCACAAGTTGTCTCTCGACCTCCATGCATGCCCACACACACATATGCATGTACACATGCACACACACAATGAATAAATAAAAATGTTAAAAGTCTTAAAACGCACAATCCATAAAATGATAAAGTAATGTGTTTGGCCTCCTTAAAATGAGAAATTTGGGGGCTAGGGTGCAGTTCAGTGATAAAACATTTGAATAGCATACACAAGGTCCTAGATTCCACCTTCAGTACCACATAATTAATTAAAGTAGAATTTGAGACTTTTACCCTTCAAAACACAGTGTTAACAGGGTTTGAAGACATTTGCTAACCACATTTCACCCAAAGACTTGGTATCTGAAGTGCATAAAGAATTCTCAAAATTCAACACTTTAAAAAATATCCAATGAGAAATGGGCAAAATCTAAGATATTTGATATTTTATCAAAGTAGAGCTACAGATGGCCAATAAGTACATGAAAACACATTCAGTTCAATTCATTAAACACCAGAGCAATGCTAATTAAACTCAGAATGAGATATCACTCTGTGTGTTCTAGTTGCTTTCTATTGCTGTAATAAAACATTCTGACCAAACTAGCTTGGGTGGGAAAGGACTTATTTGGCTTACATGTCCCAATCACAGTCCATCACAAAAGTAGACAGGGTAGGAGTTTAAGGCAGGAACCTGGAGTCAGGAACTAAAGCAGAGAACATGACGTAATGCCTCTTACTGCCTTGCCTCCCATGGTTGCAAGATAGGCTGGACTGTCAGGCAACACCCTACTCAAGAGAGGGCACAGCTGCCAGAACATTTCTGTTCTCTTTTATACAAATCTTGTTGTTGGGCAAGCAGAGAGAGCAACCAGGTTACAGAAGCCAATCAAAATGCAGTTATCAATGCCATAACGTTTTAAAGCTAATGGTTTAGGAATCTAGGTGAGATGTGGTTAAATTAGGAGTGACTTTGGACACGTGAATCTTGGCAAGCAGTTATACACAAGCGTCATCCTTTACCCTCTTGTCCTGGTTTACTGGTTACTAGAAGGAAAACTCTTGCACAGTGAGAGATTGGCTTGAATGATTATCTTAGCTAGCAATTTGTGAGACTGAGACCCAAAATCACAACCTTTTGTTGATAATAAATAAAATACTTCCTGTTGACCTTGGGGTGTCAATGTTGGGGACCCCAAAAAGTTGGAATGCTGGCCAAAGCCGGGAAAAACAAGCTGTTTATTTCACTTGCTGTCCAGGTTCTGTGGCTGGACCACCTGGGGTTAGGGAGGGGGGGTGCAAGCCTTTGGAGCAGTCTGTGGCTGGACCACCTGGGCTAGGGGAGGTACAGGCCTTTGGAGCAGTCTGTGGCTGGAACACCTGGGGTAGCCACTTTGAAGAAGTCAGAGATGCAAATTCTGAGGAAACATCATAAGCTGGCAGTCACTGGAGTAGTTTGTGACTTTGTGGCAGACGTAGTTTGAAACAATTGAAGCAACAGGTTAAACATGAGTTAAGCATGAGTTCATAAAGGGAAAAACAGGTCAGCATTTAACCAAGGCTACAAGAAAAACAAGTTATATAGAAAAACAAGTTACCCAGTCATTCAGGAAGCTGGATAGAATATTTTTTGTAAAGTCACAAAATGGAGCCAGGCTATAACAACATCATGTATCAGCATGCTGGCTGGGAAATAATACCATCATTTTGAAGGATGTTATCACTGTGAGAAACTGGGCACCTACAACCTCTATGTATTATTATTTTTTTATATGGCTCTCCTTAGAAACCTACATTATCTCGATAGAAATTTCAATCACATATAAAAAGGAAAGGGGGCTGGAGAGATGGCTCCGAGGTTAAAAGTACCTGCTGCTCTTGCAGTGGACCCAGGTTTCAGTTCTGGACATCCCCTACTCCAGTCATAGCATTAGAAAAGCAGTAAACAGTTGGCCTTCCACTGTTCAAGCCAGCTACTTTGTAATATTGGAGCTGTCAGGTCAAAACTGAGCATGCTGGAGGCCTAGGTAAGGAGAGAATAAAAATGCCCACCTCTCATGTGGTTCTGCTTTGGGCAATCTTCCCATCCTTAAGAATCTGCATATGTCCTTTCTACAGCTGTAGTGCACAGTACATGTCCCAGGAAATGGCTAAGGAAACCCTTTGAATTGGGGCTAGGGATCTCTGGAATCCCACTGTGGGAATACTTCTCTTCAGGAGTCCCCACTGAGGAGTGTGCATAAAAAAGTATCTTCTGCTCCTCCCCAAAATGTCAAACAGCACACCAAGAATAAGGAAATAAATGTCTCTCACCATGCCACAGACACTTTGCTTTGAGTCACAATTTGCATAGGAACATCCTGATGCTGCCCTGACTGCTTTGTTTATGTCAAGCTTCCCAAGAGCCATTGTCCTGGTTGGCTTTTTGTCAGCTTGACACAAGCTAGGGTCATCTGGGAAGAGAAACCTTAATTAAGAAAATGGATCTATCAGATTGCCTGTGGGCAAGTCTGCAGGCCATTTTGTTGATTAATGATTGATGGAAAAGAGCCCAGCCCACTGGGGGTGGTGCCACCACTGGGGCAGGTGGTCCTGCATGGTATAAAATAAAAAGCAGACTAAGCAAGCCATGTTGTCAGGTTCCTGCCCTGACTTCCCTTCATAAAGGACTGTAAGCTGCAAGGTAAAATAAACCCTTTCCTCCCAAGTTGCTTGTGATCATGGAATTTACCACTACAACAGAAATGCAACTAAGACAGCTATGTAGCTTATTAAAGTAACATAGGCAAATGACTTTTCTTTCCCCCTTTTTATTCACTACTGCCAAAATAAGAATTATTTTGTTCCCTGGCAACAGCGAGATGCTCACTCTGGATATGATCTTCTCAATCTCTGATTGTCCTTGTCTAGTTTTTAACCATGGTCATTGAAGGTAGCAAGAGATAATCAATAATCAGATATTCAGGACCTGCTCTTTATAAGGAAAGCACTTTCACTGTCAGATGAGAACTGTCACATCATCACAGGCAAACAAATCCAATTTAAGTAGAATCCTAGGCCAGAGAGCCCAAATCCAAAGGTGCCACAATGTCAGCCTCTACCTCTTGCTCCCAAAAAGCAAACAGGAGTAATGATGAGAAGGCAAGAAAGAATTGAAATAAAATAGCTATTTAGGGAATGTTTTGGTTTCCTTGCTGTCATAAAACAACCGGGGAGTGGGGGTGGGGATTACTTAGGGGAAGAAAGGAGTTTATTGGCTTGTAATTGTAGGATACAATCACTGCACAAAAGTCACAGAGGCAAGACCTTGAGACAGCTGGTCACATCAAATCCATGGGAAAATGCACCAAAATGAATGGACCTATGCCAATGTATCCTACATGCCAGGACTGTAAGTACAGTACAGAATGCAATGTTTCATGTTTGATCAGTTACATGTTTGATGTGTAAATTGAAACGAAACGTAGGCAAAGGGGCTCTCATTTCTGGAGTTCAAATTATCATTTAGGAATATCAGCAGAATACTATGTAATTTTCAAAGAATGAAGGGGAGCTTCAAGAGGTGGCCAAGACCTGGCATGGTGGCACACATTCCAGTGCCAGGAGGATCAGGAGTGCTGGACCAGCTTGGGCTACATAGTAAATACAAGGTAAGCCTGGGAAACATAAAGAGATCCTGTCTCATGACAAACAAACAATAATAACAAGAGAAAGAGAAATGGCTTAGTTCATTCAAAATAATAAAAATTTCAATAGTCACTGGGAACAAAGTGACATGATTCTTTAACTCAAAACCATTCTGTAAGGGGCTAGGGAGTTAGCCCAATGGGTAAAGAGCTTCCTGTGCAAACATCATGATCTGAGTTCAAATCTGCAGCACTCAGGTACAAAGCTGGTACAGTAGTGTGTGCCTAGAATTCCATTGGTGGGAAGGCAGAGACAAGACAACCCTTGGGTCTTGCTCACCAACCATTATAGCCCAAGTAAATGATGAGAGATGAGATCAATGAAAGATCCTGTGTCAAACAAGATGGAGAGCTTTTGGGGAAGATATCCAGTGTTGATCTCTGGCCTCCATATAACATGTACACACACACACACACACACACACATGCAAACAGCTTTTAAAAATTAAAAAATACAACCTGTACTATGGAATCATAGACACCTATTGTTTTGTCTTCCCAGCAATGACCTGCCACCAACTCTATCTAATAACTATTTATAACCATGCTTACCAGCCTTTTGTTATGATATCAGATACTGAGATAATCAGCTTATAAGAACAAAAAGCTTCATTAGGCTTCCAGTTTTAGAGGCTTCATTCTCTGGGCAGTCAGCCCCATTGTGCTAGGGCTTGTAATGATACTAAAAATCATGGCAGCCATGAAGCAGGAAATTAAGAAAAAAGAGGCAGGGTCCTAATATCCCCTTTGTAAATGTGATCCCCCCCTTTGAATGACTTAACTTCTATCTACTAGGCCTCATCTCTTTAAGACCCCACCACCTCTGTATAGCACCATAGTCTGGATACCAAGCCTTTATAGCACATGGGCCTTTGGAGGGCATTTATCCAAACCATTGTAATATTTTTATTTTCTATCACGAAGAATCATCAAATTAACCCACTCAAAATGAGCAATTCAGTGTTGTCTGATATAATGAGAGTTGTGCATCATCATGAGAATCTAATTTTAGAACACTTTCATCATCCTCAAAGGCAATCTCAATAGCAGCCAGTCCTCATTATTCCTCTTACCCCACATAGCCTTAGGTAAACACTCATCTACTCGTTCCTCCTATACATCAGCCCACTGGCACCTTACATAAACAGCATCTTATAATACAGGGTCTTTTGCATATTGCTCTTTAATGGCTCAGCTATGTTGTAACATATATGAGTTCCCCGTTTTGTTTTATGGCTGAATAGTATTCTAGCGCCAAGCATCATAGCATATGCCTGTATTCCTATCAAAAGGATTTCAAGTTTGAGGTTAGCTTGGCCTAAAAATTAAGTATGAAGACAACCTGAGCTTCATTGAGACCCTGTTGCTAAAATCCAAGTGTAAAAAATTTAAAACTATTTGATTTTGTGTAGAAACAACATCGTGAAGCTTCCTTATGCCCATGTCTAGGCCTCAGCGACCCTTTCCTTGCTGCCTCCTCTACTTAGGAGCTGCCCGCAGTCCTTTGTGACTTCTATGATACTTTTGTGGCTCTGTCCCCTCTCAGCTCCCTCTTGCCCTCTTGGGGATTATACAAATACCCTCCAGTGAAATTTTGGGTTTTTTCTCTCTCTTTTCTTCTCTCTCTCCCTCCCTCCCTCCCTCCCTCCCTCTCCTCCTACTTTTGTTCAAGTTTCAAATTCTCTCATTTGGCACTGCACAAATAATCTCCAAATCTCTTCTTATATCTACACTTCCAAAAATCTCTTTAAAATATATCTTTGCTCCTTCTCTCAAAAAAAAAAAAAACAACAACAACAACCAAAAACCCTTTTAAGACTACTGTAAACTCAATCTCAGGATTTGTAAATTCATTGAGTATGCTAATAAAATCTGTAACAGACTTGGCTTAAACCTTGTAACAAAAGGCATATAGTAAAAAATCTATTCATGGGTCATCTTAACTTACTACAGCTTACTATTTATGGGATTCAACTCTTGTTTAAAATATACTGTATATGTAACTTAGACTCAATTCTTGTTAAAAATAGAGCTAAAGAAATACAGGTTTTAAATAACAACCACATGGTTGGCAGCCATCTTTACCTTAGGTTAAAGGTACATGTCATGCAACTCCACCACCATCTTGATTAGATGATCACATGGTATAAAGCAACTAAAGCAACCATTATAAAATTTCTTAGTCCTACTGAGCCCTTGGTTTATCATTATATCTACTTTTCAGAGTAAAAAAGCAATAGCTGGTCTCCAAAATATCTTGGAGAAGGATGGATTTTTGTAGGTTGACAAATCCCCAAAGTTATAAAGGTATACTCAGGTTAACAAAACATAACTTATGTCTTTGCTAACTCTGTTCACCACTAGGCTTTTTGAAAATTTTAAATAAGGAACAACATATGTTTAACAAATATAATTTATAAATACCTAAAATGTACTCAGGTCCACAGGAATATTTGTCTAGCCTCTTTGTCTTTGCTCACATTGTTAAGCTTTAGCTGTTTGGATAAACTGAGTCATATAAGAACCTGTGAAGTTCTATAATGGTGCACTATAAAAGGATCAGTAAAGTTCTCAGTCTTTCTATGGACTGCATTTATGGTTTCTCTTCAATTAGATCTTCAACTCAATTTTTAAGAGATAAAATTGTAAAATCCTAATCTTATGAAAGCTACTAACTTGTAAACTGTTATGCGATTCAGTTAATAACAAGGTTTATTTTGCCTCCTGTATGTATTTTCAAGGTTAAGCCTAAAATAAGCTACACTTAATAGATGGTCCTCAAGCCCTTCAGAGGTCTGCTGAATATGGCATTTAAAATATTTAATAAAAAAGCTTCCCATAACAGAGAGACCTGCCCACTCCTAGCAGGAATCCTTAAGGTCTTTAAAGAAGACAAATGGAGCACCACCAAATCCACCTGGATGGTGGTAAAGCTAACCAGTTGGCAAAACTGCCTCTTGCTTTTCCTGTTGCCAGAGCTCTGCCGAAACTATGGACATTTTTGGTTGACTACTGTACTCTCCCTGGTCGACAGCCAAAGGCCATGCATCTCTGTGTGGCAGCTGAAGATCAAATGCTGTCCTGTATGACAGCCAAAGACTGACCACTGCCCCCGACATAAGACACTGAGAACACAGGAGCTTAGGGCAACTGTGTAGGTAGTGGGTTAGTCTCTGTCATTTTAACTGAGACATAGACCATTTAGATGATACTTCCTGCTACAATTTATCCTTCTCAGATCTCTGATAGTGTTGATGACTAGGCTAACTGTAGCTTGGTCAGTTTAACAGCAGCAAACATATCAGCTCCTCCTCCAAGGCTTCAGCTGCTGTCTCAATTTTTCTGCCTTCTCAGTTCTCTTCATATGTAAAAATCAGGCCTCATTTTCCTAAAGCTACTCTAGCTGAGAAAGACAGTCTACCTTGCTACCAAACTCTGAAAAGAGATAAACTCACAAACAGGTTTCAAGGTAACTTTTTACTATTCCTTTACATAAATGAACTTGCTTTACAATGACTGCTCTCAGTAATCACTCACCTGTGTCTCATGGTAAATGACTGGATAGAAGAAAAAATTTAAAGCTTAAGTTGTGAGGGTCTAAAATATGTTTTAAGGTGTATAAAAGTTCAGAGTTTTAACATTAATCAATGGAGTTCTGACAAACTTCTGGTAAAGCACTGCTAATATTATCATAGTCATCAGCTCAAAAATTTAATTTCCTTTGGTTGTCTTCTAAGTGTAGACTTAAAAGTGCTTCTTAATCATGCTAAAAGCATGTTTGTCCAATCTATATATCTAGTCCTCTGGAAAGAGGACTAATGCTTTTAACCCAGAACCAATTCTGAGTCCTCTAGGCATAGATGTGAGCACTGATTTTATTATTATTATGTTGGGTTCATGGCAAAAGGCAGCTTATTCTTTACTAATTCAACCCTTGGTTCTAGAGGGTTTTAGTCTCCATACAATCTAATCTCAAGCCTAGACATAGAAGGCTTCAGCCTCCATAAAATCTAATCTGCAAACCTAGAACGTTTCAGCCTCTGAGACTTACTGCTGACTGAGCTCACTCTGACTAGCTGTCTTCTGAACTACCTCTTTTCACTTTGATCTGTATTGCATTAGCACAAATAGAGGACAGGATTAGCCTGACTAACATTTTTTCACACAGACTTCTGAAGGTGATCCCTTGCTGGAGCAGCCATGCTGCTGACTTAAAGGATTAAATGTTCCTCTACAGAGTCCCTGAATTTTTATTATGACTCAAAGGCTACTGCCTTTCCTACAATGTGTGTTTCAGTACAGATTACAAACAATGGAAATAATAACATATCTAAAACTTTTATCTCTTTTTGTAAACTTAAAAATTATTTTAAGATTCAGGAAATCGACTTTGATCCACCTCTCACAGGTCAAAGAGACTCCAGAGAAGTACCCCTGTCAACCAACAGCCTAAGTTTCCCCACCTACTGCCTATTCCTGAAGATGAGGTCTCTCCCCATTTCC
This sequence comes from Cricetomys ansorgei, assembly GCA_026225945.1. NCBI lineage: Eukaryota > Metazoa > Chordata > Mammalia > Rodentia > Nesomyidae > Cricetomys > Cricetomys ansorgei. Next base: position 841,258 of record JAMJFZ010003951.1, read on the forward strand.
TTCGTCTTCAGACTCCCCTCCCCCAACTACCAGGCCCATGGACCTAAAAGTTAAAAGTGTACACCCAGGATAAAAATTTTCCCCTAAATTCCTTAAATTTATCTTCTGTCCATAGTCTATTTGTCCCAGCAGATTTCCAATCAACTACAGACTGTTCCAGCAACTCGCCAGCTCCAGGTGTTCCCTCAGAATCAGTATCACAGAAGTCTCCAAAGTGGCTAGCCCAGGTGGTCTATCTTCACAGACTGCACCAATATGGTACCACAGAGCCTGGACAACAAGTGAAACAGCCTGCAATTCCCAGCCTTGGCCAGCATTCCAGCTTTCTTGGGTCCCCAACAATGATGCCCCAATGTCAGCAGGAAGTAGTCATAGAAGATTACATCACTCCTTATCATTTCATTTATTATCAACAAAATAATTGGAATGTTAGGTCTCAAAGCCTGGACAAACAGCTGAGATACTTATTTAACATATCAAAGCAACCTGGCCACCAGGTTCTCCCAACATCCCTCAGCTCCTACCTGTTATAGGGTCCTCCTGGTTTGCATACCCTACCCCTTACCCTGAACTCTCCAGCCCAGGGGGCTGGGTTGTGCTTGCCTATATAATCCAGCCATTTTGGTTACCCTGCCATTTTTTGGGTCTCCTGCCCTCTTGGTTTCCAAGTTCCCCTCTTTTCCCTCTCTCTCTTTCCCCATCCCCAGCTCAGTCTGGACCCTTCCAGTGCCTCTGGCAATGCTCTCACCCATATCTACTATGCTCTCCCTCATATCTACAATAAACTTCTCCTCCAGCATACCTAAGAGCAGTCACATTCTTCCTTTTTATTTCTTTTCTCATTCACTAACCTTTTTTAAGAGCAGTAAAATTCAAGCCACAGATTGGGAGAAAATTTTAGAAGTCCACATACCAACAATAGATGTTTATCTAAAACAACAATATCAACAACATCTCAAAAGTAAGGTAATAATCCAATTAAGACAAGTAAAAGATACCAATGGACATTTTTCAAAGAAGATTACAAATGGTTAACAGTCTATCAACATCCCAGCCATAGGAAAATTAAAATTTAAAAAATGAGTTATACATGTCTATTAAAATGGCTAAAATCCAAAACATTGACAACACCAAATGCTCTGAATAATACCAACTCTTGTTCATTGCTGCTGCCAATGCATAATGAAAAACAGGCCATCAAATACAGGCCTCTCAATGTGCTAGGGAAATGGAAGCAGAAGGATTAGGAATTCAGATCATTTTTGGCTAGGTAGTGAGTCCAACTGAGGCCAACCTGGGATACATGAGACCCTGTCTCAAAGTAGGGGGTCAATTTCTTATCAAGTTAAGCATACATACACCATATGGCCAGTTGGGAATTTATGTGAAAGTCAAGTGTGCCACTACTCATAAGAAATGACCATTTTGCTACAATTTTTTGAGACAAAGTATCTCTGTAGCCCTGGTTGTCCTCAAACTCACTATGTAGACCAGGATGTCCTAGAACTCACTATGTAGACCAGGCTGGCCTCAAAAAAGCTGAGATGAAAAATAAAATTCTGTGTATATCTCAAGTCTGATCAACAACTGAGTATTTATGTGGCAAAACATAAGCTTAATTTTGATCATCAGAGAGATGAATTGTATCCTTCTAGCTTTAAAAACAACACCATTATGTATATATGTCTACAAGGAAATCAAGATTCAAAATTTAAACTGCCTACCTTTGAGTTTGATTGTATTTGTGAATTTTCAAAGCAACATAATTTTTAAAGTTCTATTTGAAACTGTGTCTCATGTTAGATTTTTATTCAGATGTTCTTCTCAGATGGTTTGTCTCACTAGTTGGCATTATCAATCTCTCTTCAAATTACAAACATTTAAATTCCATCAAGTGAACTGACTTTATGAAAAAGCAAACCTCATCTTATATTAGAGCAGAAATATTAATTTTAGATATTTACCAGAAATGTACAATGCTTATTCATTTATTAAATACAAAAAAAGATTAAAAGGTAATGAAGGGTAAGCTGAGTTTGCCATATATTTTTTAATCAAAAAAATCTGGCTAAAATTCAGGGTAAAAAACATTGAGGCTTAGAGTGATGCAGATGTATTGGAACTAGTTAAAGGCAACCGGTTTACAAAACTGAATGTACTAATCACCACTGAATTACATACTGATTTTGAATTGCATACTTTTAAACAACTAATGCTTGGTTTTGTTATGTAAACTTAAGTTCAGATAATAAGAAAATTTCAAACCGATAGAGAAGAGCTGATGTGACTACATCTGGCCTTGAAAGGAGTTGAAGATCTGACTTTCAAACACTAATTGGTTGAAATGACTATAACAAGCATTACCCAAATACAGGATGCAACCACAGTAACAACTATATTTCAACAGTGCAATTCACACCCACCCCTACACAGCAGTGCACACAAACACAGAGGGAGGAAACAAAAGTTCACAAAACAATACCAATTTTTCCTTAACATAATATATTCCATTTTCATTCTACTTTATCCTTTGCCTTTTAAAAATATTAGTGATAATTCATAAAATTTCCATTTTACCATTGTGAATTCAAACATTTTTTCCTTCTTTGGGAAGCATGTGTTTCACTATGAATTAGATGTTGTGGACTGAGGCTACTACTAAGTGGTCCAGAGCATGCATAGGCTCTGGGTTCCAGCTGAAGGATGGATTAAGATCATGAGCTATTTACTGCACATTTTCCTAAAGTAGTTTAAGATATGTTGGTAAAAAGCTGAAGGGGAGATTTGGAATGCAGTCTAGAGGTAGAATGAATATACAAGGTACTGGATTCCATTCTCAGCACAGCTAAAAGGAAGAAGGGGAGTGGGAGAGAAGGAAGAGAGGAGAGAGAGGGGAGAGGGAGAGAGCAAGAGAAGAAAAAGTTGAGGGACAGTGATCTGTTCCTTATCCATTAAACTCAGAGTGGTTCTCAACCTTCCTAATGCTGCTACCCTTTAGTACAGTTCCTCATGTTGTGGCAATCCCTAACCACAAAATTATTTTCATTGCTACTCCATAATTTTAAGTTTGCTACTGTTATGAATTGTAATATAAATATCTGATATGCAGATGGCCTTAGGCTACCCCTGTGAAAGGGTCATTTGACCCACAAAGGGGTTTTGACTCACAGGTTGAGAACCACTGCATTAGAAGTACTGAGGATCAATTATCGAATCACTTGTCCAAAATTCCATAAAGTAAATTTTCAGCCTCTCCTATAAATGTCTTTTTAACTTTAATATCCTAAAGTTTTAACAACATTCCTAAGAGTCTCTTAATGTCTCTCAAACTCAGCACATAAAATTGTTTGGCAAAAGCAAAAGAAGTTGCATATCGTGGTTTATATCTATAATCTCAGTGCCTAGGTAGGTTGAGGCAGAAAAACTGCTACAAGTTTAAGATCTGCCTGGGATACACAGTGAGTTTCAGGTCACCCTGACTACAGAATACAATTCTGTCTCAAGAGAAACAAAAACACAAACAGGAAGAAAGGAAGGAAAGAAGGAAGGAAGGAAGGAAGGAAGGAAGGAAAGAAGGAAGGAAGGAAGGAAGGGAAGAAGAGGGAGGGTAGACTTAGAATTTACTTGTGATCTTTTCATAAGACTTTAAATAATTTCTATCTTAATATATTCATGGTAAAAATGATTAAATTTTAAAGTTACAATACTTGTATTTCCAAGGCAAAAATAGAGGTTACACATCACTTAGCTTGCATAGAAACCAATCTATTGGCTGTGAATAGTTGCATACCTGCAATCCCCACATTTTGGACACCAAAGCAGGAGTATCACCACTTTGAGGCTGGCCTGAGCTACATAACCATATCCTGTCTTAAAAATTGAAACAAAAACAAAGATCAATAAAAGGAGAGAGGGAGGGCGAATGAGAGAGAGAGAAATGTGCTGCTCATGACTGGCCATTTGCAGCAAAGCAGCAAGCCAAAGCCTTTTAAATTTCTATGAAAAGGTGCTAAAACTTAGCTCATGTTATAAGTTTAAATGCACATGGCCAAGTAATTCTACTGGCCATGGGAGGCCAAGGTTTGCACTTCACACTTTTAGTTGAGGAAGCCACAGGAGGGGATTAAAAGACTTTTTATTGGCTTTCTCACCATGCTATGCCACAGAGAATCCAATCTTTTACCTACATATGCATTTTAAAAATTAGACTATTCTTTAGAAAACATGGAGCACATTTAGTACCATGATGAGTGGGATACATTTAAAAACCTGGCCGTCTGATTTGGGCACATCATACGAAACACAATAAGTACATACTAATTTGTTAAAACTCCATGGTGCCTAATCAGTATACTTTCATTTTCTTATTCAGATACACATTCTCTTTAGTCTCAGGGACAATATAAATGAATATATACATAAATAATAAATAGATCAATAAAATATTTTAAGTACATTTGTTGGTCTATAAACTGATCTACAAATAAACAGATAACTGATTTACAACAAAACTGGGCCTGTAGATAAATGGAGAAATAATAAGCAATCTTCTCCTCAAATGCTCCTTATCAACTAAATGTCCATATGGGAAAAATTATAACCTGACTCATGTATTTACACACAACACACACACACACTCTCTCTCTCTCTCTCTCTCTCTCTCTCTCTCTCTCGTTAGATAATAAATATAAATATTAAGGTAAAAACAATAACATTTCCAGAAGATAAAAGAGAAATAATTTCATAACCAATAGTACCATAAAGAAAACATTATCCATCAGAAACACCACAAAAGGACTGGAGGTGTAGTTCAGTAGTTAAACTCTTGCCTAGCATATTCAAGGCCTTTGGTTCTATCACCTGCATTACAAATAAAAATGAAATCTGAAGTTTCTTAGAAAGAGAAAAGAAAGACCACTAGCATAGTGAAGAGACCAAGCACATCCAGAAGATATGTGTATGTACATACACACACTCACACACACATACACACATAGATAGATATAGATAGATAGATGCTACAAGTCACTATGAAACAGGCAGGCAACTGATGAGCCAGCCTGCCTCCATCTTAGGCTTAAAAGCCATCCTACAGTAAAGACAAACTAGGTTCATTCCTGTTTATGATTAAACTTCTGTTTCTTAAGGACTGGTCTATACCCCACCTGTAACTTTAACTACAAATGGCTCTATACTGCCTGTTCCAAGAAATGGTAAGCATGTCTTTGTTTCAAAACTTATTAATCATCTTTCAACTCTACCTTTGTTTGAAAAGGTTATTTTGACCACCTATAAGTACATTGTTAAAACCACTTTGAAATCATGTCTTTATTTCAGGAGGTCAGAAAGACTAACTTGTTATATTCCTGTAACCCTGCCTTTTTTGCACACAAAATCCATTTGGAACCCACCTACCCCTGAGCTATAAGAACTTGGTCTTCCTCACATCCAATGCTGCCCTCTTAAACCCCACCATAGAGGGAGGCAGCCCAAGTACATGAATTTAAAAGCTTGCTTTAATTAATTGCTTGCTTTAATTAATTTGGCCATGATGATTTGGGTCAGTGGTATTTCTCCTCCCATCTTTGGGATTAGCACAACCTAATTGAAATTAGACAACAGTCAAGCAGACACTATACAAAATGAATAAGCAAATGACCAGTTAGTGTGTAAAAATGAATGTTCTACCTCACTAGGAAGTCTTAAGACTGCAAAAGTAGGGGGTAGGGTGGACTGGAGAGATGTCTAAGTGGTTAAGAGTACCTGCTAACAAAAGCTTTCTTGGCATCTAGTGAGATGATCATTTGGGTTTTTTCTTTCAGTTGTTTATATGGTGGACTACATTGACTGAATTTCGTATGTTGAACCATCCCTGCATCTCTGAGATGAAGCCTACTTGATCATGGAAGATGATCTTTTTGATGTTTTCTTGGATTTGGTTTTGAGTATGTTACTGAGTATTTTTGCTTCAGTGTTTATGAGGGAAATTGGTCTGTAATTCTCTTTCTTTGATGAATCTTTGCATGGTTTGAGTATCAGGGTGACTGTGGTGTCATCGAATGAGTTAGGCAGTGTTCCTTCTATTTCTATTTTGTGGAATAATTTGAGGAATATTGGAGTTAGGAATACAAGGGATATATCTAAATATAATAAAGGCAATTTACAGTAAGCCCACAGCCAATATCAATTTAAATGGAGAGAAACCAAAAGCTATTCCACTAAAATCAGGAATAAGACAAGGTTATGTACTCTATCCATACCAATTCAATATAGAACTTGAAGTTCTGGGTAGAGAAATAAGACAGCAGAAGGAAATCAAGAGGATAGGAATTGGAAAGGAGGAACTCAAAGTATCCTTATTTGCAGATGATATGATAGTATATATAAGCAACCCCAAAAACTCTACCAGGGAACTCTTACAGCTGATAAACAACATCAGAGAAGTAGCTGGCTACAAATCAACTCAAAAAATAGTAGCCCTCCTATATACAAGAGACAAATGGGCTGAGAAAAAATCAGGGAAGCACCACCCTTCACAATAGCTACCAAAAACATAAAATACCTTGGGGGTGACTCTAACCAAGCAAGTGAAAGACTTGTATAACAAAACCTTTAAGTCTTTGAAGGAAGAAATTGAAGAAGATCTCAGAAGATGGAAATATCTTTATGCTCCTGGATTGGAAGAATTAACATAGAAAAAATAGCCATCTTACCAAAAGCAATCTACAGATTCAAAGCATTTCCTACCAAAATCTCACTCAATTCTTCGCAGACCTTGAAAGGACAATACTCAACTTAATATGGAAAAGAAAAAAAAAGGACAGCTAATACAATCCTAAAAAATGAAAGAACTTCTGGAGGTATCACCATCCCTGATCTCAAGCTATACTATAGAGCTATAGTAATAAAAGCTACATGGTACTGGCATAAAAACAGACACATTGATCAATGGAATCCAATCGATGATCCAAACATAAATCCACACACTTATGGATACCTGATCTTCCAATAAAGAAGCCAGAAATACACAATGGAAAAAAGAAAGTATCTTTAACAAATGGCACATGTCTAATTGGGTGTCCATATGTAAAAGAATGTAAATAGATCCATATTTATCACCCTGCATAAAACTCAAGTCCAAGTGGATCAAAGACTTCAACGTAAAACCAGATACACTGAACCTGATAGAAGAGAAAGTGGGGAATAGCCTTGAATGCATTGGCACAGGAGACAACTTCCTGAACAGAACACTTATAGTGCAGGCACTATGATCGATGATTAATAAATGGGACCTCATGAAACTGAAAAGCTTCTGTAAGGCAACAGACTCCATTAATAAGACAAAATGGCAGCCTACAGAATGGGAAAAGATTTTCGCCAATTCCACTTCTGGTAGAGGGCTAATATCCAAAATATATAAAGAACTCAAGAAACTAGACATCAAAAAAACAATCTATTAAAAATGGGGTAGAGATCTAAACAAAGAATTCTCAATAGAGGAGTCTCAAATGACTGAGAAACACTTAAAGAAATGTTCAACATCCTTAGCAATCTGGGAAATGCAAATCAAAACTACTCTGAGATTCTGTCTAACATATATCAGAATGACTAAGATCAATAACACAAAGGACAGCTCATGCTGGTGAAGATGTGGAGCAAGAGGAACACTCCTTCATTGCTGGTGGGAGTGAAAACTTGTACAGTCAATATGGAAATCAATATGGTGATTCCTCAGGAAATTGGAAATCAACCTACCTCAAAACCCAGCTATACCAATCTTGGGCATATACCCACAGGACGTTCCATCCTACCATAAGGACACTTGCTTGACCATGCTCATAGCAGCTTTATTCATACTAGCCAGAAATTGAAAACAACCCAGATGCCCCTCAACCAAAGAATGGATAAAGAAATTGGGTACATTTTCACAATGGACTATTACTCAGTTATTTAAAAAATGACTTCACAAATATTGCAGGCAAATGGAAGGAACTTGAAAAAAATAATTATGAGTCCCAGAAAGACAAATATGGGATGCACTATATGTGGATATTAACTTTTAAGCAAAGGACAAAGGGGCTATCATCCATAGACCCAGAGAGACTGTGCAACAAGAAAAGCACCAGTGGAGACACAAGGATCTCCCTGGTAAAGGGAAAGTAGAAAAGATGGTGCAGGTGGGCTGGGGGAGACGGGAATGGGAGAAGAGACCAGGCAAGGAAAGAGAAATGAAAAGACTATATGGAGAGATAACAGGAATTGGAGAACATTTAGGGGGTCTCTCAGGAGACCTAGTGCAGTAAAAACTCACTGGAATCTATGAGGGTGATGCTAGCAAGGACTTCTAGTAATTGGGGATAGGCATCCTAAACAGGCCATCTCCTGTAACCAGGCAAGGCTTCCAGTGGTGTGACTGGGACATCATCCATCCCAGCTACAAAACCTTCAACCTATAACCTACCCTCCCTACAGGATCTGCTGGGATAATCAAAGTCAGAACCCCATGCCAAAGGATTGAATTCATGCCTGATTCTGCAGGGCAGGCTAGGAACTAGAGACTGGATAGCCAGGAGATGGTTCCTAATGATATCCTGCTCTACTCATAGATGGTGTCTAGCCCAATCTTCATCAGAAAGGCTTTCTCTAGCAGCTGATGGGAGCAGATGCAGAGGACCAGGGCCAAACAGCATGCAGAGCTCAGGGAACCCCCAGGGAATATGCAGAGGTGGGATTGTGGGGACCAGAGGAGTCGAGGACACCAGGAGAACAAGCCCCATGGAGTCAACTGACCAGAACTCTTGGAGGCTCATAGAACCTGAAGTGGCAGACCTGCAGGGTCTCCCAGATATGTCTTGTGGTTGTCTGTCTTGGTGTTCTCGTGGAGCTTCTACATACTGGAGTGTGCGGATCTTTGACCCTTTTGCCTGCCTTTAGGACTCTTTTCCTCCTGCTGGGTTGCCTAGTCCATCTTTCATGCAGAGACTAGTGCCTAGCCTTGTTCTATCTTATCATGCCCTGTTTGAGCAGTAAACTTGGGAGGACTTCTCTTATTTTGGGAGAGGAGTTTGGGGGAGTACATCTGGAGAGAGAAGGTAGGGGAGCTAGGAAAAGCAGAGGGACGGAGGAGGGGAGTCAGATATATTATACAAGAGAGGAAAAATAAATTAAAATTAAAAACTAAACAAAGTAAAATGCCAGTAATAACAAACATCTAAGTTCTGCAAGAGACTCCACATTAGTACAAACTTTAAGAGTAGGGTATTCTGGCTTTTCCCAAATTTACTGAAATTTAAGGATTATTGTAGATACAATAGTAAGGATTTTTTTGTGCGGCTGGTAATGCAAATAAGAAATACATGCATAACCTATAAAAATGACTTTTTAAACACTACAGTTATTTTATTAATTCAATATTGACTTACCTCTTTAAAAAGTCCCCAAACTGCAAAAGGTAGCATTCTTAGTAGGGTCTTGGTTGCGCCTATAAGTACTTTTTTATACTATCAATTTTTGAATACTCTAAAACTCAGAAATATTGGAACTTTCAATTAGTTTCTATATAAATAAAATGTCATTGTCCTACAAATAAAAAAATTGCTTGCTGCTATTCCAGAGGACCCAAGTTTGATTCCCAGAACTCACAACACACAATTTCCTTGTAACTCTAGCTCCAGGGTGTCTGATGTCCTCTTCTGCTTTGTACAGACACATGAACATACATGGAAAACACACATGTGCACATGTAAATAAGTTAAAAATTAAAAATAAATCTTTAAGACCACAGAGAATTGCAGTATACTAACTGACCAAAATATGTAAAATTTAAAAAACTAAACAGTATAAACATTTAGAAATAAAAATACATAAATAAAAATGCTGGTAGAACTGAAAACTATCATTTTGCAGAGACCACTAAAGCTACCCATATTGGTGCCATACAACCTAGCAATCATACTGAAAGAAATGAACATTTGAATTATAGCAAGAGTATTTGTAAAAGCCCCAAAGAAGATATCTATCCAGAGTAAAATATACAGAGGGAATTGTATAAATGACATACTCATATAATGGAACATTATCCACATGGACAAATCTCATAAACATAATGCTGAACTAAAAAAGCCACAAACAAAAAACACAGGATATTTCCACATATAAAAAGTTCCAAAGGAAGCCAAATCTAACAATAGTTATCAAAGTCAAAATGGTGTTTACATTTGGAGAATGGTGTGAGGGTCAAAAAGGTGGGGGGGGGGTCATAGGGTTCCATGTAAAATACAATATGCTCCATTAAATTTGAATATGAAACAAGTAATATTTTAGCATAAATAGGTCCCAGGCAATATTCAGAACATGTATTTTTACCTGCTAAAAATAGCAATAGCCAAGGGGGTTGCTTTTAGAGTAGTGGTAGTATTCTATTTCATTTTATGTTCTATGTTTTATTATGTGTTCAATTTATGATCATCCATTGTGTATTTTTATACATGTGTTATTTTTCACAATATTTTTTTTAAAAAAAGCAAAGTACACTCAGTACTATGTTGTTGATTTTAAAATATCTCATCCAAACACTCCTTTTCCCTTCCCACCCTTAATCACCGCATGTGAGAACTGAGATACTTCTGCAGGCAGTGGGCATCAGTAATCAGAAGCATAGCTGAGCCAAAAGCTGTAGGCTCTGCTTACATTTTTTTCATTAAAATTACTTTTGCACAGCATGCTTCTTTATTTCTGGAATCTTTTTTCATGCCCTCCTTCTTGGAACCTTTTTTTATTTGGCTGCTGACTTCATCTTACCAAAGAGCAATGCTATGCATCAGAGGCCAGCCTCTAACTTACATCAGCCAAGAAGTGAAGTGTACCAACCAGTGTTCAAAGTTGAATTAACTGATGTGAAGGGCTAAAAATCAACCTCAGATGGAAAAATCTACAAACAATACTGGTACTTCAGAGCCAGCAACTCAGATACCAACACTGCTCAGTACCTCCAGTCAAATCAATGTACTGGGTGCTTTGTAAACTTTGATCAAAGGTTTACAACCTTGAGTGGCTCCATGTGAATTCCTTTTCATCAATTTCTTACCTTCTAGAGACACTGGCAAACCCAAGTAAAGGACAGTCGTCCCTAGCAAACAAAAGCCTGACTAGTTTTCCTCCAGTTAGGTACATAGTTACTTATTGCCAAGTTCTTTAATGTTCTAGGGGGACTGTGATGTTTTGTTTTTCTACTTTTGTCTTATCCCCTAGGTTTAGGTGCATGTCTGTAGCAGGACGACCTGCAAATCACTGTGAGTACTGCCAGCATTTCTGAAGTTCCTCAAACAAGGAACTTTGTGGTTTGCCTTTTGCAGAAGGCCTGGGCTCTTATTGAATTGAATAATCTGTTCTGTTCCTTTTTTTGCCTGAGTTGCCAAGCTCTAAACTAACCACCCCCCTGCTTGCTCAAAAGAACAATCACAGAATGTAGAGCCCATGGTAGACAGACGTACCCCTTGGTAACCGCAGGTAGCCCTATTGAATTCCCTCTTTCCATCCCTTACTCCTCCACCCTAAGTAAGGTATATAATTGTATGGCAAACTTTGAATAAACGAACTTAATCAGCTATGAGTTGACTTGTTCCTTTCTCCCTCGTTCGACTGTCTTTTCCCCTTCAGGAACCAGTTCGGAAGTGCTGCGGGCCAGCACATATGTCTCCATCAAGTGTGGCACTAAACGTTATAGCCTGATAGAGGCTTTCCTGTCTGCCACGCCTTCTGCCGGCTTTCTCCTATTTAATAACAAGTTTATGTTTTTTCATCCTGTGTACTAAAGATAATAATTAGACTCCTGGCTATAAAGACCAACTGCCTGGAAGAAAACCAGCATCACCACGAAGACTAGCTCTGCGCCTCAGTTTCCTCAACTGAAAACGGGAACAAAAATAGTATCTAATTCAAACAGCCGTTAGGAACGCCCAATGTGATTAAAGCACAGTACCCAGCACACATTCAACATTCACAGTTACTTTTATCATCCCTGTCACCAGCTACTTTGGACAGTCTTGCTACGTGTACTTAGATGTCATCTAGGGAAAACATTCAAATGAACTTTGAGAGAAACAACGGAGGGAACATGAACTTTGGTTTTAGGTGTACTCAGCACACAGGAGTTAGCTCTCAGATAGGATCAAGGGAGATGAACACTCCCGGATCCCTCTGAACCCCAGGATTTGGCCAGGACCTCCGGCGTCCTGCCTACTCACATTGCGGTTAAAATTGTTGCCAGGCAGAAGCGGCAGAGCCATGCCTGTCAGCGCCCGATGAGGATCGAGAGTCCGACCAGAGAGAGACGGACAGTCAAAGGCCTCAACGGCCGCGTTGTTTGGCCCCGTTACCTAGAGACCGGAGGTAGCGTCACGGAGAGAGGCGGGGCTTAAATGGGCGGGGTAGGGTAGGGGGCTTAGGGCGGGGCCAAGGCCTGGGAGAGGGTGGGGCGAAACGGCCGCTGGAGGCGGGGGCCGGGCCCCTCCCTCGGTGCCCCGCCCACGCACAGGAGCAGCGGGGTCGGGCCTCCCTGGTCCCCTCACAGGCAGTGGGCTGCTCGGTTTCCACCTATGCCGCTTTTTGCTTTCACTGCTTTTTCCTAGACCTCATATCCTCCCGTGAACTTCAGCTCATGAATTCTTGCCACAGCATTGTTTTGCCATTTTGTTATTTCCTTTAGTTAAAATGCCAAGAAAAGCACAGAAATATGACGCCTGTGAGCTCACGGGGCTGTGTTGCATTTACTCCAGCCTTTATTTTGTATTTAAAACTTTCGAGATGAATCTAAAACCCTACAAGGAAACCCCTTCCCAGCAGTAACCATTGCCTCCAACCCTTCTTCTCGATCCTTCCGTGTATGAACTAAGCCTGGAAAATATAAGGTCTAATCAGCAACGGCCAGGAGAGGGTCAGGTGGCATAAAATGAGACTCTTTAACCCGGCATGATATCTTGTGGCTGTAATCCTAGCACTCAGGAGGCAAAGATAAGAGGATTACCTGAGTTCCAAGCCAACCGGGTTTACACGGTGAGAAAATGTCCAAAAACAAAAACAAAAAACAAACAAAAAAAAAAATCAAGAATACTCCGCCATGCACTAGATAACCTCGAAGAAAAACCTACAGCTGCCCTCAACCCTACCGTGTTTATCATTCCCTCTGCTACTTCTGTTGAGACCCCTATCCCCAATTTTCAGCTTGCCTTGTTCTCTTCCTTGGAAAGAAAGGAAGTGGCAGAGGGGACAACTGATCAAGCTCACAGAACCTTCCTTTGTGAAATTCAAAACGCAGTTGTTATATTCTGCATTAAGAAGCTGTCTTTCCTTCTCATCCAGGCCATCAAACTCCTTAGCTAGGTCAAGAGCCCTTCTCAAAGGGACACTTTTCTTGTGTTTCGTCCACTGCTTTGCCCCTCTCCTCCTCTGCTCCAGCTCCCAGAAACCTCTGGCTGTTTCCACCAGGCTCTTCTGGGATTTAGCAAATCATACAATCTTCTAGAAAGTTGCCTTTTTTCCCCCTATGCCTCATCAAGGTAACCCTTTCTTGTCTTCCAGGACTTGGTTTAGTGTTAGAGACATAGAAGGTTTTGCCATCGCTGGGAAATGAATGTTCCCTCAGCTCCTCCCTCCCCACCATCTGCATTAAGCATAACACACACTAATTGCTGCCTTCCTCCTCCTACATTGTAATCATGCGTGTACTTGAATTTCCTTTAAATGCCTGGAAATGCTTCAAAGACGAAGATTATTCTTCAACAACCTCCATCTTTATTTTCTGTGTTTATAGAGTTTCTGTTTTTACTGGCCTCCGACCCGTTTTGCCATGGGTATGCCCTCCAACCACTGAGTGACTCAGCCCTCTCCTGCCTGCTATGACTTTTATTGAGATCTCTAAATGTTGACACATGTGAATAAGAGTCCATCCATCTAATGTGCGTTCTGTGATTAGAACACAAATCAGTTAATTACCCAGCTGCTGTTGTCTACTGATGACAATTAGTATTTTCAATTTTTTTACTAATTATCAACAAAAATGCAGCGAATGACCTAAATTTTTTTTGTTTTGTTTGAGGGCGTTTTCTTTTGAGACAGTCTCATCATGTAGTTCAGGCTGTACTCAAACTGGCAAACTGGTAATCCTCCTGCCCCTGCCTCCTGAGTGTAGGAATTATAGGTGTATGCCACCAAGCCCAACTTCCCTTAAATGCTTTTGAAAATATTTCTTTTTTGTTACTTTCTAAGATGAACTAATTTCAAAGTACTAGGAACGCTGCAATAATAGAAGCTCAGCTTAGTGGCACAGGCCTCTTTGGGAGGCTGAGGCAGGAGGATCACAAGTTCAAGTGAGTTCGAGGCCAGCCTAGACTATTTTTAGAGACCTTATCTCAAAATAAAAGTAAAGACATAAAAACAAACGAACAAACAACAGAATAAACAGGCCAGGGATATGGTTCAGTGTGGAGTACTTGTCTAGAGAGCACAGGACCCTGGGATCAAGCCTTACTACCACCCATTAGAAAATACTCCCATTTACACTTCAACCAGATTCAACCGTTCTGTCTTTTAGTTCATTGGTTTCACCATTCTCTCTATATTTGGACTTTCCTATTGTAAACCTGCAGACATCACATGTCTTTGTTCCTGAATACTTAAGCATTATCTCCTAAGAAAAAGGATAGTCTCTTACTTAACTAAAGTACCACAGTCAAAAATCAGAAAATTGGTATGAATACTATTATCTTATCTTAAATCTTGTCAACTATCCAAATAATGTCTTTTTTGTCCAAATCTGATCCAACATCATGTGTGGTTCTTAGTTTTCATGGCTCATTATTCTCCTTTAATCTGGAATAGCTCTTCAATCTTTTTTTCCCTACCCTCGATATCTTTCAAAAGGATTAGCACTTACTGGGGGGGGGGAGGTCCTCCAGTTTATGATTAAATAATATTTTCTTTGGGTTATAGCTTGGGACAGCCATAAGAGGAAGGCTATGTTCTCTTAGTTCAGCAAAGGAGTAAATATGTGACATTGTAATCATGATTGGTGATGTCCACTTGTATAGTATACCAAGTTTTGTCAGCCGACAGAAAAACAGAAATAGGGGCTGGAGAGATGGTTCAGTGATTAAGAGTAGAGACCCAGGTTCAGTTCCCAGCACCCACATGGCAGCTCACAACTGTCTGTGACTCCAGTTCCAGGGGATCTGACACCCTCATATAGACACCAATGCACATAAAATAAAAATAAATCAATTTTTAAAAAAGAAAAACAGATATAGATATGCACAGAAAGAAATATCTCACAAGCCAGGAGTTTCCACTGATACTTCCACTTTCAATGAGCACAGTAGACTATCTGCTCTTGTTTCCCCCTTTGCACATGTATGTGTGGTATATGTATTCTCATATGTGTGTGGATGCATCTGTACAGGTTTGTAGAAGTAAGAGGTTGCTATCTGGTATCTTCCTGGATTGGTTTCTACTTTATATTCTGAGCCAGAGCCTCTCACTAAAGCAAGAACTCAGCTGTTGGAGCTAGTCTAACCAGCCAGCTTGGCCTGGGGATCCCTGGGGAATCCTCCTGAAGGTTTTGCTCATAGGTTTCACAAGTTTTATCCAGCTTTTTATATGAGTATTAGGATTCAAACTCTAGTTCTTAAGCTTTTGTAGCAAGGAATTCATCTACTGAGCCATGTCCCCAGCCTTGGTGTTTCCCTTTCTGCGCCTCAAAGTTTAGAAACCTGATTCGAATGAGCATCAAAACATTTACTTATTTGTCCAATGCAAGATCATAAAAGCAGTTTTAGGCCATCCAACTGGGTAATGGGTAGCACTGTGGCAGAATATCTGCTTAGTGGACAGGGGACCTGAGTTTATTTCCAGCTCCATGGGGGTAAAAAGCATGTAACTTAGGTCTGTGTGAAAATCAAACCTACTGTGGTGCTCACTGTTGTTCGCAGCACTTTTCCTTTAGAGTTAGTGTATAGCCAAAATACCATGCTCAAAAATTGCTTGGCTTGCTTCCCTCTCTTTGTTTTGCTTACTTATATTATTCATTTATAAGCCAGTTTAGTTCACTCATCCATTGATATTCCATATTATCTATTCTTTGTCTTATTATATATAATTTGTATCTGTCCTATTTTGATCTGGTTACTTTGGCAAATGATTTATGTATTTTTCTTACTTTCATCACTTCGGCCCATTTTCTGCTCTAAATCTTTACTACTCCTCTGATTCCATGCTTATTATTTTCTTTCTTATGGCTTCTTTGGGCACACTTGCTTTTCTGACTTTCAAAGTTAATACAATTCATGCATTTTAAACATTTATTGATATAAGTGCTTAAAACTACAGATTTTTCTCATGATCTCTAAATGTATCCAATAGTCTCTGATAACTAGTACTTTCTTTACTTGTTTTTTAAAAAAAAAACCCAAACGTTGTTTGATAGATTTTCAGTTTATAGTTGGAAGGCAGGGATGTATGGGGTTTATATTTTCCTTTTATTCTAGCTTCATGGCACTGTGCTAAGAGAGGGCTTTAGACTCTTTCAAATGGTATAGGACTTACTGATGTTTTCTTTGTGATCTAATATTTGTGCAGTTGGGAAGGAAGGTCTCTTATGGGTTCAAAAGTTCAATGTGAGCCACTGGCTGGAGTCTAGTCATTATGATACTATTTCTGTATCCTTACTGTGTCTGACACTTGATATGCTGCATGCTGAAAGACTTCTACTGGCCTGTGTTTCTATCTGTATCTTCTTGTACCTGTAGCTATTGCTTTTAAAAGATGATTATGGGGAGCAATGTGCATCACTGGTACAGCTCTTGCTTAGAATGCATCCATCCCCAGCAAAATAAGTCAATGATGGTTATTCAGTGGCATGGATTTTTATAACCATTAAGTTTACATTGTCAAAGAGTTTCCATAGCTCAGCAGTTAAGAACACATACTGTTCTTAAAGAGGACTGAAGCTTAGCTCCCTGCCCTCATGTCCGGTGGCCGGGGCCTACAACTGCCTGTAACTCCAGCTCCATGGCAATTATTTACTCTTTAAAGAGACAAGATCCATGAATATTCTCTACTATTCAAATAATATAATAATATGATTTTTTCCTACAGTACAAGGGATGGAACCCAAGACCTTATATATGCTTGGCAATCATTCTACCACTGTGATGAAGCTTCGGTCCTCAAAATTCTTTTTAAAGTGATTGCATATGACACTTAGAAAATTTTACATCAATTTGCATAGTTTTGTTAATAAAAGACTCACTCATTCTTTTTAAATGTGCATGTTCTTTCCTTTATTTAAGATAACGTTGGAGCCACCGGTACAACTGCGGTATGGCTTTTATGAGGTTAGTTATGTATTAGTGCTTTCTGGTTGGATTTGAGGACAGCTGCACAAGGAGCAATTTCATGTCTGATACTATAATCCTGGTCAAAATCTCAAGATTTGGGAGGTCATGAGCCCTAAAATAGAACTTGCTGTTGTTATTCTGCTCAATGGTTGTCTTACTTTTCTATTGCTGTGATAAGACACCATGAACAAGGAATCTTATAGAAGAAAGAGTATTGAAGGCTTGCTTTTATAGTTTCAAGGGTTAGAGTCTATGACTTTCATGGTAGGGAACATGGCAGCAGGCAGTCAGGCGGGTGCAGGAGCAGTAGCTGAAAACTTACATCCTGATCCATTAGTCGGAGACAGAACAAGCTAATTGGGAAAGGTACTGGCCTTTGAAACTTGGAAATCAACCCACAATGACAAACCTCCTTCAACGAGGCCACACCTCCTAATCCTTCCCAAATACTTCTACCAAGTGGGACCAAACACTCAAATACATGACCCTATGGGGGCTATTCTCACAGTCATCATGCTGTCAGATTGTCTTATAAAGATTCATGTTTATACCATAGGTCAGAGAAGCTTCTTTTGCAGCATCTTTTTGCAGCAGGCAGAAGTTAATGCAGAGGGGCATAATTAAAGAGCTGAGAATAAAAGACCGAGTACTAAGCTCTAAATGGGTTGTCTATATCAACGTCTCCACCTCCAAAGCTCAGAGAACACTATGGAAGAGGAGATGGAAAGAGTGTAAGAGCCTAAGGATGGGGAGGAACACTATAAAATCCTGTCACCTGGACATGGCATAGTTATCACGTTCATGAACTCAGCAGCTATGGTTACCTGCACCAGTCCTAAAACAAGTTCAAGACAGCCATCTGCATACATGATGGAGGTGCTGCCCAGGCTCTGCCCCTTTCTGAAGAATTATTTGCCATTGATGGAGATTGAGGTCCCAGTACTCCTTCCAAATGCATGCTTTCAGTGACATCTGACTCCCCACTATGCCCCAACTTCTAAGGGCAATTATTATCTTCTAAAAGCACCAAACTGGGAACAAAGAATAAAGATTTAAAACATGTTAGCATTTGGAGAATATTCTAAAGTCAAACTATAGTATAATCTCATAATACGTTTAATTACTGAGGCCTATTCTCTTATACTAGTCAATAGGGTTCTCTTTTAAGAGAAAGTATTAGAATGTTTCCCTTAGAAATAGTGTCAAAACCTCTATGGGTACTCAAATTTATTCTATAAAGTAGTACAACATTTGCATAGAATGTTCCACTTTCAGTTTGCCTATTGTGCTCCTTAGTTTTGTTTTTTTGTTTTTGTTTTTGTTTTTGTTTTTGTTTTTTTTGCCAGTTTGGCACAGCTAGAGTTAATGGGGAAGGGAGAATCTCAACTGAGAAAATACCTCTATCATAGTAGCCTGTAGCAAACCTGTGGAAAATTTTCTGGATTCGTGATTGATGTGGGAGTAGCACAGCCCACTGTGGTTGTTGCTAACCCTGGAAAGGTGGCCCTGGGTAGTATAAGAAGGCAAGCTGAGCAAGTCATGGAGAGGGATCCAGTAAGCACCATCCTTCCATGGTGTTTGTTTCAGTTCCCACCTCCAGATTCCTCCCTGGAATTTTTACCCTGACTTCCCTTCCTGATGAACTGTGATTGGGGCATACAAGCCAAATAAATTATTTCTTCCTCTCATTGCTTTTGATCAGTGTTTTATCATAGCAATTGAAAGCAAACTAAAACATCCATGATACAAAATACAAATGCTACATAACTAACTGTTACACCCCTCTAATTTTCAATGATACAGTAGGACTACTATGACTAAGAAAAATTACATGTTTCACACAAGTTGGCAAAGGATTCTGAGATGTACACAACATGAAGAGATGATAAATGTCTGAAGAGGTGGATATGCCAATTACACGATATGATTATTATACATTAGATATGTGTATTGAAATAGCATGTGGTATGTCATGAACATATCCAATTATTATTTGCCATTTAAAACAGTTACACTGAAGCATTTAGATGGCAATGGCAAGGAATAGAAGTCTGTCCTTGTTTAGTGTGGATGCCAATTTTTAAAAATCCTATTGGTTGAATCTTGGGTACAAAGGTCTGATTGTTGGTCATTTAATCAACAATTTTAATCTCTTGTATTCAAGGGGTATCACTTCTTTCTTATGCTGGTTGACTTTACTTCATGGTGGATTATTTTCTCATGTGTTTATTAATGTTGTTAATACTGATTACTTAATTAACTAATATTAATGGTGAAACCATTTATGGCAACTCAACAAAGCTGTGACTAACTCCTTCTGCTTTATGGAGTTCTCTCTCTACTATGTCACAGTCCATGTAAACTGACCACTGTTTTGTCAAACCATAAAGTACACAAATTGTCATTCTATGTTGAGGCCATTTTTTTTTAAAAAAAAGAACCAATTCCAATATGAAGATCGTCATAGGAAGTAGAGATTGCCTGAAAACTCTAGGCCCTAAGACTGCCACACACAATCATTTATCACCCTGCATGTTCATACGTGCCATCTCTTTGGGGCCTATTTTTTATATCCACCTTTGTCTGTTCTCCCATATGCACAAAGATTTAATGATCCGATTGTTGTATTTAAATCAATATTTATTGAACAACTATTCAGATGTATCAGGACCTTTCTCAAACACTACAATAAATTAGTGATTGGGATTCATGCATAGCCTCACCCCAGTTCAGGGACCATTGCCAGGCAAGCACTCCCTTTGGTAGAATGACAATTCTACATACCCTAGATCCAAGATTCTAAGGCTTTTAAAGTTTAGAAATTGTAGCTTCTTATATTCTTCTCCTGAAAGAGCACATAATCTTCCTATTCTGTGTCTCTGGTGCATCCACCACTAAACATCATCTAAAACAGCATCTAATTCTTCTCTGACAGAAAATTAAAGTGAACTAGTTTGGACAATTATAAGACACCTTCTGAAATAACTGAAGACATCTTCGGGCATGCCAAGACCAGTGCTAGGCAACACTGTTATTGATGTTCAAAGAGTTTGTTACACACCCACATAGGGAAAAAAACACAGGGGAAGCCAACAGCTCTAACACTTCTGAGCAAGCTCCAACTGGCCTAGAAGCAAGGAAATATTTGTCCAGGTGGAAAATTTCTTTTGAGGAATGAGGTCATCCTACAAGCTGGTTTCTTTCTTCAAGATGCAGCAGAAGGGAGTACCTTTGATGGATATTCTGTGCAAACTTCCTTTTTTCCTTTAGGGCAAACTTGCCTGTCAGTTCCTCTCAACCTGAGTGTTCTCACCAATATTCTTTCTTGTTCTCCTCAGCTTCTAAAAACCAACCAGTCTTCTTTATCATTGTGTGCTTGAAAGGGTTATATCCACACTTTGACCTCTCATTCTGAACATTTAAAGAATTAACACCACTTCTTCACAAAAACAGATGAAATGGGGATACTTAGTAAATCACCTGTTAGGCCAGTATTTCCCTCACACCAAAACTGGACAAAGCAATCACCAGAAAAAGAAATCGCAGTATCTCTTACCAATAAAGACTCAGAAAGAAAGGACAGGTCAGAGTGCATTTCAGTGGTAGAGTACATGCCTGGCATGCACAAAGTCCCAGATTATACCCTCAGTTATAGTGAGAAAGGAACAGACATCCTCAATAAAATACTAGCAAGGCAAATCTAGCAACATAGATAAAGGATTATAGAGCAAAAATCAAGTGGGATTTATTCCAAGAACTCTAAGTTGGCTTAGCATCTTAAAAGAAAATGATATAATGTACCATATTAACTGAATGTGGGGGCTGCAATAGTATTGGTGGCAGTACAAGCTTTCTGAACATGTAATGAATGGTCAAAAGTTAACTCAAAATCAAATGGCTCCAAGGTGCTTCTATCCTGAATTCATTGCCGCCTTAGTGCTGAACACACAGCACTTGTATAGGACCACACCACACAACAGTAACTAGCACTTAGGTCAGGTAAGATTATTGTATGTTGTGAGTTGTTTATTTTTAGGTTTTCTGCTCTTTTAAAAATGTGCTTTTCATATTTATTTCCAAAAAAAAAAGTAAGTTAGAAGTAGTATAAATTGAGGCAAACTTACTAGAAAAACTTTAATCACAGAAATTGTTTCTTTTTATTTGTCTAACTTCTACTATGTCACATTTTTTTAAGGCTAGAGATATAGCTCAATGAGATTTATTAACACATGCATTCTTAATTTGGATTAATACAACATTCCTGTGATTGGTTAATTTTCAATTACAGTAATGTATTTTATCATTTTGTTTATTTTTTAAATATTTGTATGCATGTTGTATACATGTATGTACATGTTTGCGTATGTGCATGCATAAATGTGCAGGGGTGTGTGTGTGTGTGTGTGTGTGTGTGTGTGTGTGTGTGATGGAGACCAAAGATTGACATCAGTTATCCTCTATTGCTCTCCATCTTATTTTTTTTCTTTAAAAAATGAAATACAATTTTTTAAAAAATTATTCTTCTCTCATACAATATATCCTGACTGCAATTTCACCTCCCTCCATTTCCTCACTCCCCCAGATCCACTCCTTCTCTGTTACCCTTCAGAAAGGAACAGGCCTCCAAGGAATATCACCTTATGTTTTGAGATAGAGCTCCTTGGTAAATCTGAAGTTCACCCAGTTGGCAAGATTAGCTGGCCAGAAAGGTCTAGAAATCCTCTTGTCGCCACCTTTACAGGCGTGCATTGCTCTGCCTGACTTTTTACGTGGATGTTGGACATCCAAATGCAGGTCTTTGTACTTGCCCCATAAGCCCTTCTGAGCCATTGTTCTAGCCCTGCCCTTTAAAAAAATCACTTGTTGTCAACTTTATACAAGCCTATGATGTATTTTTAAACATTTCACCCATCTTCTCCTACTCTATACCCCTCCCCTCCCATTGAACACTTTCTTCCAAATAAGTCCTCCTCTTACTTTCATGTCTTTTTTTTTAATAACTCAGTGAGCTTAAGGACTAAGATTCATTGCAAGAGCCTGAGAATAGGAGTTATTTACTCTCCACAACTTTCTTCAGAGGTTATACTACTGAAGAAAATAACTCCTCATTCCCCTACCCCCACCCCCAGCAACCACCAGTAGCTCCTCAGGGAGGGGAGGGGCCATTTATGATAGAATGCTGATGCTGATGTGCCCAATCCTGTGCAGGTCTTCTGCAAATAGCCACAGTTGTTGTTTGTTCATAGGTGCAACAGCCTCATCACCACACATGACAGTTTCCCGGCACTCTTTCCTATCCTCCGGCTGTTACATTCCTTCTGCTCTCTTTTGAGATGTTCCCTAAGCTTTGGAGGGGTTGAGATAGATGTCTGGCTTAGGGTTGATCACTCAATATGTTTTTTCTTTCTCTTACAGAAACATAATAAAAATGCTTATTATTTTCTTACTGTCATTTCTAAGCATGTAAGTGTCAAATTAGTATTGTATTGGGTTAAACGTTGCTTTTTAAAATTGCTAAATAAGTTTTTTGAGTTTCATTAAAAAGAAAAAAATAAATGAACATTGGCTTAAGACTAGGACAGATTTCCCAACAGTTTCTGAATTGGCTCTAAACATACTGCTGTCATTCTGTACTATGTATTTCTACAAAGCTGCATTCTCAGCACTAACGGTTAGAAGATCAATATATGAATCAACTCAGAATAATGTTGAAGATGCTGTGTCCTGTAGTGTCACATATTCAGCCAAAATGTAATTCTTTATGTAAGATGACCATGTCTATCTCATTAGTATGCAAAGGTGATTTAGATTTTAATGAGGGATAAAATTATATATAAAGCAAAGAAATTTATTTTTAAATTTTCCTTATGATTTATGATTATGAAATGTTTGATTTGTATACCTATTTTCCATACCAATATGCCTAGGGACACACAAAAATTTCTTGGTCAAACAGGGCTCACGAATGAAAAAAAAAATAGAAGTTCTAGGATAAATGATAAAACCCACGTGATTACTTTAATACACACACACACACAAAAACGACAAAACCCCAAATACTGTTTTTCTACAAGAACATTCAACAAACTAGAGTAGAAGAGACTTCCTGGAGATGGATATAGAACTCAGTGGTACACCATGTGTACACTAAGTACACATTAAGTGTACTTCATGTGGTGTACTTAGTGTGGTGACAATCACCAGTAATCTGAAAGCTGAGTGCAGAGGGTGAGTTGCAGAGCCAAGCTGATTCTTCACAAGTTTGAGGTCAGCCTGAAGCTCTAGTGCGACTCTGTCTCAAAACTAAAGCAAAAACAAAATGGGGCAAAAACTATAAATAATCCACTCTATTTTGGTATTTAGGAGAATTTGTCTGTTTTTGTAACACTAGGGATTGGATGTTTAGCCAGATGCATGCTAAATGAGTAATCTCCCACTGAGCTACACCCCACAGCAATTTGCTAATTTTAAAAACTGTTACTGGGTTAGTGAGATGGCTTGGTCTATAAAGGCCCTTACTGGTCAGCTTCCTTATCTGAGTTCAGGCCCCAGGAACCACATGGTGAGCTTCCTCTGATTTGCACCTGTGAGCTGTGCACACACTCATGCTAGATAGATAGATAGATAGATAGATAGATAGATAGATAGATAGATGCAAAACATGAGTTTAAATAAAACAAAGAATTGAAACAGACATTTTTAAAGAAAAAATAAACAAATGGCCAATAATGACATAAGAAGATTCCTTATTATTAGTAATTAGAGAAATGCAAATCAAAACTACAATATCACTTTAGAACCATAAAAAAGTAAATGACAGTATTGGTGAGGATATAGAGAAATTGGAGGCTACATGCATCACTGATAGGAGTAGAAAACCATTTGGCTGTACCCTAAAAACTAAACTGGTTTAACATATTCCAACCCTAGGTACACTGTCAAAAAAACCCTGAAAACATATGGGTACACAAAAAAGTTGTACAGGATTTTTTTTGGCAGAATTATTCATAACAGCTAAAATGTTGAAGAAACTAAAATGTCTACCAATTGATGAATGAATAAACAAACTGTGGAGTATGCGCACAGCTGAATGTTATGCTGTTTTGGAATGAAATGAATGAACTGCCACGTACTGCAATGTAGATGGATCTTGAAAACATTATGCTAAGTGAAAAAGTCAGATGCAAATGGCCAGATATTAGATGAAATATTCAGAACAGGCAAGTCCACGGAAACAGAAAAATGAAGAATGAATGCTGGGATTGGGGGGAGAATAAGAAGTGGCTGCTGCCACTTTCCTAGACGAGCATAATATGTTATGCAACTTTGTCCTAAATATTTGTCCTCATACCCACAGACAAGTGTAGTTTTTTTTCTTACATCAAGTAAACCATTTGCAACAGACTAGGACCATTACAGGTAGGAGAAAACCCATCAGGCAGGACTACAGGAAACTAAGGAAAGCTAAAAACAGGAGAAACAGTCTTCCCTAGAGGAAAGCACACCAATTGGTTATCCAATATCAAATGATCGGTTCTGAAAACATACATATAAGCAACATTATATGGACTAAGCGAAACACACACACACACACACACATCAACAAAACAAAAAAAAAGTCATAAATTTAAAGGATAACAAAGGGGTTACATGGGGGATCTGAGGGCAGAATGGAAATGGAAAATGTTGTAATTATATCATAATATATATTCAAAAAAAGAATGATAGGCTGGCAAGATGGCTCAGTGGCTACAGGGCCTTTATGCCAACTCTGAGGGCCTGAGTTTGATGTCTAAGACTTACATGGCAGAAAGAGAGAACCAAGTCCCACAAGCTGTCCTTTGATTACTACATGTGCGCCATAGTGTAGTTGTTATGCTACTGTAGTGGTTCAGCTAGTGAGACAAGGAGGCATATTTCATAAGTGCATACCCCACCGGACCTCAGCAGAGGGAACCACCACCATGACAAGAGCCAACCTGTACAGTGAAACCCTGAGCGCCTCAGCTCAGGTGTTTTATTGATTCAAAACTGCTTAGGTGTTCTACTGATACCATGTGCAGATCATAAGCAATTAAACATCCCCCTCAGAAACCCAACAGTTCAAATAATACAGAATGTCCTAGAGCTAGGATAGCCCCTCACCCAACAGTGCATAGAAACATTTTAAACATAACTAAAATAAACTTCCACAACAATTCCCCTTTTCTGTATAAAAAAATTGTTTTGTCTTTACAAAACAATTTAACACTATACCAGCAAAACTATTTACAAGAGGAACAATCAAGAGTGTTGCTAATGCACAGGACCAAATGAAACCAAACATCTATCTAGCTTTCTCAATGTCTTTGGACAGCAGAAAAACATTATCAATGTCCCATTATCTGGAATTGACTCTCATGATCTTCTGGGCTCCTCCAAAGGGCTTGGGTCACTTCTCTGTTTCTGCCGTCTACATACAATTTGTCCTCCAGGCTCTGGCTGGCTTCATTCCACTGTTGCTGCTGTTCTTGGTAGTTGTCCCATGGCACTGGCATCTTCAGAACACTGGGTATACATGGCCACATTAGCTTGCTTCTGAGTTCCATTTGCTTGGAAAATCTTTTTCCTACCCTTTACTCTGAACTAGTGTCTATTGTTGCTTGATATTAAGGCTTGTTTCTTGGATACAGCAGATAGATTCTGTTTTTGTATCCCATCTGTTAGTCTGTGCCTTTTTATGGAATTTAAGACTACTGATGTTTAGATATATTAGAGCAATGTTTCTTGATTCCTTTAATTTTGTTGTTGTGGTGGTGGTGGTGGTGGTTGCGGTGGTGGTGGTAGTAGGCCTCTGTGTGTGTGTGTGTGTGTGTGTGTGTGTGTGTGTGTGTGTATGTGTGTTCCGCCTCTTTTGGTTTGCTGGTCTTTGATTATGTATTACCTGTGTTTTCCTGAGTGTGGTTAACCACTTTAGGTTGGAGTTTACCTTTTAGCACATTCTGTATGGCTGGACTTGTAGATAGAAATTGCTTAAATTTGGTATCACCATGGAATGTCTTTTCTCCATCTATGGGAAGTGAAAGTTTTTCTTGGTATAGTAGTCTAGGCTGGCCTCTGTGATTTCTTAGAGTCTGTAGTCTCTAGGCCCTTCTGGCTTTTAAGAATCTCCATTGAAAATCCAGGTATTATTCTAATAAGTTTATCTTTATGTGCTACTCGTTCTTTTTCCCTTGCAGCTTTTAATATTCTTTCTTTTTTCTGTATGTTTGTGTTTTGATTGTTCAATCTATTTGTTGTTCTGTATGTTTCTTATAGTTTGATAGCATTTCCTTCTTTAGGTTAGGGAAACTTTCTTCTATGATTTTGTTGAAAATATTTTCTGTGCCTTTGACCTGGGCTTCTTCTCCTCCTCTATTCCTAATGTCCTTAGATTTGGTCTTTTCAGAGTGTCCCACATTTCCTGGATGTTTTGTGCCAAGAGTTTTTTAGATTTAACATTTTCTGTGACCAAAGTATCCATATAATCTCTATATTGCCTCATATTCTTTATCCCATCTTTTGTATTCTGCTGGAGAAGCTTGCCTCTGCAGTTTCTGTTCAAGTTCCTTAATTTTTCATTTGCAGATTGATTTCCTCAGTTTGGGTTTTCTTCATTGATTCTGTTTCCACATTCAGATCATAAACTGTTTTATTCATTTCCTTCCATTGTTTTGTGTTTTCATAGATTTTAAAGGGCGATTTATTCGTTTCTTCTCTATGGACCTCTATCATATGCATCCAGACTGTTTTAAGGTATTTTCCTTATGCTTCAGCTATGTTGAAATATTTGGTGTCTGCTGTGGGGTAAGGTTGCTGGGCTCAAGTGGAGACATATTCTCCTGGCTGTAATTGTGTTTTTGTGTTGGCATCCATCTCGGATTGGGAAGATTGTAATCCTAGGTGCTGATATCTGGTCTTGTATTTGTTGGGTGGGTGGTTTGTTCCTTTGTTTCTGTTTCCTCTCTGGTTCTTAGGAGAGCGCGCTAGCTGTGTGTTTCCTGGTCAGAAATTCTTCTGGGATCCTCATAGGTGTGACACTTGGAGTTCCAGGTAAAATGTGTTCCTGAGCATTGGGAACAGACACTTAGGAATGGGGATGGACTAGGAGAGGTGTCTGATGTGATCTAAAGGATGGAGGAAAGCATGATGTTCCATCAGGATCTGCTTAGTCCCCTGGCAATGGGGCCAGAGAGTGTGGAGAGGCCACTGCAGAAGGTCTACTTCAGAGCTGTGTAATAGAATGTGGAACTGGATTTGGAGGAATTGAGGTAAAGCTGAAGATCTGCAATTGGTCTACCTACTTCCCTGGCCAGAGTGGACTGTTGGTTTCCAGGGAGTGCCTGTGGGATTTGGGGGTAGGGGTGGGATAAAGCCATGAATGGGGCTGAGGAAGTTTAGAGGGGAAGATCTGTGGGGGGAGAGGGTGACCATGCAGCCTGTGGTTTGCCTCAGAGCTGGGAGTGAAGAGCTGCAGTTAGTTGAACCTCTTTCCTGGCCAGAGTGCCACTGAATTACTGAATTTAAAGGTTGAACTTCATGGCATGTAAACTGTATCTCACTAAATGTCAGTTGTTTTCGTTTTCTGTTGCTCTGATAAACACTATGATCAAAAGTAATTTAGGGATAAATGGTTTATTTTATCTTATAGCTTATAGTCCATCATGAAGGGAAGTAAGGGAAGGACCTCAAGGCAGGATATGATGCAGAAGCTATGTAGGAACACTGTTTACTGTCCTGTTCCTTATGTACTTCTGCTCCTGCTTTCTTAGATCACCCAGTCCCCCAATCAATGGATGGCACTGCCCACAACTGGCTAGTTCCTTTCACATCAACCATCAATCCAGAAAATGCTGAACACTCTTGCCTACAGTCCAATCTGAAGAGGGCATTTTCCCAATTGAGGTTCCCTCTTTTCTGATGACTCTAGCTTGTGCCAAGTTGACAAAAAATAAAAAAAATCTCTAACACACACTTTAATAAACATTTTCAAACATTAAAACAAAATTAAGAATTCTGTTTTTCACAGCTCCGCAAGGTGGAGCACACATCAATCCCAGCACTTGGGAGAAAGAGGCAGGCAGATCTCTGAGATTTTAAGGTCAGCCTCGTCTATGTAATGAATTCCAGGACAACCAAAGTTATATCCTCAGACCCTGTCTCAAAAGTAAAATCCAGATTTTCAATCGCATCAGTCTCATTGCAAGTACTCAACTGCATACATGGCTACTAACTGCTATAACATAAAACAGTATAGATTTGGTTTGGTTATCACAGAAAGTTTTGTTGTAGGTCTAACCCTAATTAGCAGACCCCAAAGGTTTAAGCATGTGTGATATAAAGGCCTTATTTAACTTTTTTATTTGGAGGGGGACAGGTCCTGACTATGTAAGCCACACCCATCTTAAGATTGCCTCAGCCTCCCAAGTATTGGCATTATAGACATACACCCCATCCAACGTCTGTCATACTTGAATTCCGATTTAAGCAAACTGTAAGGTAAAGATGAGAAATCTGGGGTAATTTGAATACTAAAAGGATAGTATATTTAATTTAATTCTTTTTGTTGTTAAAATCTTTAAGTGTGACAATAATAATGTAGTCTTGCTTTCTATTTCTTATGTGTATGTGTGCATTTGTGTGGGTACGTGCATATAAGTTCAAGTGCCTGAAGAGGCCAGAAGGTGGCAATGGATCCTCTGGAGCTGGAGTTACAGGTGATTGTACACCCCCCGAACATGGATGCTAGTAACTGAATTCAGGTCTTCTGCAAGAGCAGTGCACACTCAGGACTATTGTGCTATCTCTCCAGCCCCATGATGAAGCTTCCAAAAAAGCACTTGTGTTTTAGAAATAAAGAGTAAAATATTGTGGATAAAATGATACAGGGCTTGGGATTTGCTTCAAAACTAATACAGAAATCCAGAAAGTGGAGACACTAAGTACAACAAAGTTGACCAATGAGTCGTTTGCAGATAAAACAACCAACAATAAGAAAGTAATATATGGAGAAGGTGAAAATATTTGCAAGTCATATATCTGATAAGGGTTTAATATCTAAAATAGATAAGGAACTCTCCTCATCAGCAGGAAAAGAGTCTAAGGCCAAAGAGATGTATAAAATAATATAAATATTTATTATATAAATAATAATACATTATCATTATTTATAAAAAATAAAAAAATCAATCTAACTGAAACACTGACAAAAGGCATAAATTTCTAAGAAACAAATGAAAACATTCTCAACATTACTAATCATCCCAATGAGATGGCACTTGGATGTGAAATAATGACTATTAACAAGAACATAATTGAGAAAATAACAAGTGTTATTAAATATAGCAAGAAAAGGGAATCTGGGTATACAGTTGTGAAAGTATAAATTGTTACAGCCTTTATGGAACACTATAAAACCAACCTATCATACATATGTGCAAAGCCTTGGGTTCCATGCCCAGTGCTGAGCCAATATATCACGGGTTTTGTTGTTGTTGTTTTGTTTTGTTTTGTTTTGTTTTTGGTGTTTGTGTTTTGAGACAAGATCTTACTATATATCCTCAGCTGGCCTGGAATTCAGCATATAGATCAGGCTATCTTTGAACTCATAGAGATTTGCTTGACCCTACCACCATACTCAATATACCATATTTTTTAAACTCATTCACCCATCAATAGATATTTACATTTATTCTGTATCTTGTCCATTGTAAACAATTCTTTAGTGAACATGGGAATGTAGTTGTCTCTTCAACACATCGATTTCAGAGTTTGTTTTTTGTTTTTGTTTTTTGTTGTTGCTGTTGTTTTTTATATCAACCCAGAAGACATATTGCTGGGTCATGTGTTGGGGAGAGGGAAAAAAGGAAAAGAAAGACATAGACACACAACTGAATACTATTCTGTCTTTGAAAACAGTAAAATCCTGTCATTCATGACAACATAGAGGAACCTAGCGATTTCTTTAGTTTATCCTTCCTTTCTCTTTTCCTAAATGAGAGTAAAAGACAGTAGCAAACAGCTATATGTTTATATAGCTGTTTATATGTCTATATAAACATTTATGTCTATATATAGAGAGAGAGAAGAATAGAGTGACACATAACACACGTTCTCACTTACACATGAAATCTAAAATAGTTGAACGTTTAGTAGCAGAGAACAGAATTGTGGTCCCCAAAGCTGAGAAGGGGAGGGAAAGAAATGTTGATCAATGTATAAAATCTCAGTTAGGAGGAACAAGGTCAGGAGCTCTGTTGTACATACAATCTAATGACTATAATTACTAACAATGCATTCTTGACAACTGGTGACAGACTAAATCTTAAGTGTTCTCACCACAAAAAGTAACACATAAGGTAATGAATATGTTTATTTCCTCCATCTACCCATCCCACAATGTAGACATATATCAAAGCAGTATGTGGTCTGCAATAATGATATATAATAATTATTTGTCAAGTACAAAATAAATCGCAGGGCTGGGATGGAAGTTATTGGTAGAGCACTTCCTAGTATACATGAAGCCTTGGGTTCTATCACAAAGAAAAATGTCTTTTAGGGCTACAGCTCAGGGCCACAACACATGCTGAGCATCAGCAGGGGCCTTGGTTCCATCTCTAACACCTGAAGAAATACATGAATGGATAAAAATATTTTAATAAAAATCTTAAAAATATAAGAAAGACCCTGATCATCAATCTATTATTGTAAAATGTCCTTGATTGATGTCTGGGGGTTTATTTTCAGCTATCTTTGAAAAATCTTTGAAAGTTGTCATAATAAACAGTGAAAAGGCAAATAAGAAGCCACTGCATACATCTATTTAATAAACTAGCACCACTTCGAAATCCACCCACAGTAATCTGCCACTGTCAGATTTCAGTTTTGTTCTTGTTGCAATGTTGACAACCAAACCTAGGACCTCCTTTAAGTTAAACAACCACGCCACCTCTGAGACCATCCCCAGCCCAGATTGTGTAATCTTTTAAAAGAGTTTAGAACACAAAATTCAAACGCAAAATCATTGGCATTTGCTGATCCATTTTTAAAATCATAGAGCACAAGGAATAATTTTATCTGGTTTGGATTTGGCATGCAGCCGCCACTTTACGGCATCCAATTTAGCATTAATGGATTCTGAGGACATTCATTGGAAAAGCGATTTATCTTGAGCACGCAGTAAATACCATGTATTTTTCTTTCCAAATTACAGCCTGTTTTCTAAAAACACAAAGAATAATAACACAATCACTCCTGCACTTGCTATGTTAATATGTTTTCAGATTTGCTTTAAAAAGAAAATACTATGTATGTTATTAACACCCTCTTTGCACTTCTCCTTGGCCTCATTCCCTGTGCCTCTGCAAACACCACTGTCCTGAAATTTGAATCCCTCTTTTCCAACCAAGAAGCTCACTACAGTTTGAACACACCTGAAAACCAATGTGTTATTTTCTCTTTTCTCAACCTTTTAAAGAAATGGTTGTGTTCTATCAGAGGGAAAATATATCGATTGCATTTCTGTCCAGCAACAATAAACAGCTAGAAAACTAATTTAAAAAAAAAACATTTAGGATAACATCAAAAATAATTTATATCTTGGACTAAATCTAGCAAAAAGATGGGCAGGATATTTAGCAGAAAAATGCTAATCTTTGTCAAAAAATATTAAGTAACACCTAAATGGAAAATGCAAAATCATTAAGATAGTAATTCTCAGTGTCATTCCTGTGACAATTCTAAAAGGGGTATAAAAGCACTGAGACAAAAAGTTGCAGAAGACACATTTATATAAATTTTAAAAACATACCAAAGAAATGATATATTGTTTCGATATGTAAACTGCAAGCAAGACATGACAACCAGCAATAAATTACAAAGGACATAGTTGGAAGGAAGGTAATAGAAATTCAAGGGTAATGATAATGGCCTATGTCTTAAATAGGTTGCTATGAATGTGAATATTCACTGTTTGTTGTATGAATGTTCTACTGCTTTCTAAGACATAGTGTCATGCAACCCAGGGTGGCCTAAACTTGATATGTAGTCAAGGATGACCTTAAACTTTTTTTCCTAAGATTTGTTCATGAGTGTTTAGCCTGTATTTATGTTTGTATACCATGTTATATAAAATATTACACAGAATTATTGTTGTTGAGATGATGTTAATAATGATTATGGTGGTTAGTTAAGTGGTAAATTTTAATAGTGGCTGTGTTGCAATATTAAATAAAATGTGCATAAATTTAATGAGTGACCCACATACTAGGAAAATTTGGGCTCTTCTATTTTCTTTGCTTTTTAATAACACTCAGGTCCACATCTTTCATATTAATATTCAAGGGGACTTAAAAATGTGCTATTGTAATATATTTCCAGGCATAAAACTCCTAAACTCTTAGAAGTCCCTGAGGCGGTAGTGTCTTTTGCAGGCTAATGAGGTCTGCTGGCTGGTAATTTTAAGTAGCTTCAGAATGGGGATTGGTCATCAGAAAGACCACGGTAGGATCAGAGGGTTGGGATTTTCAGCCTTACCCTGAAGCATCTGATTTAGGGAGAAGAGCAAACGTTTGAACCAATCATCAAAGACTGATAATAAAAGCAACCATTTGAATTTGTCTAAAGAAAAGGAGCTGGAGATGTATTTTGGTGGTACAGCCTTGATTCAACTCAGGTGGGACACAAGGGGTCAACCCCTAATGCTACTTACACCTTAGGAGTGAAGCCTCCTTAAACCCTTAAGGACAGGGTTCCAGAAGCCAGCTGGTCTGTTCTTGAGAGTTTTTTTTGATACTGGATGCACAGGAAAATTCACCACACATATGGAGTCAGAAATTCTCTGTTGATTGTTGAGTGAAAGCACAGAAAAAACCGTGTTTAGTAATCCCTTTCTTTTTTCCCCCTAAGGAGGCATTAGGACTGCGGACACAGTATTTAGGAAGAAGCCACACACAAAGGACTGTAAACCTGAAAATTAATTCTCTCAGAGGAGGTTACAAAAGATGCCAACTGGAGAACAAATCTTGGAAAATAGCTCCATTTACTGCTGCTGTTTCTTACCAAAGTCAAATAAGTTGACAAAAGAGAAAGGCCAGTTTTCAAACACCAGTTCTGCTGATTACTAGCAGAGTGATCTTTGGAAAACATAGTGCTGTGTGTTCTCAGGTTCAAACAAAGGTTTACAGCCACTTATAAATTTTCTGGGGACATCTGTAGATGTCAGAGGACAACTTGTGGGAGTTGGTTCTTTCCTTCCACCATAGGTTCTTGGGATTGAGGACAGGTCATGAGGTTTGCCAGTAAGCACCTTTACCTGATGAGCCATCTTGTAGCCACGAATTATAGGTTTTTAATCTAAAAAGTAGTTATGAAGATGACATGAAAATTACATATAAATGACCTAGCACTGCAGCAGGCACACAGTAGATGCTCAGTAAATGCCTCTTTATTTTTAAATTTTGTTAAACATGTTCAAATTAAAGAAAAGGGGAGCTGGAGAGATGGCTCAGTGGTTAAGAGCACTTGTTGCTCTTGCAGAAGACTCACTTTTGGTGGCTCACAACCAAGTGTAACTCCAGAACGAGTGGATCCAATACCCTCTCCTGGCCGCTGCAAGCACCTAAACTTATATGTACATAACCAAGCATACACACACACACACACACACACACACACACACAAACACACCACAATTTTATAAAAAAAATCTTAAAACTAAACAAATGGAGCTGGATACCAAGTCCAGTGGTACACAGCACAGCACGGTCAACACCCTAGGATCAGTCCCTAGCAACATTACCCTCCTCTGTAGAAAGTATTTAAAGAATATTTATATAGAATACTGACATATGTACATTTTCCGTTTCCTGTGCTGTGCTAGCTCTGGCATAATCTCAAAGACAAAAACAAACCAGAAATAACATGGTTTAGGATATATAATTACAAAGTGATTTTACCTCCTGGAAGACTCCGTTAGAGAAAATGCAGCGAAGAGGCTGGCAAATTCATCTCTTCAAAACACCTCCCCGCTACCAAATTACCTTTCACTTCACTCGTTATTTTGATGCATTCCTCTTTTAAGTAAAGATGTCTTTTCTTCTTTTCCAGGCAAAAGAACAACAGAAAATGAGAAAGCAAGCAAATGGAACAAATCTGGGATCCACATCAGAAATAAAGATTGCAAATGAATGTTTATGTAAACAAATGAGAATCTGAGCAAAAGACAACATACTATTAAGGAAGATGAGGAATGATTGATAATGACTAACTGAATGGCTTCCAAAAACAGCAAATGAAGACTTAAGAATCAGATTCGTTGAAAGAGAGACTTGGTGCTGTGGAATACATGTCTTGAGGGAATTTACCAGGATTCAGCAGAAGAAGGAAAAGATTTGGAAATGCTAAGAAGATGTAAAGGGACATTAAAAAGCATGAAAGTACACTTGGGAATGTTCTAGAAATAAAAATTAAAGTCATAAATATGAATTTTCCAGGGTGACTGCAGTAAATGAATCCTCAGTTACAGAACAAACTACAGATCATCATCTAAAAACCGAAATAAATATCAGACACTGGGTTAATAACAAAAGATTAAGTATATGCAGCAATATAGCTATTGACAAATCAATTACAAAACAAGAACAAAACAGAGGGAAACTGCAGTTCTATCTCCTATGTTGCTGATGGGAAAGCAAGATAGTATAGCTGCTCTGAAAAAATATCTGGAGGCTTCTTATAAATCTAAACAAATTCTTTAGTTTTATTTCTTATTTATTTGTGTTCGTGCGTGTGAGAAAGTGTGCACATGTATATGCAGGTGCCTAAGAAGGCCAGAAGGGGGCATCAGACTCCCAGAGCTGGAGTTACAGGGAGTTGTGAGCTGATGAACATGCGTGCTAGGAACCAAATTCAGGTCCTCTGAAGAGCTGGATTTCTCTTAACTGATGAGCTATCTCCAGTCCACAAATATATACTTATCATATGATCTAGATATCTTACTCCTGAGTCTGTACTCTACAGAAATGAACCTTGTGTGTATTCACAAACCTGATGACAAACATAGAATTACCCATAATTGCCTCAAACTGGAAACCATACAAGTGTTCTTCAATGAGTGAATGTATACCTAGTGTTGCATTCATAAATTTCAATGCTTTTCAGCTATTAAAAAGATGTGTTGCCAACATTCACTACACCATGGATAAAAATTGCATATGCCTTTTGCTAAGTGAACCCTATTTAAGGTTCCATACTGTATTTCACTTATATGACATCTGAGAAAGGACAACGCCATAATAATAGAGAAAAGATCTAAGGATGCCAGGACACGTGGGAGCCATGTGTGACTAAAATGGAATGCATGTGAAAATTCGTGGGGCTTGGTACAGTTCTATATATTGATTATGGCTGGCAAGAGTGACATAAATTTCCATGTAAATTCGTAGCTCTAACCTGGCACTGTGGCATGGGCCTGTGGTCTTGGCTTCACATGGGGCTGAGGAAGAAAGATCACCTGAGCTTAGGAATTTAAGGCCCATGTAGGCAACAAGTGAGAATTTCTCTTTAAAAACAAAACAAAACAAAACAAACAAACAAAAAAACCTGATCATTCATTAAAAGAAAAGTCAATTTGCTGTATGATTTTCTTAATACAATGTGTAATTCAAATACTGTATGACTCACTCATTTAAAGATCACAGGTTTGTCAAGCAAACAGTGCTTGACAAAAGTGATGGTGCTTCCATCCTATAATCTCAGCAACTGGGAGGCTGAGGCAAGGAGATTGTCCCAAGTTCAAGGTCAACCTGGGCTATATTAAGAAGTACTAGGACAGTCAAGGCTACACAGTTAAGATCCTGCCTCAGAAAAAAGGAAATATAAGCATAAAATAAAATGTATACAGTTGGGCATGGTTGCATATGCCTTTAATCTCAGCACTAAGGAGACAGAGGAAGGCAGATTTCTGTGTTTGAGGCCAGCCTAGGCTACATAGCAAGTATCAGGCCAGCCAGGGATATACAGTGAGACCTTGTCTCTAATAATAAATAAAAAAGTAAACAAATAAAAAAAATAAATAAAATGTAAAGTGGCCTTATTTTTTCTCTTTTTAATCGACAAATTGTATATATTTATGTCATACAACATATTTTGGAAACTGTATACATTAATATAAACTGAATAAGATGTGTAACATGAATAACATTACCTCACATATTTATTTGTGGTAATAGAACTTAAAATATACTCTAGCAATTTTCATATATATAATATATTGTTATTAACTATGGTCACTATGACATACATAAGTTCTGTCAAGTTTCCTCTTCCCATCTGACTGAAATTTTGGATACTTTGGCAGTGTTGTATTAAAAATAAAAATAAAAAAACCAAGGACACATAAATAAAGCAATAACTTTCCAAGAGATATAAAAGGTAGCCAACAACCTACCACTAAGTTTGATGGGAGCTATTACCTAGCATCTTGAAGAACAGAAATTCTCTCCTAATAGTCTTTAAGAACTTGCATGCACTTATTATATATACAAAAATATGTTTTCCCAACTCTCTTTCCATGATGCTAGCTAGCATAATCTGAACATATATATGAAACAAAAGGTTTGCATAAAAAAAAGAAAAGAAAGAAAGAAGAGAGCTGGGAAACGTAATACAGTAGGAAAGCACATGCCCAGTATACA
Source organism: Cricetomys ansorgei (assembly GCA_026225945.1). NCBI lineage: Eukaryota > Metazoa > Chordata > Mammalia > Rodentia > Nesomyidae > Cricetomys > Cricetomys ansorgei. Next base: position 878,363 of record JAMJFZ010003951.1, read on the forward strand.
TGAGGATCTGAGTTCCATCTCCAACACCACAGAAAAAGACAGAGAGAAGAAACAAACAAACAAACAAGGATAAAAAGAAGAAGAAGCTGAGGGATAGAAAAGGAAAATACAGCGACTTATAAGCATTGGATGTTAAAATCTCGATAAAATATTAGAAAAGGGAGCTCAACACCACACCAAATGTCTAGTACTCCATGGCGAGAATCAAGAAGAACAGACTCCAAAGAATCATCTCAGGATGTAAGAGAACTTAATAAAACACAAGCACAAGGCGAGGTGGCAAAGCAACAAAAGCAGGTGGATGCGTGCTGAGAAAAGGGCTGACTTTGTGATCTACTGATAGTTTAGAACCAGATATGTTTTCTCCTCTTCTGGCAGTATTACACGGAAGACATCTTTGAAACAGCTCCACCTCGTTGATTTAAAAAGCATAGCAACTTCCATTTATTTATTTATCTGCTGCTTTTGTAATAGCGGATGTGGAACCCAAGACACCAGTACTGTAGACAGGCACCAGTCTTCCTCTGTAATATATAGCTGAGTGCAAAGGGAGTACTTGTGACAGTGGGTCTATGAAATGGGATTTTCGAGCATGAGAGAGGAACAAAAAGTATTGAGATGGGTGTGACGGGAGAAGATAACTTGTCACCTGTGACGTAAATGTGAAAAGCAGGCCACTGAGAGTGAAAAGGCAAATGGGAGGGGGGGCGCAACAAGAAGACATTTTATTTAAATTTATATCTTGTTTATGAAGTTTAAAATTCATAATTAATTCTAATTTTTGTAAGCTAAGAATTTTGAAAAGCAGCAGCAACAGTAGCAGCAGCAGCAGAAGCAGGAAAGCAATTCCTATGTCCCAACAATGTAGGGGATGCTGTGGGTTGAAGTTTTGAGCAGTCAGCTACTAGAATGGGATGGTCAGCCCTGGGCTAGATTATTTCTCACATTTACTAACTAGGTGACTACTGAATTCCACAGGCTTCAGAACAGAACAGATTCCTCAAACTCATGGCAATCCTCCTGTCTCAGACTACTGAATGCTGAGGTTATAAGTGTGTGTCACCATGGGGAAGCAAAAAAAAAAAAAAAGAGAAACAATATTTCACTTTCAATCTCTACTGTTTGCAGGTGGTTGATTTCCGGTCTGCCATTTTTACTTTGTTTATTGTGCGTGTGCGTGTGCGTGTGCGTGTGTGTGTGTGTGTGTGTGTGTGTGTGTGCAAGTGAATGAACAAACCAGGATAGACATTTGAAAGCCAAAGGAGAGTTGCTTCTCTTTTTCTACCATGTAGGTTCTGCGGATCAAATTCAGGTCCTTAGACTTAGTAGGGAGTGTGTTTAATCACTGAGAAATCTTGCCAGTCCTCTCTGTTTTTCATGTACTTCTCTCAATGTACTTGATTTTAGTTATCACTTCATAATTCTTCATGTAGCTTTTCTGATTTAATCTGACCTCTGAAATTTAACTAGAGGTGCTTCCTAATCAAGGCCCTAGCCCAGAACTTTCTCTTTGATTTAGGATTAACAGGGCTCAGACATGCTGACCCTAGGTACAGTACCTTAGCATATTTAAAGATTTATGAAAAAAGAATTTGAAGACAAATTAGGCATGGCAAAAAATAACCAATCCAACTAAACACTTGGATGGTCAAGGCAGGAAGATTGGCATGAGTTGGAGGCCAGCCTGGATTACATACTAAATTCTACTCCAGCTTAAGCTATAGTCTGACACTCTGTCTCAATGAAATGAAATGAAATGAAATGAAATGAAATGAAATAAGAAAAGAGCTGGGCGTGGTGGCGCATAGCTTTAATCCCAGCACTCGGGAGGTAGAGGCAGGTGGATCTATGTGAGTTCAAGGCCAGCCTGGTCTACAGAATGAGTTCCAGGACAGCCAGAGTTACAACAGAGAAATCCTGTCTCAAAAAAAACAAACAAAGAAAAAAAAACAAACAAAAAAAAAACCAACAAAAAAAAGAAAGGAAGGAAGAAAGAAAAATGAAAGAAAAAGAAAAGAAACAAAAAGAATTGAAGGCAAAGAATGTGACAAGCCAGAATATCCTGAAGCTCACTGTACCGCCGAGGCAAACCTTGAATTCACAGCAGTCCACCTATCTTAGCATCCTGAGTGCTGGAATTACAGGTGTGTACCACCACACCTGGCTGAAACATGAAATTTAATAATATTGTAACTTGAGAATGAAAGCGAGTCAAGGCTGGAAGGATTCTCTGAACCATTCATGAATGGCTTCCCCACAAGCAATATTACTGTGCATTTAAAAGTGATTCAAATTTCCAAGCAAGTGATTTGCACTTGGCAGAGTAGTTAGCAACTTCAATTACTGTGTAACTTTAGTATTGGTAAGGGAGCTCCCAGGAGGACAGAAAAGTTTTCACTCAGAAACAAAATGTATTGAGTTAAGCAATAGGGAGTTCAAAAACAATTATTATTAAAAGTTGCACTGTTTCTTTAACTTTGCAAAATTGGTTTTCATTACTTTCACTCTTGGTTCAATCAAAAGGCTTTTAAGTGGAATCTTTTTAGAGTTGAATAAACCCCTTAAAAGTGATGAAAAAAAACTCACAAATCCTGAAGTAAGCCTTCCATTACACTCAGATATGGCTCTCCAAAAATGGTAATTAAACAGTTGTACCTAATTAAGGGTTTACAAAATAGGCTGCCAGAAAGCCACTGCCCCTGTTTTTCAGGGACTTATAATCTGGTAGAAATGCATTCATTCATTCCTCAAACCTTTTTCAAACAGGATAACAGTGTTCCCCAGTATGATAGCTCGGTGGATGTCACACTAAGGATAAATAAGGCCACTTGGGACTGATAGAGTCTTGGAGCTCAAATAAACCTCTGTCACTTTTTTCCCACTCTTATACTTTCATAAGAAGGTAGTGGTCTCTCCTCTCTCTTCCCTCGGTACCATGTACATGCATGGACTGTGTACTACCCATTTGTCCTCCCTATGGACCTATAGATATCGGGAAGGCACAGATTGGATTTCTTTGCGTTATCAACTTAGAGCGGTTTGTGATGTTAAATCTTTGTTGCATTTTGTTGGTTGAGACAAGGTCTTTGATAGCCGAGAGTCTGGTCTTAAACTCTTAATCAATCATTCTGCCTTCACCTCCTGAACACAAGGAGTCTGTATTTGGAGAATGAAAGAAAGGGTGGATGGTAGATGGATTTGGCAGTAGAGAATGAATTTAGAGGATGAACAGAATTCCAATAGGTAGAGATAGTAGAAAGATTTCCCACAAAACAGAGACAAAAAAGAAAGTCAAGATTCATTCAGAAATTTACAGAGGAGTTGGCATGGAGGAATGCTGGGAATATGAGTTAGCAAAAAACTGAAAAGAGACTTTTAAATAAGACAAGGAGAATATTGTTTATGAGCCAGCACGGATCTGACATATAGAATTAGAAGGTGGTCAGATGAAGCTAGCAGTTAAGCGATTATTATAGCAGAAAGAGCAAAGCATATTTGAAATGAATATGAAGAACAAAAAATATGAAAAAGAATCTTCAGGCTTAGTAAACATATTGGATTTGGAAAATGAAGAACATCCCCCCAAAGACCTCTGATTTAGTTCCTGATGACAATATTAATGAAAGCACCAATAACAGAGACAGGAAAGTCACAAGTGAAAGTCATCTGGGATGAGAGTGACCAAGATTATTTCCACTGCATGTTGTCACAGCCTCAGAATAAATGGCTTCTGTTTGCAGTAAACTGATTGCAAGATCCTTTTGGGGAATCCAAACGGGACCAGCTACTCCTTAGTTCTTCCAGATTCAGTACTCTACTGCAACCAATTTTTATGCCCTAAACCAAAGGATCCTGCTTTATATGTGCTTTCTAGAAAAGGTTATGGAGCAGTTAAGAGCCAGGATTCCAACCAGGCTGTCTGAATTTTGACTCTAGCTTCTGCCTTGGAAGCTATGTGGTTTGGGAGTGATTACTTAACCTCTTCATGTCTTATACAGTAAAACTTGTATAATAGTGCATTGATCAGATGTTGCTGTGACCAAATACCCCAGTGATAAAACAGAAGATTTATTTTGGTTCATGATTAGAGGGGTTCTAGTCCATGGTTCTTTGGCCCCATGTACTTGAATGGAACATCATGATGTCTGAAGCATGTGACAAAGTCGAGTTTTTACCTCATGGTGGCTAGGAAGCAGAGTGGAGTAGTAATAGGTTTAGGCCAGAGAAAAATATAACTTTCAATAAGGAACCCCAAATGGCCCATTTTCCCACCTTCTGATCTTCAACTACCTCCCTATAGTCTGCTCAAAATTTGATTCCATCAATAGATTAAACAGAGCCTTCATGATCTAATTTCTGGAAAACACTTTCACAAATACACTTGGGGTGTTTTCCCAATCCAATCAAGTCAACAAGCAAGATTAACAATCACAGATAGAGGACTGAAATAAATATTAAGTGGTTCGTGGCTGTTAGCTCTCAAGGAGAAGGCTGTGGATAATACAGCAGTGAACAGATACATTTGAGGGTAGAAGGTAAAAGGAGGCAAAACAGGGAAGGAGCAGGAGAACTGGAATGTGGCTAGCAGAGTACAGAATCCTAGAATGCAAGGGAAGAGTCTAGAGAAACAGGCTTTAGGTATAGCTCAGCAGGAGTATTCATGCATAAGTCCATCCCGATGATTCCTCCCTAATACCACCAAAACCAAAGTAAGCAAGAGCCACAGATCTCAGATGGTTAAAGACGGAAAGGACATCTTATTTGATAAATAGATCTCTTTAACAGCTTAGCAACACTATCCAATAATGCTTTCTTGTTATCTGGTTTGTTTTGAAGTGGTAGTGTTTGCTCTGTGCCATTGTTTTATCACATCTGATCAGTATACAAAGAAATATTATGTCACAGGATACTGTCCAGTATAGTTGTTAGGCTGCTGTGAGGGCTCACCAAGACAAGGAAGCATTCATAGGTGCAAACCCTTCCAGGCCTCAGCAGAGGGAACCACCATCATGGCAGATGTCATACTAGACAGTGGAACTCTGAGTGTCTGAGCTCAGTGTTTTTATTGATACAGAACCCCTCATGTGTTCTACTGATAGCACAGGAAGATCATTATCAATCAAACATCCCCTACATAAATCCAACGCCTGTAAGCAATACAGAATGCCAAGATCTAGGGAGCCTAACAATGCATAAAATAATTATTTTATACATAACTAAAAATAAACTTCTACAACAGTCCTGCTCTATGTTGAGATCTAAACAGGGTTTTTCAACTTGTGGTTTTGCCAAAGGTCAGGACTTAACATTTTTAAATGCTAATAAAATTCCAACTTTCAATGATGAGGATTAATAATAAGAGTAAAGTGTAGTGATTTAAAATTTAAAAACCACTCAGTTAAATCTCATGTCATAATTAATGAGAGCTCTTCCAAAAAAATATTTAATCCTTCCCCGGGATTTCAATCACCATTATAAGAAGTAAACAATTGACTGAGGTGGGACTTGTTGCTGCTGCAAATATTTGTAAGTCACTCAGATCACTCTGGGTGGCACAGCTACCAGTGATTCAGCTGTACTTCTGTAAGTAACTCCCAATAAATTCACTGGTTCACCAACCTAGATTTTTATGGAAATCCTTTCTTTGTTCTGATGGTACCATCTCTATCTGGAGTAAATAGATGCTTCTTTATGTTCATAAAAAAGTCATCCAACACCTGTGATTCATTTAATATTACAGTATGACAGTTCAGAACATACTTAAAAATTTAAAAATAGAGCACTTGGACATAGTGAATATTTTAAGTCAAAGAAACTTGAGGAACTTCATTAGCCAGGAAGGACTCGCTGGGCTCCCTCTGCAGCAAATCAAAAGATCCTTCCATGATAGGTGTCCCATCTATATTCAGAAGACAGGAATACCCTCATCTCCCAAGGTAGAGGGACACCAAAGGGAACCCAAATAAATTGATATTTCCAGGCATCCCTCAGTTAAACACAGCCAACTCATAATACCCCTTGGTCTTATCTTATTAGTCCACTATCACACTATTCATAAAACCTAGAATAAAAGCACTCATATTTAACCATTTCTCTGGGTCTTCATTTCTGTATGAAGGTTAACATGTCATGTCAAACTTGCATTAAGCGACGTTAGCTACACACAAAAAGAAATGAAAGCAGAAGGCAGAGTTGTGGGAAAGAAGAAGGGGTTTGGCAGGAGTGCAAGGGTCAGCAGAGAGGACAGTGGCAGATAAATATGATAGAAAGTCTTTTACATATGTATGGCACTGTGAACGAATAAATTTAAAAACAAGAAATTTATACAATTGTTCTCCTGTTAATCTGTTTTGTCAAGTTAATTTCCAGATGTAGTCAGGGACCTCCAAGAGTGTTGGGAAACAGCTTTTTCACACCACAGTAAACCATCATTTCTGGAAGGATGGTCTGTGTCCCACACTGAAGTACGATATGGGAACTGGCAGAAAGTTATATCTAGTCCCAAGCTTGAAACTGAGGAGAGGAGAGGAGGGTAGGATACAATAGGGTAGGGGAGGGGAGAGAAGAGCAGAGTAGAGCAGAGGAGAGGAGAGGAGAGAAGAGGAGAGGAGAGGAGAAGAGAAGAGAGGAGAGGAAAGAGAGAAAAAAATTTTTTTTTTCCTAGATAGGGTTTCTCTATTGTAACTCTGGCTGTCCTGGAACTCACTCTGTAGATCAGTCTGGCCTCAAATTCACAGAGATTCCCCTGCCTTTGCCTCCTGAGTGTTGGGATTAAAAGCATGTACCACTATCGCCTGGGTGAGAGATAGAATCTTAATGATTAGTCTCTGGACAATGTAAACACAAAGTATAATGTGAAAATTGATAAAGGAAACTAACCCTCTTTAGAGTGGGGGTATTTAAAGTGCTACCTTGCAGTGACAGAGTGAATGTTAAAGTCTGAGTGGGCATTCACCCTGTGGAAAAGAGAAAAGGAACTAGGAGGCTTCTTTTTCAGAAAGGCAAGTGCTTTGGTGTGAGAATAGTGCTTCTAAAGCACAGCAAGGACTTACATAATTTTTTCATGTATCAATCAGTTCCAACATTTATATACTTTAAGTGTATATAGAACTAGCTGGCTTACTTTGTAAGAAATTTTCAGTTTCAAACGATATTGATATTTCTTTTACAGACTCTTAAAATCTAAAATAAAGTGAGTTTATGTATTTTTTTATTTTAAATTTTGGTTCTGGAGGTTATGGAACACAAGATCTATCACATGTATGCGTACTAGGCTCTTGCTGTTGACAGTTCGTTGTTGGGGCTGAAGAGACAACTAAGTGGTTAAGAGCACTTGCTGCTCTTCCATGGAACTCAAGTTCAGTTCCCACTACCCAAGTTGCATGATTCCCAACCTCCTGTAACTACAGCCCCAGGAGATGTGATGCCCTCTTCTGGCCGTTGAAAAGTATATATACTCATGGGCACATAAACACAGAAAGACACACATACATAATTAAAATAAATATTTTTAATAACTTATTTTTATATCATGTGTACTGGTGTCTTGCCTGCATGTATGTCTGTGTGAGGTTGTCATATCTCCTGGAACTGGAGGGATAGATAGTTGTGAGCTGCCATGTGGGTGGTAGGAATGGAATCCAGGTCCTCTGGAAGAACAGCCAGTGCTCTTAACTGTTGAGCTATCTCTCCAGCCCCCAAAATAAATCTTTTTAAATGATGCTATGATTTTTTAGGGCAACCCACAGGCCTTAGCATACTGTTGCAGTCATGGCTGATTTCAATGAACACAATCCACAATTTACAAAGGGAAAGAATACAAAACATAAAGCCTAGAGGGGGCGGGAGGCAAGCTTCCAAGAGCCTATCCAGTGGTCTTGCAAAGGATGGATTTTATTCATGACCCAACAGTGAATCAAGCAACATATGCTGAATGAATGTCATCTACCAGAGAAGCTTCTTAGAAACTCAACCCCAGGGCTTTTGATGGAGGTTGGTCACACAGGCATCCAGTACACACCCAAATTCTAGGCTTCCAGAAGGAAGGCCGGTGCTCAGCAGAAATGATATAACTACATGATCTACATATCAGTTCTAGAAATGGTGGAAGAAAGAGGGAGGGGAATGGAAGAGAAAGAAAGGAAAAGACAAAGAGAAAGCAAGGAAAATGGTGGAAATTCTCCTAAATGTTGAGTTCCTAGGTACCAGCCAACGGTCAATGTTGTCAGTGAGTCTGCCTTTCCTAAAGGTAAGCGTGGGTAGTCTCCATCAACTTTTTCTGCACTAAAGGTTATATTTTTCACATGGATATTTTTTTCTTCATGTATTCTTAAAACATAAAGCAACATTCTGTTAGAATGACAGCACATATCTAGGCCTTGAGGGGTATGTGCTTGTACATTTGCTTGTTAGGATGCATGAATGTGCATATGCATATGTACAAGAGAGGAGGGAAGGAGGAGGGAAGACATAGGGGAGAGAGAGAGAGAGAGAAAGAGAGAGAGAGAGAGAGAGAGAGAGAGGGAGAATATGCATGTGTGCATGTAAGCACATACGTTGAAAATGGACCTCATCACTGAAACAGCCTGAACACTGGTGAGTTGCCAGTGCTTAAGTGGAATCTTTCCTTTACGACTGGTGCATTTACCCAGATAAGTAATTAGATGGGTGTGTGGTGGCCTAATGTGGATGTTCTATTTCAAAATAATTTCCCAATCATTGGAATTTGCTCTAGCTCTTCTTAAAGTCAGTTTTCTATATACAGGAACTCAATGAAAAACAAAATACACCCCTAAGCAAGAGTTTATCTTCATTCCAGGCACATTTTTTTTTTCTTTTAGGTCTGTGCCTTATCTGTTGTGTATGAAATAGTGACTTTTATTTTTTAGTTCTACATTTGCTTCCAGGTCTAACTGTTATCTTCATTTATTTACTGGGTGATTGATATGTCAATAGCACACAGCCCTATATAAAGCAAAGCCAAAGCTTCCAGGGCAAAGAAAGAAGGTAAATCAATGACAATCACATTTTGTTCAATTAAGACTCTTCCTGAAATTTCTTCTGTGTTACCACCTTCTGAAGTCTCACAGCTCAATTACTTTCAATTTTCAGTCCTAGGAAATAAGATTGAATAGTGAGCTCCTGAGTGTCTTTTCCTTCGAATGCTTGCCTCCTCTATTGATTTCAATTGCTTATGTATTTGTCTTTTATTTATTCGTACACTAAACATAGATTTAATATCTTTCCTATGCCTTCTAGATGTTGGATATAAAATTAATAAAGCAAGGCAGATTTAATGGTGATGATTATAATCCCAAAACCTAAGAGCTGAGACAGGCATATTGTGAGTTCAAGGTCAATCTGAGCATACCTGGAGAGAGAAAAGGGAAGAAAGGGGAAAATGAGCCCCCTTTCAAGTTTAATGGGATGCCACTGTTGGTGGCCTATGCCTTTAATCCCAGCACTCAGAGGCAGGTGGATCTCTGTGAGTTGGAGGCCAGCCTGGTCTACAGAGTGAGTTCCAGGACAGCCAGAGTTATAACAGAGAAACCCTGTTTCGAACAAAACAAAACAAAACAAAACAACGGCAACAAAAAACAATCTAATAGGAAAATCAAATGCGTTAAAGAAAAACAAAACAATATCACGAGTAAAACAGTAGATATACAGGACACAGAATAAGAAAGGAGAATAGAATTTAGGTGAGCCAGAAAATTTGCTTATGAAATATAAACACAAATCCACTAGAGAAATACAATATTCAAAAATTCAGAGTTTAGACATTCTATAACCACCTAATCAAAAGAAACTGAAGATAAGAACTTGTTCCCTCCAGGATGGAAGTATCAGGAGGAACTTCTGAGACAAGAGACACCCTCACAGGGACCCTGTTGGCTTGGCTGGGATGATACATAAGAGATTAATCATCAGGTATCTAGAGATCTCTTGTGTTCCTGCAAACATGCAGGATAAACATGATCTTAGGATGAGACCTGAAGGAGCTATTCCCAGCACCTGTAAATTTCATCTAAAACCTACATCCCTCCAGCTATCATGGGATGTAGAGATTTTTGTTAAAGAAGAGAGGCATGAAATTGGGAAACAGAAAAGTCAAGGAAGGAAGAAACATTTGGAGCAAAACCATGATTTCCTACTCCCGCTTGTTTTATGTTTGACAATTATGTTAATTCAACTTGCAAGCATTTGAAAAAATTGGGGACATCAGAAATTCTCAAATGGTTTTTCTGTGGGTGTGTGGGTGAGGGAAGCAGGGTTTATACACTAAACCAGAAGTCCTAGGCAGTAGAACTAAAGATGATAAATGGGCATGCTACTTTAAGTGGAATTTAGAAACATGTAAAAGAAGAAATGTTAAAGTTGCTGACCTACAGGAGATTAAGAAGAGCATTCTTTGGAACCTGTATTAAAAAAAAAAAACAAGATCCTAAAGGATAGGGAATTCATAAGAACATACTAGAGGTTGTGTCAGACGAAGATAAATTCTGAGGAGCCTAACCCTTTCCCAGCCCCATACTCTCAGCTATCCTCTGACTTGCATTTTTTCCTTCATTATCACCTTCTCCTTCTACTCTTTCCTCTAGTAACCGCTAAGCAGAACAAAAGCCCCTATCAAGGGGAAAGATTGCTACTGTCTCCTAACAGAAAAACAGATGATACCTGGTATCAGCCATACTGCCTGGACTAAAACTAGGCTGAAAACTCTGATTATAGTATTTTCTATTCACATCAAATTTCCATTTATAAGGACATCTCCCCCTCTGTTGGTTAACTCTTACAACATTATAAGATGTTAACCTAAGTCTACAAAAGACCTTTTACCCCTTTTGCCTTTCCTTGGAACCCTTATTTTTTGCTGAATGTCCTCTGAATTAATATAGTTGTATAAAGTCTTCTTTTATACTTTGTTCATATTTCATGATGATTTCCATGCCATTTTGTCTGTTAGTCTGTTAGCTTGTGCCTGAGATTTTATAGTCTTATTTAAGACTGAAGTATTAAAGGCTTTTACTTAAGAAAAAACAGCAGCAACAAGAGGTTTTGTTAAAGTAACCTTGATTGGTGCTTTGTGGAGAGACCCACCAGAGAAAGCTATTTCTGACCTGGTTGGCAATAGAATACCCCAAGCCACCCCAAACATAAAAGAGTTAATCCACTTGAGCTTTAAGGGACCACCCCTCAGGAAGGCAGGTTCACCTTAAGCCATGCAAAAGTGGCTGGAGGAATAATTGACTCTTTAGTAAGATACAGTACTTTTCCTTCCCGGATTCCCTGCCACCCTACTGCAGTAGTTTATGGCACTGCAACCACACAACTTCTTAAGTCTACCTACTTTTCAGAATTCCTTACAAAAGCATACTTTCCCTTTCTTTTTCTATCTCTTTTCAAAGATGCTTTCCCCAACACTTGGTCTCTTTCACTATCTTTAAAACCCCCCTTTTCTATCACATGGCTACTTGTCTGCCATGTAGATGACCTCATGCTGGTCCAACTCGAAAGGCAAGGCTTTCTCTCTTCCTTTTCAATTGCCCTCCCCTGAGAAGCTGCCTGCACTGTGATTTGCAGGTTGCCTGCCCTGGGATTTTTCTTTTATCTTCTAATGGAATTATTCTTAGGCTTCTTTTTTAGTCCATTTTTAAATTGCTTTATTAAGGAGACTATGAATCCCAGTGAAGAATTGAATCTCCCTAGTAACACGTGGAGACTCTGGCAGGGATCCCCAAATTTTCTAGTAACAGTTTTAGTGTGTGACCAAATAAATAGGTGGCCTTAATGTATTCATTCCTTGATAAATTTAGATTCTAACTCCTTTTATTAAAAAAAAAAACTGGCAAGTTTTAGTTTGCCTCATGACTAAACTTTACCATAAAGGCTACACTATCTTGGCTTATCTATATGTATGCTTCTGTATTCTACCTTTAGATATATGTTACCTCCTGTGTTCACTTGACAAAGTCCTCCCTAAAGGGAGATTCAAATTGGCTTATAAGTAAATACACACGTAAATTTAGTACAATAGTCCAAATTCCTTTTCATTCATAATGCAACAAGAATTTACATCAAAAGCCCCAGCTCTTGCAGCCCCAACTGGCTAGGCTTGACTGTCTGTTCCAATCTGAGAGATGAGTATCAATGAGTAGCAAAGAAAGTTTGATCAATGTGCACATATTGGGGAAGGGTTCAGTAACCACAAGTCCATTTTCAGGGTAATAGTATAATCTAATATTTATATTATTAAATTATTAAATTATTAAATTATAATATTTCGATTTGGAAGAAAATTAGGACAAAGGCCAAAAATACACATAATTAAACAGTGCTGGTCAAGGTGTGATCATTGTCTGAGCCCTGATCCTGCACCATGTAATGACTAAGAAGTCCTTATTGCTTGAAAAGACAGGCTGGTTCTCAAGCAACCATTGCTGAGGTTGCAGGATGGAGCCTCAACCTCATGGCTAATCATCCTCTTGTGGGAGGTGGTCTACCCAGGGAGGCTTTATTGTTCTAGAATCCAAGGTGACTGAAGGTTTAAGATAATGGCTTATCTCTGTGCTTTCAGCATTAAAGGGTTGAATTAGATAATTTAGACAGACACTCTGTGAGTGATTACCAGGCTAACTGCAGAGACAAGCAAGAATCTGACCCAAATTAAGGAGACAGGTGCAGGATGAAGGCAGAGATACAACTTTTAACCTGTCTGGTTGCCTAGTGGGCCCAAATGAAAAATCAATGCTTTTTAACACAGCAATTTCTGAGTGCCTGTTACAATGAGTCTTAAGTCTTTAACAAATTAGTTAATTTAGATTTATTGGTAAAAGAAAACAAATGTCTCCAGGATTGTTAATGTGGTTTGCCCATATTTCAATACAGCTCCCTGGGGTTTCATTAAAATATAAAGCTATTTTTTTTTAGATATCAAAATGACAAAAAAAAACCCATTTTGGAGAAAAATAAGGCAAAAATGAGCCATCAAGCCTATAAAATAGAAAAATTTATAGCTGTAGGATATATTTTCTCTAAAAGAAATGTTTTTTGATGTGTAAAGACTTTTGCATGGTAAAATGAGATTATGTCCTAAAGTATTCTTTCAAAATGGAAAGGAGAGGTGAGGACTAAAATAAAGAAGCTAAAACATATGGAAAAAGGTTGGTTAAAGTTGAAATTTTTAAAAAGATAGCATGGTTATGCTTGGAAGCTAGTAAAAATTCAATACAGTGATATAGACCTGGAACCTAACCCTGTTTACTACAGTAAGGTTTTCTTAAAATGTTAATCTGTGCTTAGTAACATTTATTTTAAAACTTAGCTTAGAAAATGCTTTATTTCATTATTGAATGAGCTATGTGAAACCTGGTGATTAGATTTTATCCAAATCCTTTCAACACACAAATATAAATAATATTGTTAAGTCTGTATGCTTTCCCAGCAGATCAAGGCCTTTATTTGTGAGAAAACTGCCACCTTAGCAATAAGAAAAGTCCTGTTAGAAAGAATTATTTCCACTGGCGACATTCCTGCTAAATCACATAGTAATTGTGAAACTCATTTGGATGGACAAATATTTTAATATATTTGTAATTTTTAGCCCATCGTGCAATTTAATTTTGCCTATAATCTTTAATCCCCTGGATTGACAGTTAAATTTAAAAGCTACAAAAAATTAATTGAAATATTTCACTGCAGCCTTTGGCTTCGCAGCCAACCAGTTGTCTTTATTTCTTGTAAATCCAAGCTATATTCCGTTTACAACATAACAGTTATCACTTATAAAAGTAATTACTGAAACTGGCTGGGGATACAACTCAGTGGGTAAAGTGCTTGTTGTACAAGCATGAGGTAGACAACAACTAAGGAAAACACCTGTTGTTGACCTCTGACCTTCATATATGCACACACACACACATACACACACACACACACAAATGCTCATGGATATTTACACAAACATACCACTCCACATGAACAATAAAATGAAAACAAATAAAGTAATTACTGGCAGTCCTATAAAAATTGACAAAGAACCAAATGGGCCATCATTGACAAAGAGAGATTTTATATACTGTTAATTTTTAAAAATTATTTGAAATAATATTTTTGCCACTTATCTGTTTATATATAGTAAAAGCTTATGAAGGAGTTCGTCATGGCACTTTATAAACATTATTTTTATTGTTTCTTTGTCCCCCATCTTCCCATGTTCCACTACTCCTCTGTGCCTCCCCACCTCCAGTATTTTCTTTTCTTTTTTCATTTCATATGTGACATTCTCCTCCCCCTTGTCCCTTTCTCCATGAAGCTTATGCTTGATCTTCCTCATTCCACTCCCCAGTGCAGTGATTACAGGTGCGTGCTACTGTACCTAGCCAGGAGTGTATATTTTAAACTTTCATAATTAACATTGTATATTTCCTTTGCCCAATGATTCTCAATTAAGTAAGAGAGTTTCCTGTTTGTGTTACATCAGAAACTCCTTAAAATCATTGGCATCTATGATGCCCCTGAGCCATTCTGATTCACTGATCCTGAGACAAAAAACTGGAAACGTGATGCATGCAGTTCACTGGGTAAGACTCTCCCATGTCTTCTTCTTCCATGAACCATAGCTTTGGTTCTCCTAAATAGATTAATGCTCTGAGCTAATCACTTCCCACTGAAGGGAATGAGGGTAGCTACAATATCTGAGAGAGAAAACATTCTCTTAATATTTATAGCTCCTATACTCTTCCAGAAGCAATGCCTCCACTTGCCCCGATTCCAGTCAACTTTTTAAAAAATATTTCCTTGTTCAAAAGAATAACACAGGGCTGGGGGTATAGCTCAATGGTAGGGTGCTTCTTGCCTTCTACACAGAAGGCCCTGGGCTCAAGCCCCTGCACCAGCAGCAAACAATGAAGGGAAGAGGAAAGAGGGGGAAGGGAAAGAGGAGAGAGGCACCAACATACCTAAGCTGACTTGGTGGTGACTGCTCCCTGAATTCCATAAGAGCCTAGTTGAAGTTTTTATAAGCCAGTGGAAAGATTTGTTTACTTTCACAGCCTGTAGTCTCCATTCTCAGTGTGATGAGAAGGGAAAAGGTGATTTAAAATCTTCTATTGTAAGTGTGCATCTTGCAGACCTTATTTTCCCACACATTATAAATTCACTGGACAAGTATTAAGTTTCAACTGTGTATCAGGCACTAACCTAAGAATACAGCAGTAAGCAAAATGAGCAACACTTGCCTGAAGGCAGCCTCCACTTGGGTGGAAGGAAGACAGGAAACCAGGTAAATCACATCTATAGAGTCCCTTGCAAGGTTTTTTTTTTTCAGTTTAAAACAATGATTGTATCACTTAAGGTCCAAGTAGGAGACAAATTCCACCGGCTAATTGATTAGGCAGAATTTAGCATAGTTATACATATGGTAATGAGATCATTATATTACAACATAATTCGATTTTTTATTTTTTTGTTCTTGTTTTTTTCTCTCTTCTTTTTTTTTTTTTTAACAGTAGGGTCTATGTAGCTATTACTATGCAGACCAGGCTGGCCTCCAACTCACAGAGATCTGTCTCCTCTGCCTCTCAAGTGGCTCTCCTAGCCTGATTTTTCAGTTTTTTGAGAAGCAATCATACTGTTTTCCATAATAGTTTCATCATCTTCCATTCCCACCAACAGTGTACAATGGCCTCAATTTCTACACATTCTCTCCAATACCAATTACTGTTCTCATTTTTTTAAAAACTTAGTAACCATGTTAATGGATGTGAACTTCCACCTTAGGTTTTGATATACTTGAAAGTAAATTGCAAACTTTCCCCCCTGAGTATGTAAGCTTGCATGCCAGTTACTGGAGATTCATATTTATATCCAGAGTTTTATTATTCTAACATAAAACTAATATCTAATGAAATGCATAGGACTTTAGTATCCATTCACTGAGTTTTGATAAATGCCTACTGTCATGAGAGCACATAGATGGATATGTTTGTGTCATTCCCCAATGTTGGAATTCACTGAATAACAATTCAAAAAAATCATAGGTTTTGTTGGCAACAATTTTCCAAATACTTTCATTTTCCCTTGATCACTGGCCATTGGCAAATACAAGTTCTTTTATCCTTTTATTATTGATTACTAATGTTAACTCTCATATCACACAGTAATTATACCTATAATTGGTCTAGCTTTCTATATGTCTGTGTGTCTAGTTAGCTAGCTGTATTTAGGTTACAAAAAGGTTACAAAATGTGGCTGAATCAGGGCTCAAGGAGTTCAAAGACACCTCAACAGAGGGAGAGGCAGAGTTCGTAGAAATAAAGAGAGTCCCTGTAGTGTTTAGGTATTAATGAATTCAGCTGGAGAAATGCTGGAGGCACAGAGCCACCGAGTTGAGCTGTGGGGGCTGTAAGGTCATAGGGTTGAGCTTGGCCTCAGGCCTTCAGTTGAGTTTCAGAGACAAGGAATGGGACCCTGGAAGTAAAAGCCATGGAGGCTAAATGCATGATTGCAGGACCATGGAGGGACAGGTTTCAAGACTGCTCCAGAATGTCAAATGGGTAGATAGAAAGCAATTTGCATGAACTGTATTAACAGTGGGAACCTAAGCTAAAGCAAGTCCCCCACAACCCGGGACAGTTTGATCCTTCAATGCACACGTTGGCTGGTCAGATGACAGGTTGGTAGGAACTGTCACCACTGCGAATGGTAGGTACCCTCTTCTTTATGGGGTTCATGTGACAGTCTTTCAACCTTCCTTAGTCTAATGTATTTCATGATGTCAGGGACTTGATTTTTCTGATGTGGTTTTAACACACCCATTCGGCCCTGATCTATTTTGGTAAGTCTATAGGGTAATACCTTCTCTTCTTTTTAATTGTTCTTAAAATAAATGTATTTGTTTGTTTGTTTGCTCATTTAATGTGTATGCATGGGTGTCTTCATGTATGTCTATATGCCAACTGTGTGGTTGGTGTCTACAGAGGACAGAAGAGAATATCAGATTCCCAGGAATTGGAGTTATAGGCAGTTGTGAGCCACCATGTAGGTGCTGGAAATTGAACCCAAGTCCTTTGGTAGAGCAGCCAATGGTTTTAAGCCCTTATCAGCACTGGAAACAAGTTATCAGTTGGTGTTTTAAGGATAGTGCTAGACAGGTGATGGTGTTTATGTGCACAGTGAAGTAGAGTCATTTTGCTTCTGCATTTACACAAAACAGAGCCAGATGCTGCTTATAAAATGAACTCATCAAAGTTAAGACACAACCTGAGAGCCACTGCTTTACAGAATATACAGTAACTTAGAATACAGCCTGATTGCAAAGTCTAGCATCTTGTCACCCCAGTGCCTACCAAGATACTAGAAAACATTTTTGCTTTTGTTTTGTAGTGTTGGGGATTGACGCTAAGGCCCTACCACTGAACCACATTCTCAGCCACAGAAAGTCCAACTCCAGGACTGTATTTCACCAAGGGTCCTAATTACTGGACTGAAAAATCCATCCTGGGGCTAAGGATGTAGCTCAACAGTACAGAGCTTGCCTAAAATCCACAAAGTCCAGCACAGGAAAAAAAAGAAGAAAAGAAAAGAAGAAATGGGGCATGTAAGAGATAGGAGTGATTTCAGCTGTAAGTTACAGAGAAGCACACACACAGTGGCTTTAAGAAACAGGAGCTGCTTTTCCTCATACTCCATGAAACCTAAAAGCAAGTGACTCCTGGCACTGGTTTGTCAGCCTAATCCGACAGGTCTGGCGTGATGGTGTGCACTATATGCAAGCATCTCTTCTGTATTCAAGACTACAGGAAATACAAAGCATCAGTAGTACTTGTCACTTTCTCTTAGCTGTAAAGAACATTAGGGAGGACGAAAATGGGTTTTCTAGTCAAATAGAAGGGGGAGAACAATGGAGAAACAGATAGGGAAGGGCATTGAGTTTGAAAGCCAGTATATATGGTGTAGCTGCTTACTAATTTTGGTCAGGTTTTCTGCCTCTTTCACATCAACTGCCCATCCATAATGAGATCCTTTGGGGATACAGCTCCATGGTAGAGATTATGCATAGCATTTGCAAGGCCCTGGGTTCAATCACCTGCAACACAAAAGCTTGGATAGCACAAGGTATAATGAAAATATTTACTTCACGAGTCTTGGCTATGAGAATTAAATCAGTTATAATATATAATGTAGAAGAGTGCTTGAAACATAGTCCTCAACTGTGGGTGGGTTTATTTCCCACAGAGGAAAAATAAAATATAAAATGCTAGGCATGTTGGCATGCATTTGTAACCCTGGCACTTGGTAGGCTGAGGCAGAAAGATCGAGAGTTCAGAGTCATACTGGCTATAGAGTGAGACCCTGTGGAAAGGGATGGAGGAAGTAGGAGGGGATAGAAGGGAGTAGAAGGGGAGGATGGCTTCAGTGTCTATGAAAAGGGGAGATGATAAAAAAATACACACACTGGACATACTACAGAGCCCTTAAGATGTCAACTTCTTATGCTTGACACTGAAATATCTATCTTCTATTGGTCAATAAAATATAATGTTATCGGGTAACACATCAGCTATGACCTCTGCTGTATAAAATTGTTCACACAGGATGAACACAGTATAAAAAGAAATGTCATTTTTCATGGATCAGATCTCTTAGGGTCTCCACGATTTCCTACTTACATGATCTTCATGTCGCATTCAGGACAAAAGTTGTTCCCTAGGGTGACGACCTCCTGATTTTCCTAAATGTCCAGAAGAATTTCAGAAATCATCAGGATGCTATTTTATAGTTGTGAATATCTTAATTGCAGAGAGGGTTGGACTTAACGAATGTGAGTATGGCCTTCTCCCATTTTTCAGTGCTGGTAATAGAACCCAAAGGCCCAGGTGCCTCTCTCATGTTCTGGCAAAGGCTTTCCTATGGTGAGGTTATATTCCCAGACCAAAAATGGTACATCTGGATCTGTGTGTTCTAGCATTAGAACCCTCCATTTGATTCCAAATAATCTAAGAAATACAGGAACAGCTTGTTTTATTTGAAAATGACCTTATATCTATGGCACAGAAGTGGCTCTGATGGCTTCCAGCAGACCCATTCACCCTGGCGTTGGGCCTCATTACTTCTTTGGCTATTTTCAAGGCCAATTTTGCGTTACTAAAATAGACATGTTGGCCAAACTTACAATAACAGCTCACCGACCTGCAAATTTGAGTTTCAATGTGAAGGAACATCACCTTGAAGGATTCATTTTAAAGTTTCACTTTCTTAGTAAAAAATTCAGTGTGATTTGAGATAGCACACCCCCTGTGGGGCTTGTCTATTCTCCAGGTCTCTGAAGTACTTATGTGCTCAGGGATGCAAAGCAAAGACCAGGGGTGGGGGGTGGAGACACACTCACAACTAGAATTTAGATTGGAGAGTGTAATTGTAGATAAGATTTTAATGATACATGCTAATTGCTAAGAGACCTGGGAACCTTTTAATGTGTTATGCAACAACATACAGAGGAAAGGGCTTGAATACAGCATCTGGAAGAATTAGTATACTTTCCTTCGCTTTTGTTCATCTGTGTTATCCAGTTTTCTGTCACTTTTAACAAACACCTGAGATAAATCAACTTATAAGTAGGAATGTTTATTTTTAGCTTTGAAATTTGGAGATATCAGTCTGCGAGCAACAGACTCCACTGCTTTGGGCCTGTACCAAAAAGGCACAGCACAGTGAAAGTGTGTGGCAAAGCAAAGCCACTTACCTCTGAGCAAGAGAAAGAGGCTGGACTTCTACTGCCTCGCTCAAGGGAATATCCCCAGTAATGTGCAGGCTCCTCACTGGAACCTGTCTCCTAAAAGCTCCACCAACCACCCTCAAACCCAATGAGCTGGGACCCAAGCCTCTATTAGATGGGCATTGGAGGCATATTTAAGATTCACAGAATAACTGTGGATATAGCTCAGTGGTAAAACACCCACAAGTCACTGGGTTCAATACCTAGTACTGAAAGAAAAAATACTTCCAAATTTCATTTTCTTTTGGATGGTGAGCTCAACACTGGCATGAAGCCAGTAGTTGTGAGCCCTACAATGGTTATTTTGTTTTAAAAAGTTTAACAATCTTTGCAGTGGTCTCTACTCTGACACCCTGTTGGCGCCTGGAACCTCTGCCCACCTCACATGGGGTTGGGGGATACAGAAAGCAGTGTCAGGCAGTCAAGTCTCTGTGTTAAATATTAGTCAGCCAGCCCCATAGCCATTGAGAGGTCCATGGTCCATTTCAGCCAATGTCCACCCTCTACTTCCAGCATCTTCATTCTTAGGTTAAGGCCAGTCTTTCACCATGAGAGCCAGTTTTGTCATTCCAAGAAACCAGTGTCCCTCCCCTTACCCACTCGAGCAAACACAGCAGCCTTCAAGCGATTCAAGATAGGAACAGATACAGTGTGGATGTACAGCCCCCTTGCCCTTTCAGTGGGATAACTCAGTTCCTAAAGTTCCCCACCAGGACGGAGCTCTGATCGCCTACAGTGACTAACTTGTCCTCTTGACTGCTCTCCTTCTTCACCTCAGTGTTCCATTTCCCCACCAGTGTTTCCTAGAATCATCTCCCAACTTGACTCTTTCCAATCTTTGTCTCAGAATTGGTTCTTGGAGGATCCAAATGAAAACATAGACATGCAAACATGATGTAGGAAGGAGACTATTCTGGTTAGTACTTTTGTAAACATGTCACAACCTAGGTTCATCTGGGAAGAGGGAACCCAGGTGGAGAAAATTCCTCCATTGGATCACCTGTGGGCATCTTGATGGGGGCATTTTACTGATTAATGATTGATGCAGGAGGACCCAGCCACCAACCCTAGGAAGATGGTCTTGAGTTGTATAAAAAAAGGAAGCTGAGCAAGCCATGATGACCAAGCCTTACGTAAGTACCATTCCTCCATGGTTCTTCTTTCATTCTTGCCTCCAGGTTCCAACTTTCAGTTCCTGACCCAGAGGTCATGGATTTATTACAGCAATAAAAAGCAAAGTAGGACAGAAATTGGTATGAGAGTTATGGGATATTGTTGTGAAAAGCCCTGGACATATTGTTTTGGTGGAGGATTATGGAAGGATTTGGGAACTTTGGACTGGAAAAGACCACTGAGTACTCTGAACTCACAGAGCTGTTATAGGAGTTTGGAAGATAGGAATGTTGAGAGAGATGGTGGAGGCCTGCTTTATGAAGTTTCAGAGGGAAAGAAAGCTAATATATTATGACTATCTATGTGATATTTTGTATTACGAAATCTGTGGTTTGGGTCAGGTAGGGCTGAAGACTTAGAGACCAGCACCACGGAAGTAAAACCATTGCTTTGCTGGGTCAGTTGATACTGATCAGCTGGTTCTGAGAAATCAGCTTCAATTAATGAGATGAGCATCAATGAGGTGAAATCTTCTGGGGAATATTTCCTCAGAATTAGCACACAGGAGCTGTGGTCCACGGGGAGTCAAAAGGCATCTCAAGCTGGCAACGGAACTTGGTAATGTCTAAGAGTACATCTCACACATGGTACTGGTTTTAGCGCCATAACAGCTAAAGAACTGAAGGGGTCATAGAGAGAAGCTAGGGCTTGGCACCATGTGGTAGGTCAAGAGTCCTTTAAGAGAAACCCAGAGAGGCCACTGATGAAGGTGTAGTGGAAACCACAGTACATTAGAGATGCCAGCACTGTGAAATGACCACCAAGGACAGCAGCAGGTAGAGAGAGGAGGCAGCTCTGTGTGATGCAGATGGAGAAGTTATAGTGGTAGGGCCATATAAGCCCTTAGGAATCCAGAATATCATGAGATCAAGATGTTGGACACTGAGTTATTTACACTGTTGACATTTTGGTTTTGCTTTGATTTGATTGTGACTGTGCCTCTGGGAGTAAGAGAATATTTAACTTTTTTTTTTTTACAAGAACCTATAGTTATGAGACTTTGGAAATTTTAATGATACTTTGAACTTTGAAAGCGTTTGGATTTTTTTTAAGACCATGGGACTTTTAAAGCTATACTGCATTTTATATTGTGTTATTAACATGAGTTCTTGAGGATAACCAAGAAAATAAAGGTTATAATTTAATACTGATGTGCTGAGTGTCAAGTTGACAGGGAATTGATTGTGTTGGTTAATTTTTGGCAACTTGACACAAATTTGAGTCACTTGAGAAGAGGGAACTTTAATGGAGAAAAATCCCCCACTAGATTGGTCTGTGGTTAAGTCTGTAGGGGCATTTTCTTGATTGCTGGTTGATTGGGGAGAGCTCAGATTACTGTGAATGGTGCCAACCCAGGGAAGGTGTTTCTGAGTTGTATAGGAAAGTAGGTTGAGCAAGCCATGAGGAACAAGTAGTATTCCTTCATGGTCTCTGCTTGAGTTCCTGCCCAGACTTCCCTTAGTGAGGGACTATGACATGTGTAGGAGAAAACTGGACAAGGCCTGAGACCCATGTGGACATACACAGAGATGTACCTGCCTGGGCATGCCCAGAGACAGACCTACCCAACATGCCTAAGGACCAGCAGCTGTAGTCTGGCAGCCAATGGGACGCTGGACCGGGTGGAGGGTATAAGAGGCTTCCCCCTCCTGTAATAAACTGAGTCTGACTTTTGCCATTCACCTGACTCCCGGAGTCTGTGTCCTGGTTCCACACCAACTCTACCCCACCCCACCCAACACCTGAAGGGTCCTGTGGATGGGTACAAGCAACAGACATGGAAGTATATGCCAATTAAATGCTTTCCCTCCCCCAGGCTGCTTTAATTAGAATGTTTTATCATAGCAATAGAAAGCAAACTATGATAGAGAGTGTCCAGTGCACCCTGTTCAGGCTTTCTAGAGTCAGATAAGCTATCTCTATTCCAATTGTGTGACACTGGCCAAGTTCTATACACACTCCAAGTCTCAGATTACTCCTATGCATTAGTCAGGGTTCTCTAGAGTAACAGAATTTATAGAATGAATCTCTCTCTCTCTCTCTCTCTCTCTCTCTCTCTCTCCACACACACACACACACACACACACACTCGGAGGGGGGGATTTATTAGAATGACTTACAGGGTGTGGTCCAGCTAACTCATCAGGGACTGCCAATGAATGGAGAGTCCAGGAATCCAGTAAGTGCTCAATCCATGAGGCTGGATGTCTCAACTGGTTTGGGTACATGCTGGAATCCTAAAGAAGTAGGCTCTAATGCCAGTGAAGGAATAGACTTGCTAGCGAAGCAAGAGTAAGCAGGCAAAGAGCCAAATGCTTCCTTCTTTTGTGTCCTTACTTCTTCTGTGTCCTTATACAGGCCGCCCACAGAAGGTGTGGTCCAGATTAAAGGTGTGTCTTCCCACCTCAAAGATCCTGATTAGAAATGGATATTCCCACTTTAAGTTAAGAAGCAGTACCTCACAGGTGTATCCTCTCTTTTGGGGTTTTAATTCATTCCAGATGTAGCCAGGTTGGCAAACAAGAATAGCCACCACATCCTACCTCACAGGGTTGTGAGTGTTAGACAACACAACAGCAATGAAAGGCCTAGAACAGAGCTAAAATGGGAAAGAGATTATTGCAAAGTTCAGCTACCTTCTCAGGCTGTGCAACATAAAACTAAATGATAATTTTCTTTATGAAAATGGCTTCCCTCAACCAGGTGTGGTGGTGCACTCGTATAATTCTACCCCTGGGGAGGCCAGGACAGGAAGATAGTGAGTTTGAGGCCAACCTGGAATATTATCCTGTTTCATGGCATAAAAGAAAAAAAGGAGGAGGAAGAGGAGGAGGAGGAAGAGGAAGAGGAGGAGGAGGAGGAGGAGGAGGAGGAGGAGGAGGAAGGAAATGATTTCTCAAAGAGAATTCTTTTCATACCCACACACAATCACAATTTATCTCAGACACTTGAATTTGAAACACTTCCTATTTCAACCTGATTTCTGCAAGGCATTGAATAGATGGAATTTTGAACCTGCTCGCTGTCTCTCTTTGTCTGTCTGTCTGTTTATGTTTCCTTTCTATCTCTCTCTCTTTACACACACACACACACACACACACACACACACACACACACGTCTGTGAATCCCTCCTTCTTTCCTTCCCTTTAATATTTTTTTTGAAATATAGTTTTGTTGTGTACTTCAGGCTGCCCTTGAACTCACTACATTGGACAGGCTAGCTTCCTAAAATTCACAGCAGCTCTTCTGCCTCAGTCTTCTAAGTGCTGGGATATCAGATATGCACTACCACCTCTGACTTCAGCAAGTCTCTGGAAGGGTTAATGTGTGTCCTAACTCATCCCCAGAAAGAAAAACAGATGCTGTGCCTTCATGCACACCACTTGAGATTTCTCCAGACAGCAATTTGAAGGGATAAACTTTTGGGAATTGCAAGAAGCAGGCAGAATATGTCATGTCCCTCTGGGACCCAAGCATGCAGTGTAATCTCACCCTGTCCCCAGTGGAATTGGGGTTTGTATTTTGAGATTCATAGCCACTGTGGGATTAGTTACCTCCATTTCTGTTCAGGTGTGTTTTAGTGGTGAAGCTGCACTATTTCCCTTCAGCCTTAGGAATGAATAATAATGATACCTTGAATATGCACAGCCCTTTTATTCCTCTAAGTGCATCAAGAAATAGTTGATTATAGTTGTCACATCAAGACATAGTTCCTCAGAATTTTTGTAAACTACACTGTCTTTCTCAAGCGTATGTTCTCTAGGAGTGGTTTTTGTGTGTGTGTGTGTGTGTGTGTGTGTGTGTGTGTGTGTGTTGTGAGGAGGTCGAACCCAAGGTTTTGCAAATATTAAGTACATGCTTTTCTCAGTTTCTCCCCTGGGATTTATGGACCAAAAAAATGTTCTCCATGTTAACTTCTTTCAGTAGTTGCATCTGTGGCCCCCTTTCCTCTCTCCATTCACAATTTTAACCATCCAATTCACTTGAGACCCATGGTGGGGTAAGAAAGTCATAAAGTCCATAGAACTTTCTCAATAATATTTTCTTGTGTGTGTTGGAAGTTTATTTTTAGTTATGTTTAAAATGTTTTTATACACTGTTGGGTAACAGGGTGTTCTGTATTGTTTGCAGGTGTTGGATTTCTGTGGGGGTTGTTTAATTGCTAATGATCTGTATGTGCTATCAGTAGAACACCTGAGGAGTTTTGAAAGAATAAATATACCTGAGCTCAGACTCTTGGGGTTCCACTGTCAACTGAGTATGGCGCTGGCCAGGACAGTGGTTCTCTCTGCTGAGGTCTGGCAGAGTTTGAGTCTATAAAAATGCCACCTTGTCTCTCTAGCGGAGCCACTCCAATAGCAGCATACTACTACAAATGGCCTGCAATGTGGACCCTGAAGTCACACTCATCCAAAATAGAGACAAGGAAGAACAAGAAAGATACTCCAGACCTCTCAAAGTCCAGTAAAGTACGCTCAGAGCAGTTCCCAGAGGACAGAGGTATTAATAAAAGGAAAGCTCTATAAGAGAGAGTTGTAAATGAGGAAGAAGCTCCTAGGTGACAGTCATGTTTCAGACAAATATTTGGGTTAAATTTTCATGGTGAAAACAAAAAGTTCATCTGGAAGCAGGGAAAAAGCAAGGTTCTAACTGCTTTTCCTGATCATGGAAGCTAACTGGCTCTACTGCCACTGGAAGGAGCCAGGGCATGAGAAATGGAAACCAGAGCATACTGCTGTTCTATAAACTGAGTTTGTTGATGGCTTTTTGTGTGTGTGAAGCCCAAGCAGGTCTTGTTTTTGACGTCTATGAAGAAGGGCATATGTTTCCCCATAGTGGTGGTGAAAAAGAATGGCAAACCACCAGAATGTTTCAACTAGAGATTCTTCCCACTGGCCCAGGACCCTCTACTGTGAAAGCCAAGGCTTGGAGCCAGGAAGACCCTGATTTAAACTGACCAGTATTTTTTTCTGCAAACCTGACTAAGAGAAAGACAAGTAGTCCAGGCACTGCTGATAACTCCACCCCTCGCGGGAACCCTTCCTGCAGACAAGCTTACTAGTTATTTTTCCTGCAAGCCATATTCTATCTTGAAACCTGGAAAGTGTTTTCTCAGGGTCAGTACACAGAAACTGTCTTCCAGAACTGGCCGAGTTTGTATCTCGTGCTGGCAGCCAAACTTAGTACTATGAGTCACCCAGTTGGTGCCGGTTTTGAAGGCATGAAGGAGTCTTTGGAGAGCAGCTGCGGGTTGGCACTGTGAAGGCCAGGAGAGGCCATTGGTAAAGGTGCAACCTCCATAGTAGTTGAAGGCCCAGAATGAAGGAGTCCTGTAAAAAAAGTTGAGTCTTGGCACCATGAAAAGAGCCCAGGAGAGGCTATTGGTGAAAGTGCAGCCCAGTTGCAGCAAGGGACCCCAGCAGTTTTTGAGGTGCCAGTACCATGGGACAACCACCAAGAATAGCAGCATCAGTGGAATGGAGCCAGCAAGAACTTGGAGGACAAGCTGTGTGTGCTGCAGAAGGCAGAACCAGAGAAGTGACCCGAGCCCTTTGGAGGAGCCCAGAAGATCGTGAGTGAATTCCAGATAACTGGACATTGATAATGTTTTCCTGCTGTCCAAAGACATTATAAAAATCTTGATATATGTTTGGTTTCATATGGTCCTGTGCATTAGCAACACTAATGATTGTTTGTCTTGTAAATAGTTTTGCTGGTGTAGTGTTAGATTGTGTTGTAAATACAAAGCAATTTTCTATACAGAAAAGGGGAAATGTTGGAAGTTTATTTTTAGTTATGTTTAAAATGTTTTCATGCACTGTTGTGTGAGGGGCTGTCTAGGGCGTTCTGTATTGTTTGCAGGTGTTGGATTTCTGTGGGGGATGTTTAATTGCTAATGGTCTACATGTGCTATCAGTAGAATATCTCAGGAGTTCTGAAAGAATAAATACACTAACAACTACACATGTGCCTTACAGAATTCCAGGGCTTTCCTTCTTTCAACTTTGAGTTAATCTGTGTTTCTTCTCCTGTTTTGACAGAAAGCAAATACTCTATGTGTATACATCACTAAAAGAAAAAACAACTTTCTGAACTCACAGAGGCAGGTGGATCTCTGTGAGTTTGAGACCAGTCTGGTCTACAGAGTGAGTTCCAGAATAGCCAGAGTTACAACAGAGAAACCCTGTCTTGAAAAAGGAAAAGGAAAAGGAAAAGGAAAAGGAAAAGGAAAAGGAAACAAATGGAGTTAGAGATAGTTAAGAGCATTTATTGTTCTTGCAATAGTACAGAGAACTCAGATTCAGTTCCCACATGGCAGCTAACAACTGCCTGCAACTCCACTTCTAGGAGATCTGACTCCCTTTTCTAGCCTCTATGGGCTTCTGCATGCATGCAGTGTGTATAAATGCACCCTAATCCTAACCCTGAATGCTGGGATTAAAGGCGTGTGCCACCACTACCTGGTTTTGTTTTGTTTTTTGAGACAAAGTCTTGGCCTGGCCTCAAACTCATGGCAATCACTTTGTCTCAGTCTCCCACATACCGGGATTACAGGCATGTATCACTCTACCTGGCATCCTGTAAAATCACTTTAAGACAAAACATCAGGGCTTTGGGAGTAGCTCTCTGTGAAAAGCTCTGGATTAGATCAGTAACTCTTCAAGACACCTGGGGACTGTCTTACCTTTCTTGGGTCCCCTCTATCTGTTTGAAAACCTCCAGAAATTTTCCACAAACAACAGAAAATATCAATGTGGATTCAATTATTTTTCTAGGGTATAGTCCATACAGACATCAGAAGTCTGCAGTCCTGACACTGGGAGACCTCCATGTAAGCAGACAGACAGACATAGACACACACACACACACACACACACACACACACACACACACACACACACACGAAAGAGAGAGAGAGAGAGAGAGAGAGAGAGAGAGGTGGAGATTGAAGGAAGGAGAGAGAGATAGAGAAAATGCCACCTTGCCACTCTACTTTTTTGATGCCCACCCTCAGGTTCTTGTGTGGTGTGATCTTGTGGCCTACATTGAACCTGGGCCTCAATTAAGGGAGTGCAGGACAGAAACCATACTTAGTTTTTAAATAAAAAGGCCTCTCAGCTTGTCTAACAGACTGCCCTGATCCAAATCTTTCCTTTCTTACCCCTCTACACTTGCTTGCTTGTTTATTGCCTCTTCTTATGCTTACCCAATTTTAATTCTTCTTTTCTGTCCTTATTTCAAAACTAATTTTCCTCTTGGGTTATCTTCTTCAAAAGTCCCTTTGTTCTCTTTCTTCATCTTCTCCCCCTCTACCCTGGGGTCTGTCAACTGTACTCCTCCCCTCTCTTTGCTGTTGTGCATCCTACCCAAGACCTTGCAGTGTAAGTGCATCACCACTGAGTCATACAACCAGCATCTGTATCTTCTCTTAAAAGAGAAAAAAGGGGGGCTGGAAAGTGGGCTCAGCAATTAAAAGCACTGGCTGCCCTTCCGGATTCCCACCCTCCACATGGCGGCTCACAACATCTGCAACTCCAGCTCCAGGAGATTTGAGGCCCTTTCCTTAGCTTCTGAAGGTGGCAGGCATGCACTTGGTGTACAGACATTACATGCAGGCAAAGCGCCCATAAATGTACAAAAATAAAAACAAATTCAGATATGACAGTGAACACCTATAATACCAGAAGAGGAACAGAACTTTGATGCCAGTCAGTGCTACATACTGAGATGGTCTCAAAAAAAGAAGAGGAGGAGGAAGAGGAGGATGAAACCAAAAGAAAGGAGTAAAGGAAGGGGAAGCAGAGGAAGAAGAGGAGAAGGTGGAAATTGGGGTTAGGGGCTCCAAGTTTCCCTACAACTGAATGAGAGAGAGAGAGAGAAAGGGAGAGAAGAGAAGAGACAGATCATCACTAAGCCACCTGTCATTTTACTAATACTAATCACCCCCTTAAAATTGATTTGAAGAGAAAAATGCTTATGCAGAAGAAGCATATAATAGGAGACATGGAGAGTGCAGAAACGTCAGCAGGCCAGCTACCAGCTGCTCACGCTACTTCAGAATTCAGTGTTCTGACTTCTGGGAATATTCAGGAGCATGGTGTGCCATGCTTCTTATTTAGAAGCACAGTGTGCCAGGGAAGCTGGCCACCAGGTCATGCCTGCATTTTCTACTACAGTGCTAATTTATAGTAGACTCAGACTGGAGGGAACTGAAATGCCTACCATTTGGAGACTAGAGCAAAGACAGAAATTGATGTATGTCTACACAAGGGAATATTACTAGCCATGAAATGGTATGGACTGCTGACAGACACCACATCACAGGTGACTGTCAACATAATTGTCATATAGGAAAGAAGTCAGACATACTACACAATGGCGCTCCATGAAGTTTAAGGGTAGACTAAGCAAATTTGTGTGAAAAAAGCTAACTGCAGTTGCAAGGGAGATGGAGCCTGAATAGAAGGGGGCCTGAGGGCACATTGAGAGATGAGGGAAACACTCATCTCGATTAGCATATGTTTGCCTTTGTCAAAACTCATTGAATTGTATGTAGCTCTGTGCATTTTGGTCTGCAAATTTTAAAAGACTGTTTTTGAAAGCATCCATTTTGGAAAAAAAAAATCTGTAAAGAGAATGAGAAGTGATAGATTGTTCAGTCAGTTGTGGCAGTTAGAGAACACAATTACATTATGTCAGTTTTCAATAGAATGATGAGCGCTGGGGGTCAGAGTGAATGCAGAGGCAAGGGTGGGCAAACAGAGGGTGGATTTGACCATTATATGCCTATATAAAAATATTGTACTGAACTCCATTTACACATATGTGTTAATAAAAAATCGTGTTTAGGAAGTCTGGCATGAAGGCTCACACCTGCAATGTAAACATTTGCTATGCTGAGGCAGAAGGACAGCACAAGCTGGGGACCACCCTGGGCTACACAGCTAGGCTCTGCCCTCAAAACAAAAACAAAAAACTAAGATAAAAAGCTTTAATGAACAAAAATTTAAAAAGATAAGAGTTTTTGTTTCAGAAGGCTTTAATAACACGGCGGGGGATGCTTACCCACGAAAAAGGCAGGGCACAGAATCATAAATAAGAATAGCCCCATTTTTCATGGGAAACGTCTACAAAATAACAAAAATAAAAATTTAAATTCTAACCAAAAGAACAGAAAAGAATGACCTAAATTTTTCTCCTAGGAAAAACTCTACATGGCATATGCACAGGAAAGGATGGGGTGCTACAGAAACAAAGAATAAGACAATGCCATTTCTGTGTGTGTGTTTCATATGAATGACTTTTCTTTCCCCAGTGTTTCGGTCCTAAGTTTCTGGAAAGTGAGACTTTTTTTTTTTTTTAAGCCAGGGCATCGTTCCTTCAGAGAGCCACAAAGCATAGCTACTTGTCTTCTAGACTCACTGAAAGGCTTGTACTGGATTGCAGAGAAAATGACACCCAGAGCCTGCTTGATTTTTATCCCCAAGTTGCTCTATTTGTTTCAGTCAACATTTCCTTTAGTTTCTGTCCCTCTTACAAGCGACTAGAGTCCTGAAAAGGGTACTTCAGTGGGATGACCCACCCAACTACCATTTCTTTGTCTTTTAAACCTGATATTCAATCATAATATCCAAGATGTACACACAGGATTCTTCTATCTACTTTTTTTGCCCCACTGAGAAAAGGTCATGTAGCCCAGGCTGGCCTTACACTTGCTGTGTAGTCAAGGATAGCCTTGAACTCTAAATCCTTCTCCCTCTACCTCCTGAATGATGAAACTATAGGAATGGACCACCACTCCTGGTCTGATGTGGTGCTGGGGATTGAACCTAGGACTTTATGTATGCTAGGTAAGTACTTTATCAATTGAATTGTTTCCCCAACCCCACTGAAAGTAACTTTTCTAAGTCATTTAAGAAAATGTTAAATAATTATGGAAGACACAAGAGCCCCGTATGATGAAGCCAATATACTCACATTATTTTCAGCAACAATTGATGAGGAAGAGAGGGCTTCTCCCTCTCTTCCTTCCCAAATCAACTTTAGCTGAAGAAGGTACAGAACTTATAGAAGAGTCTGGGCAAGATGGTACATGCCTGGAATCCTAGCAGTCAGGGTACTGAGGCAGAAACATCACAAGTTCAGGTCCCTACCTCGGTTACATGGTGAGTTCAGGGCCAGATCTGTGTACACAGTAAGACTCTGGAATGAATTCAAATTAAAAACACAGAGAGAGTAGGTAACAAGGTTCTCTTTAAAAACAAAAGAAAACAAATAAAAACAAAACCAAAGCCCAGGGTCTCACTTTTGTGAGAGTGAAGATCAAACCGAGGGCCTTGTTCTAGGCAAACCCTGCAATGTGAAACTGTATAATGCCCTAACCTTCATGAGGCTTTAGTATATGCCAACCAGGGAGAAAGGAAACTTTAAAACAATTAAAAACTTGGTAAGGACTAACCACAGTCTCCAATTTGGTCCTAAATTCCTCAATTCAATGGTGAGTAGATGTTTACAAGACAACAAAATTTTTGTTGATACAGGAATGTTTCTTTATATTTAAAAAATCTTTAAAAATACACTTGTTAGAATAAGGATGAGAATGAGGAGGACGAGGAGGAGGAGGAGGAGGAGGAGGAGGAGGAGGAGGAGGAGGAGGAGGAGGAGGAGAAAGCCTATCGGTGGTAGTGCACACCTTTAATCCCAGCACTTGGGAGGCAGAGGCAGAGGCAGGCAGATTTCTGTGAGTTTGAGGCCAGCCTGGTCTACAAAGTGAGTTCCAGGACAGCAGAGTTACAACAGAGAAACCCTGTCTCAAAAACAAAAAAATACATTTGTTTATTAATTTGTTATATGTGCATACCTATATGAGTTTATGTGTATCATGTGTATACAGATGTGTATACAGGCCTTGGAGGCCAGAAGATGGTATCCAATCCCCTAGAGCTTGAGTTATAGGTGACTGTTAGCCACCTGATGTGGGTGTGGGGAACAGAGCATAGTTCTCTTCAAGAGCAGTTTGTGCTCTTAACCACTGAACCCCCAGGAATGCTTCTTAACTTATGATTTCAACCTCTCTGAACAAATGTTAGCGTACACACTGTTTGCTATGCAGTGCTTGAAGCTTCATCTACCTTTGATCATGGCAACGGATTTCCATCTTTTAAGTCACCTTGTATCTTATTTCTGTTACCTGCTGCTAGAAACAACCTAAATGATGCATGTGCTCCCAACTCCACATTGGATTTGATATCATTTATTCCTGTGTATACATAATTATTTTGCTACATTTCTTGGCAATCAAATATTCTCAAAACATATCACACATAGTTATATTTAGTAATAGAGTGAGATTCCAATAAGTCCAGGCAATAGCCTAGATTCATTTGATGTGGTAAAATCTGCCAAATGGGTCAACCATGTTATTGACGGGTTACTATGTACCAAGCATCTGATAATTAGAGTGCGACAGACTCTAATTCTGTCTCTTTAATTATATTTGAGGGCAGAATTAGTAGGGGAATCTGTGATTATGCATATATTCATTACAAACTCCTGCAGAAATATTTGGCTCATAGCTATGAGTTAAATGGTATGACATTTCCATGAAAAAAATTAATTACTTGAACATGTGTTGTATAAAATATGTCAAATCGTTTATTTGGATGTTGTATATTGCATATTCAGGGTTTTTTTTAACCAGAGGAAATACATGATAAATAAACATGAAATGCATACTTTATACATTGTAAATGTCATATTATGCCCAAGGGCTTCATAGCAAGTGAACACTGTTTTCATTTTTATTTTTCTGGATGAGGAGAGACATCCAAAGGATCACAAGATCCAGAGGAGTCACTTCACAATAACTACTTCCCACATTTGGGAAGTTGCACTTATTGACAAATTATCTAGTTAAAGACCATACATTTTACTAATAGCTATGTGTGAAGAATGGGCAGATTTGTCATCTTAGATACCAAACTGTCATCTAAAATAGTTTGGCATTCTGGCCACATAGAAATAATCAAGATTTATGATGTGGCACAGAGTACTCACATTCTGATGCATTTTATGGTTTCAACATTTTTGAGAAGGAGAATCTATATAAAGATCTCTAAGTGGCAGATTGCAATAACTGCCACGCAAGGTAGACTTATAATACTAAAATGAATGATGGTAAACAATAGCTACATTTAAGGAAGAATCTTGTAAGTTCAGATAAAGACACTAATAAAAATGAAACCCCTGTTGTTTATTGAGAGCCAAGCAACAGAAAGAGGTGGAACTTACCCATCTCTTCCTAATGTTGCAGGAGAAACTGATATTCAGACAGCCACAAAGTGGAATCTTTTCTGTATTCACACAAGTGCACGACTGCGACACTAGTACACAAAGCACCTGTTATAACAGGTTTTCATTATATTCTCTTTGGTTTTAGGCCCAAAGACTGATCCTATAAATTATCTAGGCTTGCTTAATGGGAATGTCTCTGTCAAAATTCTCATTCATAAAATAGTATTTGCCCTCTAAGCCCCAGAATTTAGAAATGGTTTCATTTATTCTTCATCTCCTTACACTGTGGTACAGTCATCGTTTAGGCTGACAGTTTATTCTTGGTTTTGCTTTTCTCTAAACACAATTGCATGGGGATTGTGTGTCCTTTCTCGGGCACTGAGCTGCATTCCTTTGTTCTGCTTCAGTCTTCTCGATGTGGGGATCTGTCGTTGACAGAGGCAGTGGCCGTGACAATTGTGTAAGAGTAACAGATTCAAAGACTGTGAGTGCCATGCATACTTGGATACAGTCCATGATAGGAAAGTCACAGTGTTGTTTATAATAACTTTTTGAGATAGAATCTTGTTTGAAACTCAAGACCTTCCTGCCCCAGCCTTCCAAATGATTACACCACACTCAAAATATTTTTTTAAATATATGTATAGGGTGAAGAGGAGGAAAATGGAAAGAGCATATATAAGAAAATATATTAGTCATTCTTTTTTTTTTGATCATTTAGTTTTAAAATGAGCAACTAACAGTTTAAAGGAATATATTTGAACTTTAACAATGACTGTGGTCTGTGTGTCCTTGCCTCCCCAAATGCATGTTGAGATCCTAATCCCTAGGCTGGTGATCACTGTTGAACAGGATTAGTGCTATTATTAAAGAGGACTAAAGGAGCTTGTTTGCCTCTTTCACTTTATGAGGACACCAATGTCACTATGAAACAGGGAATAGGTCCTCATTGGCCATGGAATCTACTGTCACCGTGGGCTTAGGACTTCCCATTTTCTAGAATAGTAATATTAATTTCTGTTCTTTATAAACTACCCGGTCTATGGCATTTTGTAATAACAATTCAAGGACCAAGAAAACAATGCTATTTAAATACACTAAAATATTTTATGTATGAAACAATGTTTTTGCTTACCCACAAAAATATGAAATCACATGGTTTGTACTTTGCTTCATTGTTTTAGAATATAAAAACACTAGGTATAGTAGTAAATGCCTGTAATCCCAGTATGCGGGAACTGGAAGCAGGAGGATCTGGAATTCAAGCTCATCTGCAACTCTATAGAGGGTTAGGTGCCATCCTCAGCTATAGGTACCCCACCTCAGGACATAACAAAATGTAAAATGATAAAACGAAACAGAAAAGCAAATACAAATGCAAACTAGTAACATAAGCTAGACTTAACCCATTTCATGGTTTATTTCTTCTGTTTGGAATAACTGCTATCTTATCGCTCATTTCCAATCTGCTGTCTAATCCCAGGACTTTGCAATATTACAATAATAGAGGTAACAGCAGTACCTGAAGCTAGGCACAGTTGTGCGCACTTGAAATCTTAGCACTTTGAAGGCTGAGCCTGACTACTCAGTGAGACTTTGCCTTAAAAAAAAAAAAGGAAAAGAACACAGAAAAACAAGAGAACAGCAACAGAAATAATAATCGGTGCCTAAATCAGCTCTAATAATTGTGAACCAATACAAACTCAATCTGACACCCAACTCATTCCCCTGAATCCCCGTGTTTAGGAGTTCTCCAAACTGACCTTCGTGTAACTACAATGTTTATTAAAGGGCAAATAATCATATTATGCCAAGTTGAAGCTCCTAACATATTATTACAAGGCAAGAGTAACCATAGTTTTATTCAGATGTAAACCCATACTATGTGATGCAGAAGCTGTGAGCCATATTTGGCTCTTGAACACTGGAAACACAGCCAGTCCAAATTGTGGTGTTCCATAAGCAAAAAATACCACATTTCAAGCTTATGAAAAGGATTAGATAAACTACTTTCCTAATATTTTTATTCTGATTGTGCATTAAAGTGATAATAACTTCCATATACAGAGTCATTGAGCTTATTAAAATTAAGTTCACCAAGGGTGGGGCAGAAGAAAAGGAATTAAGTATCCCAATTTCACATTGCTTTTGAAAAAATAGCATATTCCTATTGGCTAATGCTGCTCTAGACTGACACAATAGTGTGAGGCAAAAACTATTTTATCAAGGACATGGAATTGCTGGTGCAAGACAAAAATAGAAAGCGTATCAACAGGGCTAGGGAAATGGCTCAGCAGTTAAGAACATATATTGCTCTTGCAGAGGACCAGAGTTAGCTTCCCAACACCATGTTGGGAAGCTCACAACCACCAATATCTCCAGTTCCAGGGGGTCCCACATCCTCTTCTGGCCTCTGTGGACAGAATGATATTGCCTTAAAGTCCCTACAGGCAAGGTACCTACTTATTGCTTGCAGTCAAATCATGATGTTCCCATTCTTCCTGTCCTTTCATATGCCGCTGTGTGATACCATTTTATGACTTTATGGCGATATAGTTGAGACCACGTACTTCCTAAGGAAAAGAGGTTTGTTTGGGCTTTTAGTCTTGGAGGATGAAAAAGTCCATGCCAGGATAGCAATATCTGGTGGAGCCCTCATGCTATGTCACAACATGGCAGATAACTCAGACAGTGATATTTGCGTATGAGAGCACCAAAGGTCTATGAGGAAGTGACCAAATGGCTTGGTGTCATAGATACTAATCTAGTCCTGAGAGCCTTAACTAACTTGCTTTTCAGAAAGGCATTCATTGCCATGACCTAATGGCTTCTTCCTAAGCCACACCCCATAAAGCACATCAACCTTCGGCACATGAATATTTCAGGGGACAAAGCAAACTATACAAAGCAAAAACTATACAAAGCAAAATATTTCAGGGGACATCCAAACTATAGCAGCCACCAAAGCAAACCTATCCAGTTCATATTCCTGGAGTATGTATATCGTGTCCACAGACTGGGCATCTGGGCCCTCCAAATTTTCTTACTGAGTTCTTAGCCGCATTCTCCAGTGGGCCCTGTTTTATTGTAGCCTCACTTGCACTTCCAGACTGCCAACACTGTTTTCTTTTCTCCAAATGTTTTACCCAATTGCATAAGCATCCTTCTTCTAGTTCAAGACTTCTCCCTCAATGCCCCACACCTATGACTCCAACTAGGAGGAATCTCAACTCCTGCTGTTCTCATCGCCATTTTCAGGGAATCATTGAGGCAGGTACGTTTTGTGCTATTTATTTGAGTGGGCATACATCACTTTGTCCCTGTCAAATGATATCAGAACGAGCTTTGGCATTCACAAATAACAGGGATTATGACATGCCTTTATTCATTTAGTGCCTAGAAATGCTAAGGCATTTTCTATGTTCAAGAGGTTCTTGTTGAGTGAGTGGATAAACATCATTGCATCAAAGTATCTCATCTGAGTGACAGATCTACCCAAATAACGCACAGCTTCACAAAACAGGAGTTTGCATTTGTCAAGAAGTTGGTTTTTATCCCAGAAATGAATTTGTATGTAGCCTAGAGCTCTTTGGGTACACAGTTGTGCTGGAGGGGAACTTGACTTTGATGTAGTTCTCATCCTTATGAGGATCTTAGAAAATAACAATGAAAAAGTCAAATATTTAGGAAAAATTTTAATCACAAAAATTCAAGATATGTACACTAAAACCTACAAAACATTACTGAAATAAATTAATGGAGACCTAAGCGAATGAGGATCCAAGCTGTGGTTTGGGGGTCAGAATATTTAATATTGTTAAGATCATTATACTATCCAAACTGATCTACACATCATCTAATTTAACCCTCACCAAAATTCAAGTTAAATAATCTTGAATTTCTGTTTTGTTATTTGTTGTTGCGACAAAATCTTAACAAATAGCCTAAGGCTGGCCTCAAACTTCCGATTCTTCTGACTTCATCTCCTAAATGTAGGGATTATAAGCATGTACCACCATGACTAATTCTAAAGAATCATTACAAAGAATAAAGATGAGGGCTAGAGTGATGGTTCAGCCATTAAAAACACTTGTTGCTCTTGCAATGGACCAGGGCCCAGTTCCCAGAACCCAAACAGCAATTCACAACTATCTGTAGCTCCAATCCCTCTTCATGTCTCTGTAGGCACTGCGTGTACATGACACACAGAAATACATGTAGGCAAAACATCCATCTAGGTATAAAAATCTTAAAGGACTCAATTGACTTTTTTTATTAGTTTATCTTAGTATTCTTAATATTACAGATATAGACTTCAGAATCTTAAGCATTCTGTCACTGAACTACATGCTCAGACCCCAATTAATTAATTAATTAATTAATTTGTTGACTTGCTTTTTGAGAAAGGTCCTCTCTGTAGCCTAGCCTGGGACTCAAAATACAAATACAGCTTAGGAGGATCTGGAACTAGATATCCTTCTTGCTCTAAGTACTAGGATTACAAGTGTGAGCCTCCTTTAAGCCCTAAATATCTGATTTCAATACTTACCACAAAGCTAGAGTAATTGAGAGTCACTGCACACATACAAACACCCCCCCCACGTATATATAATATAAGCATTAAGATAAACATATTGAACAATGAAATAAGAATCTAGAAACAGATATTCACATTCATAGTCAGTTAATTCTTTTCTTCATGCTGGGCATCAAACCCAGGGCCTCACATATACACATATACCCTCTACCATCCAACTATATCCCTAGCCCTGATTTTTGACAATGGTGTCAAGACAATTCAGTGAAAAAAAATAGCCCTTTCAAAAATAGTGCTGAAAGAACTGAATATCTACATACAAAAGAATTAAGTTTCACCCTTATGCCTCACAAAAGAAAAATTAATCCTGAATAGAACCTCAGGCCTAAATGTAGTATAGTTAAAATTATATAACTTTTAGAAGGAAATATAAGGGTGAATCTTTCATGATTGAATTTGTCAGTTAATTCCTAAACCAGAAAAGTAGAAGCAGTGAAAGGAAGAATCGGATACATGAACGTCATTACAATTTAACAATTTTTTGTACCAAAGGATAACAACAAACACATTTAC
Source organism: Cricetomys ansorgei (assembly GCA_026225945.1). Classification (NCBI taxonomy): domain Eukaryota; kingdom Metazoa; phylum Chordata; class Mammalia; order Rodentia; family Nesomyidae; genus Cricetomys; species Cricetomys ansorgei. The sequence continues at coordinate 916,718 of JAMJFZ010003951.1, forward strand.
CAACTCCCAGCTCTGGAAAGGCTAAGAGAGGATGACAGTGTGATGGGTTTAGAAATTCACCAGTTAGACCATGAATATATTTTAACAAAGAAGAAGCTTTTATTCAGATACTGGCACCAAATCCAGGGTTACCCTGGACTTGGGATTCCCAAATGCAGTGACAATCCACATTAATCAATGGTTTATATGAGGAAAAAACCCTGTAAAGTTACATATCCTGCAATCAGAAGGTTATATTCTGTTTATGTGCAAGCACACATCCTGTAATCAAAGACTCAGTTTAGCAAACAGATGTCTTGCAGATGTCTTGGTTATCTCAAGCAAGCAAGCTTTGTTTACAGAAGCAGAAGCAGCGATATTGTGACTATTATCTTACACAAACAAATCCAGGCAATTACAAGCCCCAGCATTCCTGGAAGTTATCTGTCCTTGGGCAAGTGGGGCTTACAGGTTAGAGGCAATTTTGTTTATAGGCCTCTTAAGCACAGTAATTGAAACTTAAAACATAATTTCAACCATCACGACTGCAAGTTGTATGCTGTCCTGGACCACGATGTTAAGATCCTGTCTCAAAAACAAAGAAAACAAAACTGAGGAGGAAAAGGAAGAGGCAAATAGGAGGAGGAGGACTGGGGATGTAGAGTACTGGCCTAGAATGTATGAAGCTATGGTTTCCATTCCCTGCCGTGAAGAAAGGAAGGAAGGAAGGAAGGGAGGGAGGGAGGAAGAAAACAAGGAAGACCAAATATAATGGGAGAAAATATTTTCAAATCAAATCTCTTATGAGACATTTATAATTCAATAGCAAAAAGCCAAAATCTCAATTTTTAAACTACATTTTATTTATTTAGATTGTGTGTGTGTGTGCAAGCATGCATGAGTGTGTGTGTGTGTGTGTGTGTGTGTGTAGTCATTCATGCACATGCCTGTGCTCAAGTGTACCATGACATGCATGTGGAGGTCAAGGGATAACCACAGGAATCAATTCCTTTCACCATTGGGGGGAGGGGTCCCAGGGATGGAGGTAAGATTATCTATCACCCCATGAACCATCTTGCCAGTCCCCCGATATCCTCAATGTTTAAAAACAGGCAAGGAATTTCAGTAAATGTTTCTCCAGAGACCATACACAATTGTCCAATAAACCCATGTCCAACAAAATCTAGCGTAATGAAAGAAAAAAATCAAAAGAAGATAACATTTCACCTGATTGGGGCAGCTACAATAAAAAGATTTTAACAAATGTTGTTGACAATGATGTGGGTTGATGACAAGGTTGTAGAAGAATTAGAAGGCTTAACATTGGTGATAGGGATCTAAAGTGGCACAGCCTCAATGGAAAATGATTTCATAGATGCTCAAAAAGGTTCATTATAAAGTTACCATGTGACCCAGAAACCAAGAGAAATAAAAATCTATGCTCACATAAAAAACATGTACATGGATACTCATAGCAGCATTATTGACAATAGCCCCAAAGTGAAAACAACCCACAGGTCCATCAACTGATAGCTAAAATATGTACTATAACTAACCATACAATGTAATATTATTTTGGAATAAAATAGAAAGGAAGTAATGATGTATGCTACAACATGAATGACTGTAAGATAAAATAAAGTTTTCCTTCAGTGATTTTTGTAAGGTATTTTGTCAGAGTAATGAGTGAAGTAACCGATAGAGCCTAAAAGTATGATATCACAGGTGACCACTAAAAGAGAAGAATTACATAAGATCCATTGTGTCATTGTATCATTTACTTTTCTAGTGCTGTGATAAAACACCAAAAGCAAGTCTATTTAGAGAAGGACAGGTTTATTTGGTCTACATTTCCAGAAGGCTACGAGTACATCATGGTAGGGGAAAAAATGGCAGCACAGTGGCAGGAGTGAGAAGCAGAGTACTTGCATCTTGAACCGCAAGCAGAAGGCAGAGAGAATGAACTAGAATTGTGAGTCTTTAAACTCTCAAAACCTGCCCCCAGTGGCGTACTTCCCTCAGCAAGGCCACACCTGCTGAACCCTCCCAAACAGCACCACCAACTGGGGACCAAATGTTCAAATGGTCAGGACTATGGGGGACATTCTCTTTCAAACCATTGTAGTCATAAATACTGGAAACATCCAGGATACAACTGAGACTCACTCTTCCTATGCAGAGAAATAAGAACCAACTTTGATAAGAAAAAAACCATTGGGGCTAGAGAGATGGCTCAGCAGTTAAGAGCACTGACTGCACTTCTGGAGGAGCCAGTTCAGTTCCCAGCACCCACATGGCAGATCACAACTGTCTGTGATTCCTGTTTCAGGGTATCCAACACCTTCACACAGACATATATTCAGGCAAAACATCAATGCACATAAAATAAAAATTATAAAGAGCAGTAAATTTTTATATCTATGCCATTATATTTCTAATGCAACAGTTCTGTTTAGGCTTTTAGAGTTTGTTCAGTCCATCAATTCATGCATAACTATCCTCTGCTATTAACAGTTATACCCTCACACCTACCCTCTTTTAAAGCTGCCTCATGAGTAAGAATCTAGAAGTTCAACAATTCACTTTTCCTCTCCTTGCCACAAGTAGAAGAAAATGGTTGGTTCTTTGCTTTTCAATTAGACTGTTAAACAAAACTCGATTAACTGCCTCCCCCAATCCCTCAAACTGTGTTCACATACCTGTTTTTGTAGTTTGATCAGAGCAATAAATACATTCTAGATCTTTGTCAAAGAAGGAGGAGGAAGAAGAAGAGGAGGAGGAGGAAGAGGAGAGAAAGAAAGAGAGAGAGAAGGAAGGAAGAAAGGAAGGAAGGATGGAAGGAAAAGGCCATTAACAGAAGCCAGCAATAATTAACAAATAATAGAATTATCTGACAAAGGATTTTAAAACAACAGGAATAAATATGTACTTCATTGAACAATCATGAAGCAACTGAAATACACTGAGAAAACAGAAAATTCTAAGCAAAGAAACAGAAAGTGTCAGTAAGGAAACAGAAGATATAAGTAGCAGAGGGAGACTTAAGAACTGGAAAACATAATAATCAAGATCTAAAGGTTGCACCAATGTACACGTGAAAAGAACAGGCAGGGTCTGCTCTGGGCAACTTAGGTTGTACAGAATAGCAACTTTAAGTTATGCCTAGCCTTCAGCCATTCTATTTCATAAAACAACAGTTTAAACCTGAATTATTCCATTTTTTAGTACAAGTTCCATGGCAAAATGATTCTACGTCTTGTCTATGCAAGCAAACAGCTACCATCCACCAGCACGCCAGGAAGCACAAAATAATCATTTCTGTGTGCCAGTGACAACACCACCTGTGCATATACCAAACTGTATCAGAAACATCAGACAGATGGGTTTGTCAATCATAGCAGATAGAACTCATTTAACTGAGACTATAAAAGAAGGCGTGCCGTATGACTGAGATGTGACAGGCACACATTATCTGGGTGGCACTATGAGACCCTGTCTTGAAAACCAGCCAAACAGGACTGGACAGAGAGTTCAGCAGTTAAAAGCATTGGCTGCCCTTTCATAGGACCCTGGTTTATCTCTCAGCACACTAATGGTGGCTTACAACCATCTGTAACCCTAGTTCGAGAGGATCCAACATGCTTTTCTCATCTCTGTGGAGAGCAGGCACACACATGGTGCACATTCATACATGTTAGCAAAGCAATAAAATAAAAAAAAAATTAAATCATTTTTTAAAAAATAAAATAATGAAGATGATTTATTTTAAAGATCACAAATTGTGTGTGTGTGTGTGTGTAAGTGTGTGTGTATGTGTGTGTGTGTGTTTGAGACAGGGTTTCTCTTTGTAAACCAGACTGGCCTCGAACTCAGTGACCCATTCACAGAGACCGCCTGCCTCTGCTTTCCAAGTCCTGGGATTAAAGGCATGTGCCCGGCAAAAATTCTCATTTTAGCAATGGTATAGGTAATCATAATTCCCACCCTCCTCTTATCAACAGGACATGAAGGGCTGGGAAGAAGGCTCAATTAGTGAAGTGCTTGCCATGCAAGCAATAGGACCTAAGTTCAGAGCCCAGTACCCATGGAAATGTCAGGCACATGGGTGTGTGCACCCATAACAACAGCACTGGATAGGTAGAGATAGATGGACTCTAGAATTCACTGTCCAGCCAGCCTAGCTGAAGTGATGAGCTCTAGATCAGACTCTGTCTCCAAAAGAAGGTGAAGGATAATTGGAAGAGGAAAAAATAATCAAGGAAGGTTATTTGTTGTTAACTTCTGACCTTCATATGTCACCCATGTATGTTTTTCATGCAAACACACACACACACACACACCAGAATACTCACTGGCTTTATAGTGATATCATGATGTTTCCAAAATGGAACTGGCCATTAATCCATATTACACAAGGAAAAAGGAAATCTCTTAAATGAGAAGAATAATTCTTAAAATTTGCCATTCTCATAACTAATTGAAAAGTGTTGGCCACTTCAGCAACTAAATACAGGACCCTCCTCTTCCTCTAATGGGGGTAGTTCAAATCTCCCAGAAATTCAATCTTTCTTCCTCTGGACTCTTTTTCCTTTTAATTAAAGCTTCTCCTCCCTCTTTTCTTGTATATACTATCTTCACTGATTTAAATTTTCATACATGCACATAATGTATTTCAATCATATTCAGCCTCCACTTCCCCAGATGAAGCATTATGCCTCCCACAGAGTAACTCCATTTAAGCTATTGCATGTGTGCAAGTTTATAAAATAGTAGGTTTCTATATGTCCTTTTCAAATATGCTTAATGCTAGTTATCCCTCCTCTACCCCCTTGTTTTCCTTTCCCTTCCATGCCCTCCCCTATTACCCCTCCCACATTATTCTCTCTTTTCCCTTCATATCTTGTTATCTGTTTGTTGTTTGATACAAGGTATCATTCTGCAGCCAGGCTGGCCGTGAACCCATGATCCTTCTGCTACCAATTCTCAAATTCTGTGATAAGAGGGATGTACCATCATGTTTGCTTTCAATGAAAGATTTGCCTGCAAAGATTGCCCTCCTTCTGTCTCAGTTGGATTTCAATTATTACTAAGATGAAAGTTGCCTCTCATTGGATACCAATGCACTTAAAGGCAAAAGGTGCACTTCCAAATAATGAGGACTTAGCATTTACAAAAATAAATCCAGTTCCATGAAAGTAAAAATAGAACATATCAAAATTTGTAAGATGCTAAACTAGTGCTAAGAAGGAAAATATTAGATTACAATGGATACTTACTTAAAAAGAGGAGTCTTTAATCAGTTACCTAGTCTCCTTACAAAAGAAACTATACATGGACTGAGGTTGTGACATAGCAATAGAGCATTTGCCTACCATTCGAGACTTCCTAGTTTCAATCCCCAGAGCTTGGGGGAAAAAAAGCCATGACGGCAGACACAGTATGGAGTATATGCCTGTATGCCTATAATCCTTCTACTGTGGAGGCTGGAACAGGAGGACCACAAGTGTGAGTCCAGTCCTGACTACATAATGAGACCTTGTCTCAAATTTTTAAAAAATTAGTAAGAAAGACACAATATTAATGAAATTTTAAAAAACAATAGCATTACATACAGAAAAACAGAATACCATCAGTAAGAGTGAAGCTGGTTCTTTGAAAAGAAAAATGAGACCAACAGATTCCTAGCAAGGCATACAGAGACCAAGAAAGAGAAGGCATAGATTACTAATGCTAGACGGGATATCACTACAGTCCCTGCAGACATTAAAAGAGTAATAAGGGCATAATTTGAACAACTCTACACACATACATTTGATCAATTAAGTGAAATAGGCCAATTTCTTTAAACGTGTTACAGTAGCTTAACCAATATGAAACAGATAATTGGAATAATCCTTTAACTATTAGGGAAATTGAATTGGTAATTTTTAAACTCCCAAGAAAGTAATTCCCAAACCCATATGAATTCTATCAAACATGAATTCTAGGAAAATTTCATTAAACATCGTTAAAAAGCAGTACTATCAAGTCTACAAAAGAAAATCCAAAATAGAGAAGAGGAAACATTTTCCAACTAACCGGTTTTGGTAAAAATAACAGTTAAACCCAGAACTTCGTATATGCTAGTAAGCAAGCACTCTAGCATGGAGCTACATCTCTAATCTTGTTTTAATTTATTCTTTCTTTTATGTGTTTGTGTGCATGTACAATGACACACGTGCACAAGTCAGAGGACAACTTGCAGAAGTCAATTCTCTTTCCACTACGGGAGTTCTAGGGTGTCAGACTTAGGAGCAAGGCCCTTATCCACTGAGACACCTTGCCATCTCCCTAGCCCCCCTTTCCCTTTTAATTTGAGACATACTCACACTGAGTTTCCCAGGCTGGCCTTGAACTCACTCTGTAGCTCAAGCAGGACTTGACCTACCATCCTCCGAAATCAACCTCTCTAGTAGGATTGCAGGCAGGCCTTAGTCATCAGGCTTGACTTTCCCCACTACTTCTATGAGGCTGATATTATAAGCATGTTATTAGCATTATAAAGCCCTGGGTTCTATCCATATCATCACACACACACACACACACACACACACATACACAGGGGGGGGGAGAGAGAGAGAGAGAGGAAAAGAGAGAGAGAGAGAGAGAGAGATGGGGGAGAGAAAGAGAGAGGCTCGCAAAGATCCTCAGATTCTTGCAGTGTTTAGCCAATGAAAAGCAAGTTAAAGGGCTGAGGAAACAGGCATTACCATCACATGCTGTAGGGAACATTATGTGAGCAGTGACATCTATATCAAGGACCTACTGAGCTTACGTGTGGATGTCCCATCAATGGCATTCCATAGCCCTGCAAATCTTATCAGGCCCTAACCATTTCTACCTGTCATTACCTCTTTTTTGGGAACTATGACAGTTTGAAGAAGAAATCAGTACTGACACCAGTGAAAAGCTCATGATCCTGGTACAGTATATATTGGTGTCCAACTCTAAGAAGCAGGAGAACTGGGAGGTAGGTCCTCAGACTGCAGAAGGATAGATTTGTGAGTGGTTTGTGAGTAAGCATCTTACCTCTGCTACCCTCTTGGAGGCCTAGAATGGTATCTGTGATGAATCAGACATTAATACTTCTAGTTCTGGGGAAGTGTCTTGAGATGCACAGTATATCTGTAGTGTCTAGGTTGCCCGTTGACCCTGAATGGGATGTAATCATGAGGAATAACCCAGAGCTTGCTTCACACTAGCCAAAGCAGGTGCTCTCAGAAAGTCAGAGCAATTCCCCACCCCAGGCATGAGTGTACATCAAATCAGCATCCAAATCTAAGGCCAAGACTTCCCTCATGCAGAAAAATGCAATCTGGAACCACCAGAGCCCCCTTCCAGTGAGGCAGGGCACTACATACTTCCTAAATACCAGATCAGCTTTGGAAGTCAGTAAGATCTCAGGTATCAGGTATATGTGAAAATTGATGATGAGGAGGCCTGATTCTCTGCATCATATGCCAACGAATGCAAAAATCTAAACCATGACACAAACACACAGAAAATATACACAAACCAGGGTATCCTCAATATTGTTCCAGCAAGCCCCAGTTGGCTATCAAGAATTGTGGGGTGTCCACACACCAAGAACACTTCTGAAGCTCAAGTAGATGGAGTGTGGTGGCTATTCTTGGTTGTCAACTTGACTATGCAATTAACTAGAACCCAAGTGGTTGGGTACAACTATGAGGAATTTTTCTTAATTAAATCATTTCAAGTGGTAAGACCCCCCCCACTTTAATCCAAATATTTTAGGTGGAAAGATCCACCTTTAATCTGAGCCACACCTGCTTGTGGCAGCCTACATAAAGGGCACGGAAGAAGGAAGCTTTGGCTCTTTGCCTGCTTGCCCTCCCTCCTTGCTGGTAAGTCCTCTTCCTTCACCTGTGTTAAAGCCTTCTTTGGGATTCTGGCATATACTGAAGACCAGCAGAGACAACCAGCGTCCTGAAATGAACATGAATTTTTGAGAATAGATTCTTGTACTTTCCATTGATAGACAGCCATTGTTGAACTCATTGGACCACAGCTTGTAAACCACTCTAATCAATATACTCAAATATATCCATTCTATCAGTTCCGTTCATCTAGAGAATTCTGACTAATACAAGGCTCCTAATTATGACAGCTCTGTATTTTCCTTTAACTCAGAGGCAGAGCTAAAGCTCAGTGAGGAGCATGAAGAGGACAGAGGATTGGGGTACCAAGGGGCCCAGCCATCCCCAGGGGCTCTCATCTGCCTTCAGTCTGAGGAAGGCTACTTCAAGGGGAGTAGGTCTTCAGAGATGTGGCCCTGGAAGAGGAGACCATCTATGACAATGAAAGCTTTAGGTGTTGTGCAGAGGATGTCCCAGCAGAGAACCCTCTGGACATAGTAGCTCGTCAGAAGGTTCCTTGCTATTCCTTGTCAGAATCTCAAAATTGGTCCTCCCACTCCCAAATCACTGTTGTTTGTAAAGCTCAATTCATAGGAGAATTTCTAGAAGAATTGGGAGGAAACATCTCTAGGCCTCTTTTGCCTTGTCCATCAGCAGACAGCAGCACACATCCTACCTTGTCCAAGAAAAGTGACTATCAGAACAATCGGTTCTTGCCTCTGACACAGGTATCCACAGTATTTCCAAGGTTGGGTTGGCTTTCTGTACCCAGGTGAAGGCATTAATCCTGTCCAAGTGGTTCGTGAACTCTGCCAAACTGCAGAATCAAGAATATGTAGACGTCTGCTTTTTCTTTTTCAGTGTTTCAGTTGAGAAATCAAACCAGGGCCTTGGTGCACATTAACTTTTTACGGCATCTACCGAGACTCACAGCTCAGCTTCTGGGGGATTTCAAGGGCTCTAAGTGATTCAGGGCTCAGTCTTCCCCAGCCTCCAGGAATCTTGAGGAGGGATCTAAGAGAGGGTCAGCTCACCTTATCGCCTTTGGGACTATCACTTTACCCATGTTCCACCAAGAAGGAATGGGAAAGACATGCACATCTTGTATGTTGTATAGGACCTCCTAAGAATCCAGGACAGATATCAGTTTCCCCGCAATGTGGAGGAAGACATCCCGGAGAAGCTGGAAAACAGTGATGGGGTGTGAAGCTGAGGGATCTACAGAGCTACACCTCTTCCTACTATTCACTACTATGAGTAGTTTAGCCATTGGGGAAAAAAACAGATATAGTAACTGTTAAGAATAGATAAAATGCCAGCAATTTCCACAGCCCCAAAAAGATTAAGAAGCAGATGTGAGAGATATATACCATCTACCAGAACAAAAGAACCTTTCTGGCCATGTCCAGCAAGACCCTAGGTGAAGCAACAGGGATGATGAGGAATGGCATGCAGTATGTGGAATTCAGGACAGTGTCAGAATTACTCTTCCTATCTCCACAATCTCTCAGGACAGTGTCAGAATTACTCTTCCTATCTCCACAATCTCATGAGGACAACCTGCCCCGTGCTCTCGAGAGAAATGAGTTGCACAAAGCCACCTATGGTCCCCAAGACATTCATCTGAATTCATTTTTTAGCACTGATTGCTTGATGGTTCCTGAGACCCAGGACTGCCTGGCCTGAAGGCCTCCAAAGAGATGAAATGAACTTCTAGGAGATGTGTCCCTGAAAATAATTTATGCCCTACAACTACCTGTGCAGAAGGGAATAGAACATGCTGCATTCATAAAGAAGGATGAACAGTTTTGTAGTTAACTACAATTAGGAATGAGAGATGGTGTAGGAGGGGTGGGAGTTACTACTAAAAGGTAGCAGGGAAGGAGATCTCTGCAGGATGGAGTCGTTCTATATCTTGATTGTGATGATAGTTACATAAATCAATAAATGTGACAAAAGTCTATACACATACATTGTATCAACTTTGGTTTCCTGGATATTGTACCATGGTTACCTAAGATGTAACCATGGGAGAAACTCGGTTGGTTAAAAGGACATAGAACTTCACTGCGCTACTTTTCCAACTTTCTATAAATCATTAGTTGTAAAGCAAAAAGTTTTAAAATTGTGAAATAAGCTGAAATGAAAATTGATGAGTTAAATATTGAATTTAAGAAGTTAGCTGAAAGCCGAGCAGTGGTGGTGCATGACTTCAATTCAAGCACTCAGGAGGCAGAGGCAGGTGGATCTCTGTAAGTTTGAGGCCAGCCAGGTCTACAGAGTGAGTTCCAGGACAGCCAGAGTCACACAGAGAAACACCCCAAAAAGGAAATAATTCCAAGAAGTTAGTTGAAGGGGGAAAAAACAGGTTAAACATAAAGAGAGTAGAGAAAGTAAATAATAAAGCTAAGTAATAAATAAAAGACAGACAACAAAGCAAATCAACAAAGCCCCAAATTAATTTAATATAGGATACTATGTCAGGGCATATATACTGGCACACTTTTGTAATTCTAGCACTCAAGAGATAGCGGCAGGAAGATTGGGGATTCAAAATGTTCCTTGGCTACAAATTTGAGACCAGAGTGGTTTTCATGAGATCCTGTCTTAAAACAAAACAGAACAGCCAAACAAAAACAGATAATACTAGAAAATTCTAATGTCAAAAAATTTAAAACTTAGAGTAGCAAAATGCAGAGGAAATACAACCTACCCAAACTGACTCATAATAGAAAATTTGGGTAATCCTATAAGCATTGAGAGGGTAAATAAATACATAAACATATCGGGCCCAGATGGTTTATAAAGTTTCAGAAGCATTCGAAGAAGAAATCCTTCCACTGTTGTAAAAATCCTTCCAGGGAATAGAAATAGTGTTCTTTGCTTTCCAACTATAGCAAAATTAGCAAAACCTTGTCAAGTGTGTGTGTGTGTGTGTGTGTGTGTGTGTGTGTGTGTGTGCGCGTATTAAGAGGCCATGTATTTTAAGAATAGTGGGTAGGGGCATATTGGAGGGTTTGGAGGCAGGAAAGGAGGAAAAGAAATGTAATTATATTATAAACTCAAAAATAAATTTTTAAAAAAGAATTTGAATATGAACTGCAAAATTTTAGCACATTTAGAAAATATGAAAGAATGTCTGATGATCTCAGGAATGCAAATATCCATCAACAGCAAAATGGCTGCAATCAAGTGCTTATGCAGTTAGATATTTGTGGGCACTATGCATTTCTCAGATCCTCCTTTTAGAAGGAATCAGTAGCTGGCAATCTACCTTAAAACTTCAGGGACTGCCAGAGATGCAGAGAACTGCTTTATCCAAGGTCACCTTCCTTGCTTAAATGTCTATTTGTAACAATTAGGCCAACCTGGGACAGTTGTGAATGTTCTGCAGGGTCGTCCCACCCTCCATCCCCTACCCCTGCCCCACCAGTTGTGTTTTGTTTGCCTGTGGTACTGTGGGTCAGGAATTGGGTCTGCCTCACAGGACACCAGCTGGGCTCATTCACTTGGCTGCACTCAGTTGGTGATGGGCTGAGCTAGAAGGTAGAATTACATGTGTGATACCTCAGTGCTCCATCGGGTGGCCTCTCTCTTACCATATGGTCAGCTTGAACTTCTTCACATCGTAGTAACTTCAGGGTGATAGATAAGTTTTCCAGATGGTAAAGGCAAAAGCTCTAGATATCACATTTAGTATCCTTAGAGGTTCCCCAGCATTAGTTCTACTATGTAATAGTAGTTAAAATAAAACCTAATGTCAAGCAAGCCAGCCAGCTCACAGGAAAGAAAAACAGTTTCATTTCTTAATGGGTCATGACAAGGTCACATTGCAAAGAACTTATGGGATGGATGTTTATTTCTTTGTTCGCTTGTTTAGAGATGGGGTCTCACTCTATTTCCCAGGTTTACCCCAATCTACTGAGCTCAAAACTATCCTCCTATCTCAGTTTCTCAAGTAGCTGGAACTATAGGTTTTCCTGATTGGGAGGTATTCTTTTGTCCATATTTGGAAGCAAGCTGACTCTCAGTCCTCTATAACTCTGAGGATTAATTACTATTCATCCAGACTTGAAAGAAGACATCCCTCCCTAGAGTTATGCAATATGCAACCAGTATAACCAGTCACCACAGCCCTAAACTCACATATATAGTGTTGATTACCAGTCTGCAAGTCCCACAGTTGGATGCATACAATATTTTACTATTTACATGCATATTTAAATGTAAAACTGAAAAGTACATTATTTGTGTATTTTTCATGAATAAATATACGTGAATAAAATGTACCAAGACTATAAAGACAAACAAGAGAATGAAAAACCACAAAATTTAGGAAAATAGCTATGTAGTCAAGGGTGACCTTGAACTTCTAATCGTCCAGGCTCTGCCTCTTCAGCGAGGTCTACCTGCTTAGTTTATGGAGCGCTGGGAACCAAACTCAATACCTCATGCATGCTAGGCAAACACTCTACGAATTGAGTTACATACCCAGTCCCAGGATTCTGTTTTTTATTTATTTTATTGTATTTTTAATGTTTTTTATTGAAATAGGATTATGTCTCTTCCCCACTCCCTCTCTTTCCTCCAGTCCTTCCCAAACTACCCTCTCTCAAATACCTCTACTTCCTCACTCTCAAGTCAATGAGCTCTTTTTCTTTGATTATATTAGTTATAGACATACACACATAGACACAAACGTATGTACGTGTGTGCTCAAATGGAAGCAGTAAGATTAGCTGACCCTACATACAAGCAATAAAGGCAGGCATTGTCTGTGCCTTTTATTTACATTGGATTTTCAGCAAGTCTAAATGGCATTCATGAAAGATGACCTCCCACCACTGGAACATAGCTCTGCTCCTCTCCTCTCATTGTTGCAAGAAGTACTTAGTGCATCCATATACTTCCTGGCTTATACAATTCTGCAAATATTAACCATGCAATACACTGTTTTATAGATTCTAAAATGTAACACAACTGTAGGCTTTCCAAATAAGCTTTGTATCTGGATGTTATGGCTCATGCCTGTAATTTAAGCACTTGAGGAGGAAGGCAGGGAGGTCTGCCACGAGTTTGAGACCAGCTTGGACTACATAGTTCTAGGCCAGCTAGGACCAAAAAGTGAGATATTATCTCAAAAAACCAGAACAACCAAACAATATACTTATTTTTGTATTGTTATTTAAATTTTTCTGTTAAAAATCATGGTGACTATAAGTAATGATAATGAAGTATGTATCTTTTTGAAAACAAGAAAAGTGGGCTGGGAGGTTAGCATAGTGGTATATACAATGTATGCCTAGTGTGCATGAAGCCCCGGGTTCTATCTTTAGCACTGGGGGATGGGGGAGATCAGAAAAAAGAAAAGATACTGAACGCCTTTATTATGGAGAAATAACAGGTTTTAAGGTGATATGTCTCTCCTGACTTAAACTTTATACTAAGTATTGCATGTACTGAATAATATACCCTGCTAGCATACTCACATTTTATTTTTATATTATCAGTTTAAAACTTTCTTTGCTTTGTTTTTTGAGACAGGGTTTCTCTGTGTAACTCTGGCTGTCCTGGAACTCACTCTGTAGACCAGGCTGGCCTTGAACTCACAGAGATCCACCTGCCACTGCCTCCTGAGTGCTGGGATTAAAGGCATGTGCCACAACTGCCACTCAGTTTAAAACTTTTAAACTGAAAGGGGATAATAAAAGTTAATAGTTGATTGGTAAGTGTGGCATTTAATCTTATCAACTTGATTGGATTTGGAATGATCTAGGAGGAAAAACCTCTAGAAGTGTTTTGAGAGAGTTTCAAGAGATGGTTAACTCACTTTGAATGCATGTAACACAATCATAGGAGCTGGGCCCCTGAACTGAATAAAAAGAGAAGAAAGGGGTTGGGGTATACAGCCAGTTGAGCACCAGCCCCCCCCCTCACTCTCTGCTTCCTGAGTGTGGAGTGCTATGACTAGCCACCTCACTCTGCTACCACCATGTTGCCTTTGCACCATGTTGGACTATATCTCTTTAACTCATAAGGCAAAATAAATTCTTCATCCCTTAAATTGACTTGTGTCAGTATTTGGCTACAGGAATAAGAAATGACTAATACAGGGGGAAGGGAATTATAATTATGACACAGATATTTTTTAGTATATATTTGTGGCCACTATAAATAACTTTAATGTTTGCAGATATCATCATATTGAGCTTTTGTGACCAAAAATATTGGTCTGGAAGAGTTAACTGTTAAAGAAAATAGTCACCAACTTTATACCATATTTAATGTAAAAGATCACTCAGACAGTGAAAGGGAGATCATTTCTGCACTAAGAATTTTTCATCGTCATTCTAACAGCCATGTTGGAAAAGTCTGTTTACCTTTAAGCCTCTTAAACTTCCATCCAGCATCTTCAAGAGTTACCCAGAAGCTAAGATGATATAAATATTGCCATGATTGCTCCATTCCCTTTTTTGGAGAACCAGCATGCATTCCAAAGAGATGCTTTCAAGAATACTGGGTGCGTGCATATGGAACCATTCAAGTCATTTGTTGTGACAAGAAAGAAGAAAATGGAATGAGCGATATATTTCAACAGAGAAGATTGTTCTAAGAAAGAAGATAGGGACTGGAAAAGACATCATGTCAGGATGAAATCCACTCAGGGCTCCATTACTCATGAAAACCTCAGTTCCGTATGCAGTAGACTAGTGTGTGGGTGTAGTGGAATACATTGTGTGAGAATAGGAGGTTTTCCAGATCTATCCAAACGTGAGAGTCAATGGCAGGAGGTCACCTGAAACTTTCAGGTGGTCTTAGGTGAACAGCATCTGAAGTAGGTAGCTACTGTGATTTCCCTTCTGCAAATAACGTCCCTTATTAAAGGTCAAGTGCCCCAGGTGTAGCAAGCAATCATATTGTAGCTGTGGAATGTGGACTATAAAGAATTAAAACTTCTTCCTCAGACTACAGGCGACCATATCCTGAGGCTCTGGTACCAGAGGAGGAATCTTCTCCCAGGAAAAGATTCAGATTACTCACCTCACTGAAACTTTACATATGCAAATTGCCTAACTTTTGTTTCATATTTTCTATAAATTGCAACACTTCAATAGGCAAGGCACAAAGAACATTAAATTTTTTCCTTCCCCAGTAAATAAGCTCATTTCCTTTTACCTTGCTTCCCTGTCTTCCTTTTTTTTTAAGCTATAGGGACAGACTTCAGATTCTAGTTATAAGACTTGTGACCTTGTGACCCACATGACCTTGGAGCCTTCACATCCTGCCCCCATGTCACTGGAACGGAATAGAGCTGTCCCTCTCAGACATGAGACATGTCCCTCTAGTCATCTCACTTGGCTTATTGCAGTAGGTGCCTAACTGGTCTGTCTACTTGCATCATTCCTTGCCCTTGCATGGTCAACGAAGAAAACAGAAGCAAAGGTAAGTCAAACAAAGTCAATCTACACAGAACCTTCTACTCATTGCCAGTCTCATACTCTAAGTCAAATTGTTCACTAAGACTAGTAAAGTACTCAGTGTGAATATTTCATGATTAGTGGGTGCGGGTAAATTGTCACATCCACAGTCAGGACTAGTTTTCTCTTTTACCGTTTGAAGCCTCTGAGTGATCTGCACCCTTCCATTTCCCACCATCAGCTTGCCCCGGTTTGGCAGTGGTGTTAATAGTTGGCTTCATACAAGGTGGCTTCGGTTGTGACATCAT
The DNA here is from genome assembly GCA_026225945.1 of Cricetomys ansorgei. NCBI lineage: Eukaryota > Metazoa > Chordata > Mammalia > Rodentia > Nesomyidae > Cricetomys > Cricetomys ansorgei. The sequence continues at coordinate 932,339 of JAMJFZ010003951.1, forward strand.
TTTTGCATGTTTGAACTCTAAGTTCACCAGTCTTGTGCAAAGTAGGTATAGAAACAAGATAAGGTATGCATATTCCCATTTGCTGCCCCACCCTAACCCAGAACTGGAGCTCCCTGCAGCAAATGCCTGCTCTCTAAGATACTTCTGTGTTTGCCTGTGATATCCCACCTCTTCTCTCTACCACAATTACCACTAGCCCTACCCTACCTATGGGAAACTGATATCAGAGAATGAAGGCACCAAGAGCTTCTTACACATCAAGGAAATCCTTATGACCCATCAAAATGTCTCAACAAAATTGGTTGGTGAACATCAGCTTAGAAAAGTAGCATATATGCTGTTCATTTGACAACTAGCCAAGTGCAAAGGATTCAGAGGACGTAAGCCCTATATGATGAAAGTGGAATAAACATACTTGATGTTATTTTAGGTTGATTGTGTAACTTCTTAGCCAATGGGGTGACACACACTGCTGTTTATGAGAGCCACACTCTTCCATTCATTTGGCAAACATGAACTGAATCTCCTGGTTTGGGTCAGAGATTGCCAGGTGCTGGGCTCTGAAGGAGCTTCTGGTCTGGAATGATAAATACATAATAGAGTAGTACAGAAAGGCTATTCATAATCAAAGGGTAAAGTAGTTGTTAAGGATTTTATTTTAATTTTTTATTTTATTCTATTTATGTTCATGTGTATGTGTATACATACCTCTCAAATCCCCCTAAAAAAGGGAAGACTTGATAGTCATGGGAGCACAGTGAGCTGATGGTTCTCAACTGTCAGCCCCTTCCAGGTCAGCCTCATTTGCAGAGAACCACCTTACACAAAATCACACCATCCTGTGGCCAGCCCACATACAATGACATCTAAAGCAAGGGTATAAACGACCGGTCACGTCCACCTAATTTGAAACACTTACAAAGAGCAATCTAGCTCTCAAATCCCCTAGAGGGGAGACTGTCTCTGTGTCTACAGTGGAGCTCAGCCTTTCTCTGTAGCCACTCCCATCTCCCCCTCCCTCCCTTCCATAGTCATCGATCCCAGAAGCTTTCCTTAATAACAAATCTTCACATTAACTCAGTCTCAGAGTCTGTTTCCTAGGGAACCTAAACTGTGACATGGGCCGTTAATTTCTACTGAGAAACTTAACTGTGAAGCACCAACACACACACACACACACACACACACACACACACACACACACACACACACACACGCAGAAAAAGAAAAAGAATTAAACTTAAGGCTCTATTGAGATCTTAAAATATGCCCTTATACCACTATCAGAGGATGCTGTCAGACACCAGGGACATCTTCCTATTTACCATAGCAACTTACCCCCAAGAGGGGCTACCTGCGGAAGAAATGCATCTCTGCCTTTCTGTTTAACCCTAAAGATGACTACAAGGTCTCTGAAGAGAAGGAAGTATCCTTTGTATAGGACTTCACCCATGGCTCAGCCACAGTCATCCATCTACTCATTTATTTATTCAAGAATCATATCATGGCATAGCTTAGGGCTTTGTGACAGCTGTGCATATGTATACATGTTTGTATATATGTAGGGGACCCTGCAGCTTCTGAGTCTGCCACTTCAGTATCTGCAAGCTCCTATAGGTCCTGGTCAGTTGACTCTATGGGGCTTGTTTCCCTGGTGTTCTGACCCCAGTGGTCCCCACAATCCCCCCTCCTCTTCCGCAGGGTTCCCCGAGCTCTGTCTGATTTTTGGGCATAGGCCTCTGCATCTGCTCTCTTCAGCTGCTGAAGGAAGCCTCTCTAATGACACTTGAGCTAGGAACTGATCTATGAGCACAGCAGAGTATCATTAGGAATCATCTCTGGTCTATCCAGATTCCAGTTCCTGGGAAGCCCTGCAGTGTCAGTCGTAAGCTTCCCTCCTTTGAGCACTTCTTATTTATGGTCCTAACATCAGCTATAGTAACTCTGACCCAGGCTGGAGTTTGGCTTCAGATCTTCTCTGTAGCTTTCTGTGCCAATGACCTGGTAGAATTACATGGGAGACACATTATTCTTTTAGTATAGGACAGAATCTTAAGAAAGCTAGACTTTCCAACACCTTATAAAGCCTCTCTCATTGTCTGGAACATTTTCACTGGAACACTGCTACTGTTCGATTGACATTAACAGTTCATATGAGCAAGCTTCACTTTACTGGTACTGGCAGGAAAGCATACTCTTCCTCTGGGGTCCTGGAAAAGGAGAGTCATTATTTGCTTAAAAAAAAAAACAAAAACAAAAAAAATGAAATCTACAATAGTGATCAGTAGGTATTTGTTGAATGACTGTGTAGAGGAATCTATCAGAACTGAAAGGGGAAAATTCTAACACATTCTATTCGCTCAAAAAGGCAAATCAGGGATTGAGAAGATGGCTTAGTGGTTAAGAGCACTGGCAGCTCTTCTAGAGGATGAAGGTTTGACTCCCAGAACCAACATAGCAGCTCACAACTATCGATAACAACAGGCTCAGAGGATCCAATGCCCTCTTCAGGCTCTGGTGCCTGCAGGCACCAGGCATGCATATGGACACAGACATACATGCAGGCAAAACACATAAAATAAATATGCATTTAAAAGCAATCACAAAGCAACAAATACAGTGGGATCTAATTTTTAAACCTACATACAAAATCCAGAATCAGGCCTTTCCAGATGCACTCCAGTGCAGAGAGAAGGGATTGTGCATGAAAGCAGTAACCAGCCACAAGTGTAATTTCAAGAAAGAAAAGTAAGACTGAAAGAGAATGAAAGGGAGCACTTGCTTATTCATCATGTGAACATTTTTTAATAAGAAGTGTCTGTGCTGAAATTTTATGCTTTAAAAAAAGAATATAGGGAAAAATTTAAATGACTCAATGGTCCATTGTGAAGCATCTCACGACCCACAGTCTGCATTGGAAAAATGTCAAATGAGCAATTTAGAGGAAGGAAGTTAATGTCATAGTAAGAGTGACAAATTAATAACGAAATAAGCCCTAACTGTTATAATTGTTCAGTTACTGCTCTGACATTTAAAACATATTACAATCTTTATGATAAGTGCCTTTATCTAGCTTATGCAATGATTATGAAATTACATTGAGAGTATCCTGCACTTATGTTGTATAAAGAGGAACATTTACTTAACCCATACCTTGTACTAAGTAGACATTTAGTGTTGTACTCAATATTCAAAAAGCCAAGAAAGTCTATTTTCAGTTTCTATTTACAGTTCATGATGGAATATTAAGTCTCCTTAATGAAAGGAGTTAAGTCTCCTTAAAGAGTAATGTACTCTAAATGCCATTATTTGTCTTGAAGGTGCTGCAAAAATCCATATTGTAAAATAAGTTAGATGTTCAAACCTTTCCACATATTTTCTCTGAAACCAGATGCCTTTCAGGAGTAGAGGTGAATGTAAACTTTTTAAGTGCATCGCTTATTAAGTAGTTTCTTAGAACATCTTACCAGGAATATGAATGACCACTTGGCATATTTAACATCCCAGCAACCACAGAAACTATCAAAAGAGTGCCAGAGATGTAGCTCAATGACAGAATACTTGCCTAGCAAATCCTTAGGTCCCATACCCAACACCATAATGGAGAAAAGAAAAAATTCAACGGTTGAATGGTCAAGGAGGTAGATAGAAAAGTAGCTGTGATGGTTATTCTTGGTTGTCAACTTGACTATATCTGCAATTAACTAAAACCTCCAAATGAAGCACACCTGTGAGGAATTTTGCTTAATTTGAAGGGGATACATCCACTTCTAGTCCAGATCTTTCCATCTGAAAAAATCCACCTTTAATCTGAGCCATGCCTTCTGCTGGAAGCCTATATAAGGACACGGAAGAGGGAAGTTTTTCCTCTTTGCCTACTTGCTCTCACCTTGCTAACAAGTCCATTAATTCCCTGATGCTAGAGCCTACTACTTCTGGATTCTGGAATATACTGAAGACCAGCTGGGACATCCAGCTTTGTGGAATGAACAACTACTGGATTCTTGGAACTTCAGTTCATAGGCAGCCATTGTAGGATTACCTGGACCATAGCCTGTAAATTATTTTAATAAATCCCTTTTCTCTGTATATATAGAGATTCATTTTATAAATTGTTACTCTAGAAAACCCTGACTGAAACAGTAGCCAAGTCCACCAATCCCCAAACCTTCACCAACCACTCAAATATTACACTAAATTTAGAACTGATGAATAATACAGGTGGTATGTTCAAATTTGCAGGTAACTAACCAAGTTCAAGTTTGTTCAATTATCCAAAGTCAAACTCACTTGTGGTACTGGCTTCTGTTGATCCCATTTACAGGATACTCAATGCAAACTGCACTGTGAATGTATTCAGTTACACTTACTTCACCAAATGCCTCTTGGAGCACTGGTTTCACTTTCTACTGTACTTTCTTCCCAACTGAAGTCCAAGTGATTGGTTGACAAACACTGGGCTTGAGAAGAGGGAAGTCACAATCTAAATAAAGGCTATTGATCCGTGGCATCATATGATCACAGCTAATGAAAATATCTGCCTTGCTTATTTATACCTGGGTCAGTACATCAGAGTGAGTCTCTTCCTAGATGGTACCAAGGGACTCTGACAAACTGTCTTCATCTCATTAAGGAGTTTTGGCCTGTGTCTATTAAGGGTGTCCCAAATCCCAAACTTGACTTCCCAGGATACTAGGGAAGACCAGCTCTTTAAATTGAAAGTGTTAGAAAATTAAGACTCAAGTTAAATGAAGCACAGAATGCAAATTATTTGTTTATTTCTGAACCATAAAGAATAGCCAAAGGTATGAAATGCCCTGAATACCCATGCTCGGGTTTCTCAATCATCTCCAAGTTGAGCCAACCCCCTCAATACATCATAAGGACTGAGGCAGCAGAGACTTCCTCCAATGGAAAAGAAGATTGAATACTGAGCATGCTAACAACAACAACATGTGTCTATTACAATCAATTTGTGTTTGAAGTTATTGCCCATATTTCCCTTGCTAGCTAGGAATCACTTTTAGCAGAGAGGGGAACATCAGCACCAATTAAAACAAACTATTGTCACAAGTAACTCCATCTTGCCTTATTCTGGCTCCCCATTTCATTCCTGCATATTGTCTTTACTCTGCATTCCACAGTGTCTTGCACTCAAAATAAGAAATTATCACCTCTTATCAACATGAAATTGCCAGATTATCTAGCTCAAGCTCCTGGAAAAATGCTGATCTTTGCCCATAATCCCTAACCTAATGCACATGTCAATATTCACAACTTCCCCCAAACAGTAGAGGATGATACTTCAGACATTAGATATCCACCTCCTTACAGGCTAATTGCAATTGCATCGCCAATGAAGTTTCTTTTCTTTCTCCATAGCACTGATCTCTCAGGCACTGGTTTCTCAGTGGGGTGAGCTTTTTAGTAGTGTCACCAATGGCCGAGTTACTATAATGTAACTGTCCTTGTTTTCTGTTGCTGTGAGAGATCCATGACCAAAAGCAACTTGGGTAGAAAGGACTTCGTTTGGCTTACAGGTTACAATCCATCATTGGGAAACCAGGGCAGGGGCTCACAACAGGAACCTGTAAATGGGAATTAAAGCAGAGACCAGGGCAGAACACTGCTTACTGGCATGCCTTCTACTCTCCATTGCTTGCTCACCTTGCTTTCTTATACAACCCAGGCCCAGGGATGGAACCGCCCACAGGGGGATGAGCCCTCCCACATCAATCACAAATCAAGAAAGTGCCCCATGGACATGCCCACTGGCCATTCCTCAGTAGAGGATCCCTCTTTCTAGTTTGTGTATAGTTGACTAAAACTAACTAGCATAGTAACACTGAGCATTATATACTGAGCTCTGAGTATGTAGCAGGTACCTTACATATATATTAACATCGAATAAGAACCTTAGAAATCCTGCTGAAGAGGAAGTCACAACGAGGGCATAGATGACCTATGTTATAAGTTTGGGTTTAAATACATTGAGCTGTAGGCGCCAGGCGTCGTCTTTAACATTACTCAAATAGCAAAAATCTTCATTTGCTCAGAGTTACCCAATTTAAACAAGCATTTTTTTTTCTAACTGTGCTAGTTAAGAATCAATCTCCTCATTGACATGTTTAAACATAAATAGAAAGTTAAGACAAAGGACAGAGACTGAGTTGAAGATGGTGTAAATTATGAATCATTTAAGTACTCCCTCCCTCTTTTCCTTAGCTGCTGTGCTCCCCCTGCCATTCCTTAGCCACTTCTAGTCCCAATCACTTTCTTTCTACTTTAATTTCCATGTTTCACTTTAAAAGGAAATGTTCATCACTTTAATTCCTTGCTAAGCCCTTTCCTTAATAGAAGATGCTGCTTCTTAACTGACTCAATTTTTATTCTCTTCTGGGATTACTTTCCTACCCAGACTTCTCTTAACTTTGTCTCATTGTAGCTTTTAATGTTGTTTTGTTTCAGTCTGTTTAAAATGGCTGTGTGAAGTGTGGGTTTGATCCCCATTGGGTATACATGTGTGAGTACAGAGGCTGCCACGTACTGGATGCCACAGTGCAGGCAGAGCCAGGATCCTGCTGATGTTCCATACAGGAAGCCCTTCCTGTGCCTTCTGGCTATGGTGGCTACCTGCATTCCCTGGAATAATCCAACTTCTACCTTCAGTTTTTACGTGGTGGACTTTGCCTACATTTTTCTTTTTTAAGATTTATTTTATTTATGTGCGTGTGTGGGGGGGCGGTGCACAAGCATGTGGGTACTTGTGGAGGCCAAAGAGAGCAACAGATCTCCTGACATGGATTTATAGGAGGTCGTGGGCCACTTGACATGGGTACTGAACTCAGGTCCTCTGAAGAGGAACAAGCACTCTTCTTAACTATGGAGTTATCCTCTTCATGTAGCCTTCCTCTACATCTTCTTCTGTTTTTTGTTTCTTTTCTTATAAGTGCACCTGACAACTAATTTAGGACCTACTTAATAATTTTAACATCCTTAATTATATTTGGAAAGACTCTTTCTCTGAATAAGGTCAGTCGTATTCATAGGTACTGAGTGTTAGGACATGCATTCGACCTTCTATGGTGTTATGCATAGAACCAGAACTTTATACATAAGATCTATCTCTGAACTACAGTCCAGCCTCTAAATCTAGAAATATTTTTAAAGAGATAAGGTGTAGCAGTAAGCTACAATCTGTTGCCCTCAATTTAGGGGAAGAGAAAGGAAGGATAGAAAGAAATTTTCACTGCTTTTGCAAGCAGCCTTGTTATAGAATGAGAAAAAGGTAGAAATCTTCACAGCCTCTTTTAGACTGTCCTAAGCCTGGAGAGGACTAGCTGACAGTGAGTCAGACTAGCATCTTAGCTCATGGTCTGTAAACTCAATCTCTCCAAGAATTAACACACTAACAACGGCAACCCCACTAATGAACCACCAACAAACACCCACCCTGACACTCGGGGCTTCAGACCTTTTATACCGTAAGCCAAAAGTTCCCATAAACCCATGAGGCACACAATCCCCAAAACAAGCTACAGGTGACAGAACAACTGCACCTAACCAAATTATAGCCACCTGCACTGAGCATTCCAAATCCAACTCATAAACATCTACAATACCTGGGGTGGGAACACAAACCTAATCCAAACACTATTTTTTGTTTTTAAAGAAACCAAAATAACAAAAACTTCCAAGTGTTCCACTACAGATAGGGTCTTCCTATGTTGCTCATGCTGGTCTCGAACTCTCAAGATATCCTCCAGTCACAGACTGATGAATATCTTGGACAACAGGCATGGATTACTATACCCACCTTCTTGTATGTAACTTTCTAGGAGCCACAGTCCTACCCATAAACATCATCTAACTCAGAGGTCTCACAGAGGTGACACTTTACATCAAATAACCCTTTGAATTCTATTTTTAAGAAACTTTTCTATATCTTCATTATGAGTATGTATCTTACATGATGGAATAAAAGAGCATATTTTAAGTGTGTGATTACTTGATATTTCTCAGGTTTGGATATTGAAATATCACAGGAGTTAAGAAAGTTCTGCTCCATTTACATTGCCTTAGATGCTCCTGATGGCACCATTTGATGCATCTCACAAACCATTGCTTCAGGTTAAGAGCGTAGGTCAGTGGCAAGGCATTTGCCTAGCACTCATGGGGCCATGGATTATACTTCCAGCACAACAAAAACAAAATGGAAAAAAGAAACCATTACTTTCAACAGAAAATGTGAATCTCTGGGACGTGTTCAGAATCTCCTGTCTCAATAAGTCAATTTTTGCATTGTAAATGCTTATGGATCACACTGATCTTGAGTATTAACCTCAACAGAAGTGATAAAAACCTATGGAATGGACTGAATGCTTATGTCCCTCCAAAATGCCCATGGTGATGTCAAAATCCCAAATTTATAATGATCGTGTTTGGTGGTGGGTCCTTTGGGAAGTGATTAAGTCGTAAGAATGGGGTCCTCCTGAGTGGGGTTAGTGTTCTATAAAAGACACCCCAGAAAGATTCCCCCTTACCCTTTCTCCCATGGGTAAAGACACAGAAAGAAGTCACTGTCTATGAATCAGGATGAAGCCCCCAACAGACACCAAGGCTGATGGCATCTTTATCTTTATCAGTTTTCATCTTTATCAGTTCTTAACTTCTAGAACTGTGAAACACAAATTTCTGGTGTTCATAAACCCCCAGTGTTTGGTATTTTGTCATGGAAACCACAAACTAGCATTCTGTTTGGAGGATCTTGTTTGTTTATGTAGTGGGTTGTATCTGACATACAATTAAATGCCATTTATTGGTGGCCTTCTACTCAAAACACAATTCTTTCATGTCCACTTCTAGAATAGTGATCATCTGAGAGTTGTTTTTGTCAACGTTTTTCCTCCTGAAATTGGAGAGAATCTGCCCCATGGGAACAAGGGCTCCTAATACAAGCAGCAGAATCATGATTGCCTTTGGGTAAGTTGTTATGTTCCATGTGGGAGAAGGACTTCCCAAGGAGTCTAAAGAGGAACACTTTGAAAACTGAATACAGTAGTGTATTTTTCCCCTTTCCAAGGACTGTGAGTACTGGAAAGTTGAACTGAGGACAGACTATAAGGTTGGTTATCTTCCTCTGAACTTAGAGAAAACAGCATAGAATGGTCATGAGTAATACAACCTTTGGACCTCTCTGGAATGCAACATCTACATCCTTTCCAAGTGGGCACTGGTGATGTTGATTCAATTTTGTGTTTGACTCTAAAAACAAAAGGCAAATGGGAGATTTCCTGTGGCAGGCTGCCAAAGCATTCATCTAAAGGTCTGGTGGTAATTTTCCTTAGAAGTATATAAATTATTCCCAGGTTATCATTTATACTGAATGTAAGGAAACACACGGTGCCTGTAAGAAAAGTTACATTTATCATGTGATTCAGAGATTGCTTTGAAAAAAATAATCCCATTTCAAGGAAAACCGTGTCATAGTAAGGGTTACTATTGCTATGATGAAACAGAATGGCAAAGCAAAATGAAATGGGAAAGCTTTATTCAGCTTATACTTCCATATCACTGTTCATCACTGTTCATCACTAAAGAAAGTCAGGACAGGAACTCAAATAGGGCAGGAATCTGGAGGCAGGAGCTGACGCAGAGGCCATGGAGGAATGCTGCTTACTGGCTTGCTACCCACAGCTAACTCAAGTGACTTTATTATAGAACTCAGGACCAGCAGCCCAGAGATGGCACCACCCACAATGGGCTATGCTCTCCCCCATAGATCACTAATTTTAAAAATGCCTTACAGGCTTACCATAGCCCGATCTTATGGAGGCATTTTCTCAACTGAGGCTCCCTCCTCTCTGATTACTCTAGATTCTGCCATGTTGACATAAAACTAGCCAGCACAACTGATCCCTTGACAACTTGACACACAATCATTCTCTTTTTTCCTCTCTCATTTATTTATTAACATCAAAATATAAAAGAAAACTTTAAAAATCCCACAATCTTCACAAATTCAAACACATTAAAGTTCAGTTTCTTTAAAATGCCCAGTGTCTTTAAAGAAAATCCAAATTTTCTTTTAAAAGTTCAAAATCTCTCAACTGTAGATTCCTGTAAAAATAAAAATTAAGTTAAATACTTTCTTACTTCAAGAGGGAAGAACCAGGACACAGTCACTCTGAACAAAGCAAAACCAAACTCCAACAATGTAAATAATAATGTCTGATATGTGAGATCTACTCATTTTTTAAAAATCCGCTCACAATTTTCTGGGCTCCTTCAGGGAGCTGAGTGCCTGGAGGAGCAGGCTAAAAGAGAGAGTCTAGGATAGAAGAACAGAGCCACAGACTGGACTCAAGATAGTGGTAGGGCATTAGTAGTGTCTGTTGCCTCCACTCAAGTCACCTCTGGGTCCTCATATGTTCATGGGCCAGGAGAGTGCTACACTGGTGCCAAAACTGGAGGAGATGATTTTGAGAATTAAAAGAGGATGGAGTGAAGTAGTAGTGGTGACAGATCTGGAAGGTCTCCTGGCTGTGAATGGAGAGAGGGAGGATGGCAGAGACAGTCTGCAGGTTCAGCCTATAGGCATGTGGGGGCACTGAACTGGAGACAGTCTCAGCAGTGGCACAAGCAGGATGGAGGACAAAGAAGCTCAGAGACACATGGCTAGAGACAGTGGCAGGCATAGGTGAGCACCCAAAGTGGTCAAGAGAACAACAGTCCTTGGGCTATCACCAAACCCTTCTGGCCTGTTTACTACCTACCAGGCTGATACTGACACTCCTATGGCCCAGGGCACTTCTTATATTGCTCTCTTGAACAGGCTGGGGTGAGCAGGGGCTGCAGTCCTTCCAGCAGACTGAAAACACAAAGAACAGGTAGTAGGATGGTGATGAAGGTAGGGCAGGATATAACAGTCTGAAGCTCAACAAGGTCCTACCCCAAATGTACTGCCAAACTTCAGGAGCACCCTGACCCTGAGCAACAACAAGATATCCCAGCTGAAGAATGTCTCATTTCTTGGGCTAAGTCTCCACGTGGGGGATTGGTTCTCAGACTACCCCCAGACCCTCCTGGCCCCTTCACTGCCTGCCAGGCCAGTACTGCTGCTCCTGTGGCTTGGGCTGCCACTCTTACTGCTCTCCTTGATGGGGTAGGGGAGAGCATAATCTCAGTGTTACCTGTGGACTGCAAGTACAAGGACCAAGGAAGCAGAATGGATGGTGATGTGGGTAGGATGGTGTACAACAGTCTGGAGGCTTAAGCATGAGCATGGCCCCCAAACTTGCTGCCAAACCTTGGGATCACCCTGATCCCGAGCAATAATAAAATGTCCCAACTGAAGAATATTCCATCTTTGGGGTTGAGTCTCCTCATTTAGGGAGGGGTTTTATAAACTTCAAAATGCTCATGCCAACCAGGACAATTAGAGTTCCATCTGCATTACTGACACCATCAGAGTTCACCGGGTACTTGAACCTGACTTCATGAGGTGCTCATTCTGACAGGCTGCCTGGGACTCTGTTTGAGTGCCTGCATAATGTCTGGGATTATGCCTGGGTGCCTGCGTTAAGTCCAACTATCAGTGAGATGTCTGGCTGCCTGTGTTATAACCTGGTGCCTGAAGTCTAGGTACCTATAGGATGCCCCAGTGCCTTCTGGATACCCAAGTGCTTTTGTGAAGCCCAGACCCTGTGGGATGTCCAGGAGCCTTGGGAATGTTCAGGTACCTGCAGGATGCCTGGGTGCCTGTGACATGTCTGAGTGTTTGCTTGAACACTGGGTACCTACATGATATTTAGGGGCCTACATGATGTCCAGGTACCTGCAGGATGCCATGTAGCCTGCAGAATGGCTGGGTGCCTGTGGGATGCTCGGGTGATGTCCAGATGCCAACATGATGTCCAGGAGCCTGAGTGATGCCAGGTATCTGTGTGATGGCTAGATGCTTGCTTGAATGTCAGGTGTCTGCATGATATTCAGGGGCCTGCATGATGTCCAGGTGCCTACAGAATGCCACGGTCCCTGAGGGTTGGCTAGGTGCCGGTGGGATGCCATAGTATCTGTCGGAAGGCCTGGTACCTGTGTGATGACCAGGTGCCTGCATGAACGCTGGGTGACTTCATGTGGCCAGGTGCCAGCAGGATGGCTGGGTGCCCATGTCCAGGTACCTGCATGATTTTCCAGTGCCTATAGGATGACTGGATGCCTACAGGATGTCCAGGTGACTGTAGAATGTTTGGGTGCCTGCATGTAGGGTGACTGGGGTACCTGCAGGATGTCCAGATGCCTGTGGGATACCATGGTGCCAGCTGGTTGGTTGGGTACCTGTGTAGGTGCCTGTGTGGTATCCAGGTATCTGTGTGAACTCTGGGTGCCTAAAGTATATCCGGGTGCCTGTAGGATGACAGGATGCCTTTGGATTGTCTGGCTGCCTGCATGACGTCCAGGTGCCTGTGGACTATCTGGGTCCCTATGTGTTTGAGCAGCAAGGCACAACTTCAGGTTTAACTTGGTCTTGCTTAATCCCAGTCTAATATAGGCCAGAAGGCTGTCCATGATCTATCATCAAAAGCCAGGTGAACTATGCTCCTGCCACACAGACTGACTTAATATTTGTTTACTTTTTTCTTTATTTTCTTCCTTTATTCTTCTTCCTCCTCTTTTTCCCCTTCCCCCACCCTCCTCCTTCTTCTTCTGAAGGCACAAGAGGGTTTGATCAAGACACATTGTATAAAACTCAAATTAATTAATAAAAGTATTATGTTGAAATTAAAAAAAAAGAAACCATAATATATAAGCAAAAGTCCAGTAAGATAAAAAAAAAATTCTCAATTAAAGCAATATGAAGCAAAAATACATTTCAGTTTGTTTTGTAATGGCCATCTACTGCTGGGCATGAGGCCTACCCTTAAATGTGGTTTACACACCCAGTGAGACTCCACTGGAGAAAACCAAATTGTTCCTTCCAAGTGGTTGTCAATATTGGAGATAAGTAAAGCACTTACTTTTGAGGCTTCAGCAATAATCCTTCCATAAATCTATAAATGTTATGTTCACTATAGGTAGTGAGCATACATTAAAATTCCTGAGACAATATCAACTTCATTTTCAGTTTTTATACAATGATGTGACCATAAGTAATTGAAACCTACTTGTAAGGCTCTTTTGAAATCTATTCATAGACACAAATAATTCTTTTCTAGACCATTTGTCTTGGCAATACTGACCTTAGGTTGTTGCCATGGTGGCTTGGATCATACATGATATTTTCTAGGGAAACTAGGTGAAAAAAACACCCTAAATTTGCAGATGGAAGCAAAATATGAGCTGTTAAATGTGATGCATGATGCCAGGGTTCAGTGTTCAAGTGCCACCCACATAGAATACAGAATAATAGCATTCTTTGGACCTGGGCAGCATGACACCTGAATCCTTGTGCCTGGAGAATGCTTTGTTCCTTTACTCAATCTGTCTTACACACACACACAGAGGGGTGGGGAGAGGGAGAGGGAGAGGGAGAGGGAGAGGGAGAGGGAGAGGGAGACGGAGAGGGAGAGGGAGAGGGAGAGAGAGAGGGAGGGAGAGAGAGGGAGAGAGAGAGAAAATATGAGTCCTAGGCTCATACTTCAACTTTAATCTGTTTTTGTAAGTTCTGTAAAGTTTAAGTGTCAAGAGGTCCTTTATTCTTGGAAAAGAGGATAAATAATTTGTGCATAGATTATTTTGCAAGATGCAGAGACATGCTCTCAAACTATAGTCTAACATGAGAGGCTCAAAACAGACCTGGTTTTCTTATTTTCCTCAAACAGTGAAAACACCCAATATAAAGTTTTCTTAAAACAAATACTCCAATTTTCTCTTCTCAAAAGATTCCACTTGCACCACGCAAACAAATAAGCATATAAATGGGCTCCCTATCCCCACTCATTATACAACAGCAACATTTGTGCACAGGCCAGCAGTGAGGAATATAATGTAAGAGATAATTTGAACCCACCCTCCAAAATAATGTTAAGCATAATGAAGGGCTTTGGAAAAAATACAAACCTTGGCTTTGTTCTTAATGTGTGTTTTGTATTATGTGTGGGACTCTTTTGGGTGGCTTAAACAATACGGAGGAACCCATGTGGAATTAGAAAGTTGGACAACACTCAAATAACCGGAGGCAATGTGTTCACAGTCTGGGATCTTCAAGTGTGGAGGATCTGGAAAGAGCTTGCTTAAGCCGCTCCTACTCCCTTCTGCCCCAGCTGTTCTATTTCCTTTCATGTTCTTCTCAGAGGAAATGGGAGAACTTCTTCCCATGCTGGGAGTCAGCGTTTGTTTTCCATGTGGATCCTTGGCTTTCCCAAGCATCTGCTAGAAGAAAGCCTCCAGCTTCCACATGCTCCGCCTGCCTTATACTGAGTGCATAGGCAAGCCCTTAGATGAACTGGGTGACTGCAACAGACACATGGGTCTTTGTTAGCATATGAGGACTGGAATGGGTCACTGCAAAGAGTGGGGGAAGGGAGAACTGCTGGCACTCTCATGACTCTTCATGGTCATGATTATCAAATACATTGCTGCAGAACACTTGCCAGATCTTTCCTTCTTAGACATTGTAATTAATCTTGAAACCAACTTTATTTGCAAATTTCAAAAACAAGTCACTGGAGCATGCAGTTAACACACGGTACCATTCTAAGACAGGTATGAGAAGGAGATATCCTTCTCCCAGGTTTACTGCTGTTAGTCCAAACCTACTTCTGCCATGCTGGAATATTCAGTATACGTCTTGAAAGTGCCCCAGTAATAACCATAACTCCTGCAGCTACCCAGTTACAAATGAAACTCAAAAAAAAAAAAAAAGATTTGATCAAAACCGGTTGGTTCCATGTGGCTGGAAAGACATGGTGATAGCCTTACAGTTGGCCCTCTGTATCTACAGGTTCTTCAGGTACACATTTGACTAACCATGGATCCAAAACAGTCAGACAAATGCAATACTATTACAGACATGTACTATAGTTAAGCCTATAAATGTGTCTGGAATGAGCATGTGTTTTTTTTGTTTTCATCTTGCTATTCACTGTAGCAACTATTTCTAGTGTATCAGATTTTCTTTTTTTCCCAAAGGCAATACTCATGTCTGTATGAGTTTATGCATGCCATGTGTGTGCAGGTGTGCATGTAGGCCAGAAAAGGGTATGAGAAGAAGGGTCCTGGGAACTGAACTCCAATCCTCTGAAAGAGCAGTAAGTGTTCTTAACTGCTAAGCCATCTCTTAAGTTCCTTGTATCAGATATGTTAAGTCATCTAGAAATGATGTAAAGTCCATAGAAGGATGCAAAGATTACACTATTTTATACAAGAGATTTGAGCCTTCCCATAGTTTAGTATCCCCAGGAGGCTCCTGAACCCATCATCTGAGAATAGCAAAACATGGCTGTCTATGCATTTAGCCTCAGGTACAAGATTTCCTTAAGTACTCAAAGAAGCTGTATGAACACATACTATAGTTTAAAGGCAAAGCTAGCTTCTGTGTGTACCTACTCTAGACCAAAAATCATACCTGTCTTAGAATGGTACCGTGTGTTAACTGCATGCTCCAGTGACTTGTTTTTGAAATTTACAAATAAGATTGGTTTCAAGATTAATTACAATGTCTAAGAAGGAAAGATCTGGCAAGTGTTCTGCAGCAATGCATTTGATAATCATGACCATTTGCAAACTCTGGAAGAACTGCAGAATTTCTCATTAATTCATGTGTAGGATTTGAGCTGTGCAAGCAGTTTGGCGTAGTACCTCTCCCTATAATTGAGGCTGGCCAGGAACTTGTGATCTGCCTGTCTCAGCTTCCCATGAGCAAGGATTATAGGTGTATGTCACCACTACCACCACCACCACCCCTCATATATCCCTTTCTAAAACTTGAAGGGGTAAAATGCTTCCAGGTTCCTTTAATGTTTGAATTCCTGCCATGATTGGTTTCCTTTGACAAATAATCAAAAACCCATTTATCTTCAGTATAGGAAATTCGAATCTTCTGTTTAGACTATCAATATTACCTCAGTCTTTTGATGATGTTTGTACTTGGTAGTAAAATTGAACATCCAGATAAAAGAAAATGCTGAATTCCTTTACCATCTGACTAAAAGAAGAAAGCATCAAAGAGATTTTATTTAATCAGGGCAATGCATCAAAAATAAGAATGCACATGTCTTAGTTAGGGTTTCTATTGCTGTAACAAAACACCCTGACCAAAAAGCAAGTTGAGGAGGAAAGGGTTTATTTGGCTTATACTTCTATATTCCTGTTCATCACTGAAGGAAGTCAGAACAGGAACTCAAACAGGGCAGGAACCTGGAGACAGGAGCTGATGCAGAGGCCATGGAGGAGTGCTGCTTACTGGCTTGCTTCACATGACTTGCTCAGTCTGCTTTCCTATAGAACCCAGGACCACCAACCAGCCCAGGGAAGAAACCATCCACAATGGGCTAGGCCCTCCCCCATAGATCACTAATTTAGAAAATGTGTTACAACTAGATCTTATGGAGGCATTTTCTCAATTGAGGCTCCTTCTTCTCTGATGACTGTAGTTTGTGTCAAGTTGACATAAAACCAGCCAGTACAACTGACCCCTTGTCAACCTGAAAAACACATCACTATTAAGCCACAACCCTTCCTTTCTTAATCATACCTAAGATCTCACATTAAAAACACAAATAACTTTTAAAGTCCAACAATTTGCAAATTCAAACATATTAAAATTCTGATCCCTTTAAAATAGCCAATCTCTTTTAAAATTCAAAGTTTCTAAACTGTGACTCCAGTAAAAATAAAATAAAATACTTTCTTACTTCAAGAGGGGAAAACCAGGGCACAGTCACAATCAAATCAGCTGTCCAATGTCTGGGATCTACTCATGACCTCCTGGGCTTCATCACTTCTCCAGCTCCGTCCTCTGCAGCACACACAGCTTGTCCTCCAAGTTCTGGCTGGCTCCACTCCACTGCTTCTGCAGTTCTTCGTGGTCATCCTGTGGTACTGGCATCTCCAAAACTGCTGGTGTCCCTTGTTGCAACTGGGCTCCACCTTCACCAATAGCCTCTCCTGGGCTCTCTTCATAGTGCCAAGCCTCAACTTCTCTGCATGACCCCTTCAGTCTGGGACTTCAACTGCCACTGAGGCTGTACCTTCACCAATGGCCTCTCCTGGGCTCTCACAGTGCCAAGCTTCAACAGCTCTCCATGACCCCTTCATGCCTTTAAAAGTTCAGTTGCCAGCACAAGATACCTCAGCCAGTTCTGGAACACACTTCCCAGGAACACTTTTCCCAGAAAACACTTCAAAGAAAATTTCACCTCAGTGATGCCTGTCTCTTCTCAATCACTGCCAATTTCCCAGCTCTACCTAACCAGCATCAATTGTCCCAACAATGCAAAGGTTTCACTTTAACAGCACTGATCTCGCTTACCCTGGCTGACTCTTTAGCCCCAGCTGACCAGAATGACAGAATCTCAATTCAAAATAGCAGATGACTGTAATAGAGTCTTTAAATTTCCCTCTAAAAATTCACAAGCCAGGATTCCATCTTCTGCACTGCTCTCAAGATTCTTACCTTCCAAACTTCTCACATACATCCCACTCAGTTCTGGTCCTCAATGGCTTTTCTTGTCCACAGTTGCAAAGTCCTTCCACAACTATCTCTAAAACATGGTCAGAGGTCTTGTCACAGCAATACCCCACAATCCTGGTCCTAACTTGTCTTAGAGTTTCTATTGCTGTGATGAAATACCTTGGCCAAAAATCAAATTGGTGAGGAAAGGGTTTATTCAGCTTACATGTCCATATTGCTGTTCATCATTGAAGGAAGCCAGGACAGGAACACAAACAGGGCTGAGACCTAGAGGCAGGTGCTAATGCAGAGCCCATTGAGGAATGCTGCTTACTGGCTTGTCCCTAATGGCTTACTCAGACTGATTCCTTATAGAACCCAGGACCACCAGCCCAGAAACGGTACCACCCACAATAAGATGGGCCTGTCCACATTGGTCACTAATTGAGAACATGCCTTACAACTAGATCTTATGGAGGGTTTTTTTCTTTTCTCAATTGAGTCTCCTTCCCCTCTGATGACTGAAGCCTGTGTCAAGTTGACATAAAGCCAGCAAGCACAGGCCACTTACATATATTATAATGATAAAATTTGACATCAACAAGTTTGAGGATTATATAACCACAGACATCTTTTCTCTAGTCCAATAGAATGGCATTAGCAGTCAAAGCTCAGAATGCGTGCGAAATGCACAATTAGCAGGTCTTGAAAACCATTTTGATAGAACAAGCTTGCAACACACTATGAAGATTTTACATGTCCAGTGAAGAAAGGAGAGAGCAAAGCAGGCTAGCTGAAGGGGAGGTTGAGTGCTGGATGTGGTCATGCATGCCTGTAATATCAGGAGGCTGATATTAAGGAGGCTGAAATAGGATCTTGGGGTACATATTGAGATCCTGTCTCAAAAATAAAGTAACTAAAAAGCAAAGTGATGCAAGCCACGTGGCAACAAAATGGAATAATTTTTCAACTGTCCTTGGATCTGGCATATACAACAATAGACTAAAGACCCAGAGGAGACAACATGGTTCTGTCTTCTTCAGCCAAGTTGGGAATAATGCCCAGTACTGAGCAGATAAACCAGAGTAGGAAAATGGCATCCTCAATGGCAAATCATAGCACAAAAATCAGGGGTCAGAACCAATGGGAGAGGTGGTTAAGGATTTGAGGGAGGACTGGTTAGGTGAGGAGAGCCACCATTATAGGAAAAATTGAGCCAAAGCACTGCAGACATCCCTCTCAATGTAGACCAGGGTGCAAGGGTACCCTGTAACTTTACCAGGGGTAGCTTAGCTTCATAGTTTCTTGCTGTTTCTGGGCTAGTGAAGAAGCTACAAGGGAAATATTCTGAATCCTGTTAAGCATACTGCATATCTTAAAATTTGGAGGAATCATATTGGTTGTGCTCAATAGTTTTATGTCAACTTGACACAAGTGAAAGTCAACTGAAAGGAGTGACCCTCAATAGGAAAAATGTCTCCATAAAACAAGGCTGTGGGCAAGCCTGTTGGGGCATTTTCTTATTTAGCAATTGATGGGGGAGGGCCCAGACCACTGTGGGTGATACTACCTTTGGGCTGGTGGTCCTGGGTTCTATAAGCAAGATGAGCAAGCCATGATAAGCAAGCAGTAGGCAGCACCCCTCCATGGCCTCGACATCAACTCCTGCCTCTAGGTTTCTGCTGTTTGAGTTCCTGCCCTGACTGTATTTGATGATGAAGTGTGATGAGGAAGAGTAAGTGAAATAAAACCCTTTGCTCCCCAAATTGGTTTAGGTCATGATGTTTCATCATAGCAATAGTAACCCTAACTAAGACAATGGTTATTTGGTTCTGTTGGGTTTGCTCTGGCGAAAATCCATGACTCTCAGTAAATGACCGTTTTCTTCTCTTCAGACTTCCTCGGCTCAGTTTTTAGTTGTCAGTTGTCAATTTTGCATGCTCATCTTTCCTTCTTCCTCCTGCCTGCCCTTTGTTCTTTGTCTGCGCTACTCAGATCAAACATAGGGCCTCATGCATGCCGAGCAGGTACCCCACACACAGCTATTTTCCCAGCCCAATCTTTCACTTTTTTTAAAGGACAGAACTTCACCAAGTTGCCCGGGCTGGCCTTGAACTACCTATGTAGCCATCTAGCCTCTAACCAGTGGTATTTTTGCCCCGGTCTCCACTGAGTGCTCGGATTACAAGAATGTGTGTGCCTCTCGGCCCAGCTTCTGTTGGTTCCTCTGAAAATTCCATTTTCTCAAAGCTTTCTGCCAGCCCCAAGCTCCGGGAATTACCCAGAATTCCCTACTTGCTAATCATTGTGGGCAAATGCCACGACTTCCCAAACTTCTCAGACCCTTCAAATGTTGCAAAAGAGTGTCGTTTCACCTTCTCACCAGAAAGGAATGAGAGTTCCTATTCTTCAAATCCTTATGGACATTTGATGTGCAAAGAAATCGGGTGAATCTGCCTCTAGACGAGGTATCTTTACTCCCGAGTTCATATTCGGTTTCTGCTCCCGGCCCACGGCCTCTCTGCACCACGGACTCACTCTGCCATGCCTTCTCCACCATGATGAACTGAAGTTCCTCTGAATGTGTGAACCAGAATAAATCCTTCCTCCACTGAGCTGCTTCTGTGGGGCATGTTGCCACAGTGATGAGAAAAGTGACTAATATGGATAGTTACCACGGGCTGGGTTAACTGAGCAATGGAAGGTGGTGTAGCTGGGGAGATATTGCTGAAGAGCTTCAAGATTTTGGTTAAATAGGAATATCTTCAAGAGACCGACTGTGCAACATGATGTCTATAGGTACATATTGTTGCTATTGTTCGAATCAAAAGTGTTTCACACTCATATGTCAAAGGCCTAATCACTACCCTGGTACTATGTGGAGGCAGTAGGAATTTGAGGAGGTAGGACCTAGAGGAAGGAACTTAGATCTTTGGAGGTGTACCTTTAAAGGGGATTGTAGGACTCTAGCCTCTTCCTTTTTCTCTCTTTTTTTCCTGGATGCTATGATGTGAGTGTTTTTCAAGACCATGAGCTCCAACCATGATGTACTGACTCATGTAGGCCCAAAGCATCAGAACCAAGCAGCTATGGTCTAAATTTGTGAGCCAGTGTAGTTGCTTCTCCTTTGGGATGACTTTATCAGGTATTTTGTCACAGTGATGGAAGACTGGCTAATGCAATTGTAGTTATTTAAAACACTTGGAGCTGAGTGGTGGTGGTACATACCTTTAATCCCAGCACTCAGGAGGCAGAGGCAGGCGGATCTCTGTGAGTTTGAGGACAGACTCTGAAACTTGCATAGCGGTTCTTTGAGGGTTTTCAAGCTTTTGGCCTTGGATATTTGGTTGTTCTTTCCAATTTTCTTGTTCTGAGGTTTCCAGGAATGGACTGTGCCATACTGTCAGTGTCTATGGATCTTTGGCTTGCAGATGGTTTCTCACAGGGCCTGTCAGGCACTTGGGCCACATGGGCCCATTACCCTCATACATCTTCTCTCAGATATTATAGTAGTTACTTTTCTCATTGTTGTGACAAAATTTTTGGCAAACACAATTTCAGAGAGGGTTTGTTTTGACCCACGGTTTGGGGACACGGTCCGTAATAACAGGGAAGGCATGGTGGCAGATATATGAGGTGGCTGGTCACTTTGTATCAGCAGCCAGGAAGTGCAGAGAGATAACTGCTGGAGCTCAGCTTGCTGTTTCTTTGTTTATTCAGTCTGTGACTAAAATGCCAAGCAAATCCAGGAGAGTCTTCCCACCCCAGTTAAACGTTGAAAATGCTCTCAAAGACATGTCCAAAGGTGTTGCTCCTGTGTGTTTCTAAATCCACTCAAATTGACATTACAGATTAGCCGTCACGTATATTTTCTTGGTTCTGCCTCTCTGGGGAAATCTGACTAGTGTAGTCAGTGTGATGTCAGGACCTACGGGCTGCTTCCCCAATATAGAAACCTGTTTTGTACTCAGCCTGGGAGCTAGAGTTTGCATTTTGGCTGACTTTCTCACAGTCCCCCCTGCCCTTGTTTCCTTCTGAAACAGCCCTCCACGCTCGTCTGCACAACCAGAGTAACCACAGATTTCACAATTCCATTGAAATTTAATAGCTTCTGTTCCCTTTCTCTCTTTCCCTCTCTCTCTTTTTTTATTAGAGCAAACCTGTCCTTCTGTTCCCTGTCCACTCTCTTTTCAGGATATCTGCCTGTCTGCATGCATGGAATTTGTCTTGGTATTAAGTTTCTACAGAAGCTCCATCCTTCTTCTATAGAAGACACATCCCTCAGCTCTGGATGTGGAGTGTGAGATCAAGTATGATTGTCTTTGCAACAGAACAGCCATAGAGAAAGATGGCCATGTACTTCAAAGCACACCTGGCTGCTCAGCTTCCAAACCTATACCACCTAGGCCAATAGGATGCTGTTAAAACACTGGGTGAGGAGCCTGAGTAGGCTCCCTAACACACTTCTCCAGGGGCACAGGCAGGCTTTTGGGAGTGAGGGGGAAATTCACAGCTCCTGTTCTAGTCCTACTCCATTCTGTCCTGGAAGGGGATGTCTTTCTGGAGACTCACAGAGCAGCTGCCTCAAATTCAAATCAGAATGCTTGAGGGATCAGCTGCCTGAAGCCAACTGTTGTTTTAGCAGAGCAGAGCTCATGCTTGCCATCCCAGCACTCTGGAGGCCGAGGCAGGAAGATGATCATAGGTCTGAGGCCAGCCAGGGTGACTTAATGAATTCCAAGCCAGTTTGACCTACAGTGTGAGATCTTATCTCCCATAGGCACCAGGGCATCCAGCAGAGATACCCAGGCACCATGCAGGCACTGTGTCAACCTGCAGACATCCCAGACACCATGCAGGCTTCCGGACATCACACACCTCCTGAGCTTTCATGTCAACTGTCTGTTGTAGGGTATTCATCAGAGAAGATTTCTCAGACATGGGCTTAAGCAGAATAGAAGGCTGAAAGCAAGTTTCTATAAAGAGGGGTACCCCAATTCCCACAGACTCATTCTTCTGTTTTGCCTGAACTGACAGATGTTTCTAAAGATTTTCACATTTTCACACGTCTCTTTATAACTCAAGTCCCAAGAGCATTTATCATTTGTCTGCTTAGCAGCATTGGATGAAGGCACCTTTGGGAAAATCTGGCCTTTGTTCATCTTTGTTCCTTGCTTAATGGGCCATCTTTCCTCATCTTCCTCTTCTTGTCACCCTTCTTAAATTCTTTAGTGATTATCCTTCTTTTTTAAAATTGTATTTTATTTTCTTCATTGCTATATAAAGTTCTAGATATATCCCCAATATAACACAATGGTTTGATACATACTTATACTGTGGGATGAGTAACACCAACTATTTAATATACGCATCACCTCACATAGTTAGTTTGATTTGAGGGGAGAACATTTTGCAACCACCCTCTTAACATTCCCCTCCCACAACTTGTGATCCTCTTGCTACTGCCTCTTGCAGTATATAGTAGTATGCCACCATACTGTTCTTATTTTTCCCAGCCCCTCTGGTGCTGAAGTTGGAACCTAAAGCCTCATACACATGAGCGAAGCACTCTACCATTAAGCTACACCTTCAACCATGTGGAGTTTTTTGTTTGTTTGGTTGGTTTGTTTTGTTTCTGTTTTTGTTTTTTTTGAGACAGAGTTTCTCTGTGCTAACTCTGGCCATCCTGGAATACACTCTGTAGACCAGGCTGTCCTCAAACTCACAGAGATCTGCCTGCCTCTGCCTCCTGAGTGCTGGGATTAAAGGTATGTACCACCACCACTCAGCTCCAAGTGTTTTAAATAACTACAATTGCATTAGCCAGTCTTCCATCACTGTGACAAAATACCTGATAAAGTCATCCCAAAGGAGAAGCAACTACACTGGCTCACAAATTTAGACCATAGCTGCTTGGTTCTGATGCTTTGGGCCTACATGAGTCAGTACATCATGGTTGGAGCTCATGGTCTTGAAAAACACTCACATCATAGCATCCAGGAAAAAAAGAGAGAAAAAGGAAGAGGCTAGAGTCCTACAATCCCCTTTAAAGGTACACCTCCAAAGATCTAAGTTCCTTCCTCTAGGTCCTACCTCCTCAAATTCCTACTGCCTCCACATAGTACCAGGGTAGTGATTAGGCCTTTGACATATGAGTGTGAAACACTTTTGATTCGAACAATAGCAACAATATGTACCTATAGACATCATGTTGCACAGTCGGTCTCTTGAAGATATTCCTATTTAACCAAAATCTTGAAGCTCTTCAGCAATATCTCCCCAGCTACACCACCTTCCATTGCTCAGTTAACCCAGCCCGTGGTAACTATCCATATTAGTCACTTTTCTCATCACTGTGGCAACATGCCCCACAGAAGCAGCTCAGTGGAGGAAGGATTTATTCTGGTTCACACATTCAGAGGAACTTCAGTTCATCATGGTGGAGAAGGCATGGCAGAGTGAGTCCGTGGTGCAGAGAGGCCGTGGGCCGGGAGCAGAAACCGAATATGAACTCGGGAGTAAAGATACCTCGTCTAGAGGCAGATTCACCCGATTTCTTTGCACATCAAATGTCCATAAGGATTTGAAGAATAGGAACTCTCATTCCTTTCTGGTGAGAAGGTGAAACGACACTCTTTTGCAACATTTGAAGGGTCTGAGAAGTTTGGGAAGTCGTGGCATTTGCCCACAATGATTAGCAAGTAGGGAATTCTGGGTAATTCCCGGAGCTTGGGGCTGGCAGAAAGCTTTGAGAAAATGGAATTTTCAGAGGAACCAACAGAAGCTGGGCCGAGAGGCACACACATTCTTGTAATCCGAGCACTCAGTGGAGACCGGGGCAAAAATACCACTGGTTAGAGGCTAGATGGCTACATAGGTAGTTCAAGGCCAGCCCGGGCAACTTGGTGAAGTTCTGTCCTTTAAAAAAAGTGAAAGATTGGGCTGGGAAAATAGCTGTGTGTGGGGTACCTGCTCGGCATGCATGAGGCCCTATGTTTGATCTGAGTAGCGCAGACAAAGAACAAAGGGCAGGCAGGAGGAAGAAGGAAAGATGAGCATGCAAAATTGACAACTGACAACTAAAAACTGAGCCGAGGAAGTCTGAAGAGAAGAAAACGGTCATTTACTGAGAGTCATGGATTTTCGCCAGAGCAAACCCAACAGAACCAAATAACCATTGTCTTAGTTAGGGTTACTATTGCTATGATGAAACATCATGACCTAAACCCATTAGGGGAATTCTGATGTCCACAGACAGGAAGACTGGTGTCAGAGACAAAGAATAATCTTACTGTTGCTGTAAGGAACAAGTGCACATAATAGCTAAATAGCTCAGCAAGGCTTTTTTCCCCCCAAAATGGGTGCTCCCAGAAACAAACTGAGCTAGCAAGGACACCAGGAAGACAGGAACTTCCCTTGGCTTTTATTCTAACAGAGGTGATGACTGTGTCTTTTCCCTATTGGCTAGGGTTGGGCCTCACACAATTTCAAAAGAATCAGCACAGAGGATGGAAGGAAAGTGAGAAGGGTTCACTTAAGTTCCCAGAATGCAGTAGGTGCTTGTGTAAACAAAGGTAGGGGGTGTGAAGCATTCGCATCAAGGTTTTACAAGTATGGTGGGGGGGTTGGATAAAAAGATTTGCAAGAAGTCTAAGGGGGGCGAGGGACCAATACTGAATGTTCTTCTAAGCAAGGGAGACAAGAACAGAAAGGCTGAGACAAAGACAGATAAGGCCCCTTGTGTCTTTTAATTTTACTTTCCCATATTGCTCATTAGTCCCAATTCACACACCAAGCTTCTCTGGAAATAACTTCATAAACATTTTTTAAAAAAACAAAAAACTTTACCAGCTAGCTAAATATCTTCTTGTAGCCCAGGCTCTTCTTGAACTTGTTATCCCAGTGTCATTGCCTCCTGAGTAGCTGTGGCCTGCAGGCTAGGCACAATCTAGACAGCTCTCAATTAGTCAGGTTGACACTCAGTGTTTATCATACTGACCAGAAAGAAAATAATGTCTCTTCCCAAAAATCAAAGTTAAGAAATTGTAGGCTATACCTAGTAATTTTCTTATTACATGGGCCAAATTAACAGCTTCATTGCTTTGTTTTTGGAATATTGGGGGAAACATCTCTACTTAGGGATCTCAGAGAGTTCTGACTACAAAGAACTCTCCTGCTGGGATAGCACAAAGAAAAGGCTTCCAGAAGACCAACAGTCTTCATTTTAAAACCTTAGTTTGCCCATAGGCATCTGATAGGGCCTGAGATCCTGGGACCAAATCAGTCTTTTATGAATGGTGTCAACAGTATGAAGACTTCGCTCTGGCATCCCACTCAGTTCCATTTGGTATCAACTTCCAAGAATAGAATCTTCCTTCTCTGAGTCTCTGTGGCTGTTTCTCTGTGGCTACCTTGAGAGGCAGTTCAGTCCCAGTGGCAGTTCTCGTAAGAGTTTATCCTCTTCCTCCACTTCTGTGAGCCTCAGGCCATGTTCAGTTGTTGTGACAAAATACCACAGACTGGGTATCTTACTTTGTTTCTCTGTGGCTGTGATTAAACACTGACCAAAGCAATTTGAGGAGGAGAGAGCTTATTTGGCTTTTACTTCCATGTCATAATCCATCACTGAAGGAAGACAAGACAAGAACTTGAAGCAGGGACTTAGAGGCAGGAGCTGTAGGCAGAGACCATGGTGGAGAGTTGCTTACTGGCTTGTTCCCCATGGTTTGCTCAGCCTGCTTTCTTATATCACCCAGGACAACTTCTATCTGCCCAGGGATGGCACCACTCATAGTGAGCTAGACCCTACTACAAATATTATTAACAAAGAAAATGTCCCACAGACATGTCCATAAGCCAATCTGATAAAGGCATTCTTAATTGGGGTTCCCTCTTCCCAGATGACCTGAGCTTATGTCAAATTAACGCTAGGTAATTTGTAAAGAGAAGACATTTGTTTAGCTCATGATTCTGGAAGTCAAGGAGTAGCTGGAATTATAAGCCTGTGCCACCACTAGGCTAGATCTTTAAGGACAGTGTTTCACTCTGTAGCCCAGGCTTGCCTTGAACTCACTAAATAACCCAGGCGGGTCTCAAATTTACAGCAATCCTCCCACCTCAGCCCGAGTCCTGGTATTACAAGCATCTGCCAAATGGCTTTGGCATTTTTCTCACAGCGCTTCATAGACTCCTACCGGCCAAGTGGTCCTTCCGGCCACAAAAGAATTCATGTGCTTGTCTCTCAGACTATAATTTCAACGAAGATACAAATGTAGAGTGAAGCCACAATGGAGAGACCTAGCCTTGTCTCTTTGAAAATACATTAAGAATACCTGCTGCCTACTTATATGGTGACCACAGTCTTCCATGAATAGGTCAATGAAGTTCTTTGACCGCAAAGATTTTTATAGATTCATCAAGTCAGACAATTTTGAAAGGAGTTTTCAGGGCACTTAGAGCTTGGTTTTCACCAGGACCATAAGTGTGCTAGATAGGATGTGATTGCTCACAGCCTGTCATATTGTAGGAAGACAGTTTCAGTGCATTTGTGCTGGAGCCGAATCAGACCACTCACACCCATTTTAGTGTTAGAAGGACCTGTCTGTTTTATGGCACAGAGCCAAATTTTTGAAATAGGATCACGCAATGTAGCCCAGATTGACTTTGAACTTCTGATCTTTCCACCTCAGCCTCATGAGTGCCGAGTTGCACATGTGAACCATCTCTCCTGATTTAATTGAATTTTTTACAGTTACAAAATGTGGTCTAACTTGAAAATAGTCTGAGCTTAGAAAATCAGATTTACAATCTTACCAGAATTTCACTTCTGTTTTTCTAGAAAAACATAACCTCTACCAGTAATGGGATTTTGGATCTCTGGGTAACAATGGACCCCAGAGATCCAAAATCCCATTACTGGTAGAGGTTATGACAGTTGAATGTCACAGATTACTCCTGGAAATTCCCTTAAGTAACATTAAGTAACATCTGTAATGACAGATCTCCAGGAGAGAAACTATCTTAGAGATATGGGCTTCTGAGTCCTGGACCTCACACAGTGGAATCTATATCAGCTTAAGGAAACATACACATATTCAGCTTTCAGGCTAGATCTAGGGCAGATAAGATCAGAGAAATTCTAGAGTGTCTGCATCACCAAGCTGCTCACTAAATGCTTCACAATGTTTCTAGGACCTCTTTCTGACCTCCTGATGGCTTGCGTGTCCATATGATTTATATCAAATGAGTACGGCAAAACACAGAGCACAGTGGAGAAGCCAGACAGAATTTGCTCCGTTAACGGTAACAGCGGGAAGCGATGAAAGGAGCCACTGTGGAGGAAAACATTATCATGATATGAGAACGGACAATGACCAGAGAGACCATGTGCCAACCTATATGTTTAGGTAGGCTTTAAACTGTTTTCTAAAGTTTCTAGAACGGGCAGCTTTTCAGTAGGGAAGTTTCTATCTAGGCAATTGACAGCCCCATTTGGATTAAGGGAAGGGGTGATAATGTATCTATGTCCTTTACCAGAAAGCCTCCTGCTAGATAATAATCTTACAATCTTCTTGAGAACTCAAAATTTCATGTCTCTAACCAGGGCTAGAGATATGACTCATATCCCATTCTTTTGACCAAAATCATGCAATAGAGTAGATTAAAAAGAATTAATGGGAAAAAAACTTAAAAAAGTAAATCCATAAAAATAGTCATATGGGTCTTAAAGAATTCCTATTGGCTCCGTCCTTTCATATTGCACTTTAAATCTTGGGGTTGAGGAGATGGCTCAGCTTGCTGCTCAGACAGGAGGACCTGAGTTCTGATCCTGGTCCCCACATAAAAGCTGGATGCAGAAGTGCATGTCTGTAACCCTGGTGCTGAAGGAGGGAAGACAAGTGGATTCCCCAGAGCTTCTTGGCCAACCAACCAGCCCAAATGGCAAGTTCTGGGTTCATAAGAGACCCTGCCTCAAAAAATAAATACATAAGTAAAGTGCATAGTGATGCAAGAAGACAGCCAGTATTGACTTCTTGTCTCCACATGTATATACTAGGGCGTGTGCACCCCCTACACACACACACACACACACACACACACACACACACACACACACAGACACACCTTTAAGAAATATTTTTTCATCTTCAGTAGTGACAGTTGTGGTCCTTTCTTGCTCTTTTCACGTGGTAGTTTCACATTCTAAAGAGAGCCAATTGTGATACTCCCTCATTTCTTAAAACTTGAGTGCTACCAGAAGTGGGACCTGAAGCTCATGATGATAGAGGGATGCCGTTATTGATGACCTGCAAGCTTACTAACTTCTAATTAACTACCTAATATGAGATTTTAGACTCATTCCTACTTGAGGGTATATTCGAACTGTTGGTTCTAGCTAATTAGAATATGTTAAGTATAAACAATATCTGGGTGAATTTTATAGTTATATAATTCATGCAAAATCCAGAATGTGGTAGACTCTATAGAACAAATGACTCATTTTCTTCCACAAATAAATTATAAGGAGAAAATTTTAAGAAGAAAAGGGAATCTATAAACTTAATGAGCCTTTAAGCACAAAATAACGGAGTAAATGTGCATAGCTTTGTTAAAGCACTGTTGTGTAGATATGAGGTCACATAGGCAGGAAACCTGTTCCCACCCCCATTGCCTATAAGAACAGGCTCTTCCAGATACCAAAACCGTGAATAGAAAAATACTACAGATAGGACAAGTGACCACTGTCACATTGCATACTAACTAGGTTATTTATTCCCCCCCGGATGCCCTTCATTCAGTAGTGTTCTTGGAACTTTTCAAAGTTCCAAAGTTTCCTCAGTAAGAAAACATAATGTCTCTTAGTCAGTCAACCTTGGACACATTTCTTCTTAACATTGTAGCATTTAGGCTACTGTATGGCTCAGCAAAGAAGATGAGGAGGCATTCTCAGGGGTGCAAGCCCTTCCAAACCTCAGCAGAGGGAACCACTATCATGGCATGCACAATACTAGACGGTGGAACCCCAAGCATCTCATCTCTGAGGCTTTTTTTGATCCTCGGGTATTCTGTTGATAGCATGTCTAGATCATGAGGAATAGTTTGCATAAAGCCAACACCCGTAGACAATACAAAATGCCACAGCCTTCCCCAAACAATGCACAAAACAACTGTTTAAAACATAAGTGGAAATAAATTGCAACATAACAACACCCCCATGCTGTCTCGAACACAGGACCTTAAAAAAACACAATTTGTTTGCTCTAGGACAGTGGTCCTCAACCTTCCTAATGCTGCGACCCTTTAACACAGTTCCTCATGTTGTGGTGACCCCCAACCATAACATTATTTTCATTGCTACTTCATAACTGTAATTTTGTTGCTGTTGTGAATCATAATGTAAATTTCTGATATGCAGATGGTCTTAGGCGACTCTTGTGAAGGGGCACTTGACCCCCAAAGGGATCGTGACCCTCACCTGAAGGCTGGCTGATTCTATTCACTGTTTCTTCTTGAACCCCTCCTCTCTTTTCAAACACTAAAACCTAACAATATAAATCGTTGTATTTAAGATGAAATGATTGGGGAATGTTTCAATACATACGAGGCAAGTCCTGAAAATAAGTTGTTTTAGGTTTGTAGGTGTGAAATTGATATTATGGTGCTAGAAACAATGGATAATATCAATGTTACACAGAGGGACACAGAAACGAAAATGAAAGTATCTTAGCAAAGCAATTCTTTTTGGGGAAAAAAAAGAGTGTGTGTGTGCCAGAACCTCAATCATGTTAGCAATACTCTAGGGGCCAAGATAGCTCTGCCTTTTGACCCTGACATAGATGGTAGGTGGTGACTGCGTTTAATTCCATTGGTGACAGCTCAACTTTACAATCTAATGCAGAGGTTCTCAACCTGTGAGTCAGGACCCCTCCAGGGTCAAATGATCAGTCATAGGGGTCTCCTAAAACCATCTGCATGTCAGATATTTACATTACAATTCATAACAGTAGCACAATTGCAGCTATGAAGTAGCAATGAAAATAATTTCATGGTTGGGGGGGTCACCACAACATGAGAAACTGTATTAAAGGGTCACAGCATTAAGAAGATTGAGAACCACTGATAATGTAATTAGCTAAGAGGAAGGAGGAGGTTCAGGAAGTATGAGTCCTTGACTTGGTAACTACCTTTGATTCAAAAAGAAACTATTTCTCACTGTAATTATGAAGAAAGGGTGGGGGAACAAAGTTAGGAAGGGGGGGAGAGAAAGAAGGAAGGGTAAATGGATTTGGTGACTTGGCCCATAATCCCAGCTATTTGCGAGACTGAAGGTGGATCATAAATTCAAGGGAAGTCTGGCCTACAGAATGAGACCCTGTCTCAAAGGCATAAACAGTAAAAAGGCTTGGGGTGTATCTCAGCGTGTTTAACAAGAAGAGGCCCTAGGTTCAACCTCCAGTATAATATACAGGGATATGGGATGAGAACGAAGAGGGAGGTGGAGATAGTGGAGGAAAAGAAGGAGGAAGAGGAAAAGGAAGAAGAAGAGGAAAATTAGGAGGAGCAAGAGGAAGGGGAGAGAAAATGAATTTCTCCACTGAGAAGCTCACGAGGTTACCATCCAAGTTGGTAACTGTCTACCTGCTCATTTAGAAGTTGGTAGTCTTCTTCAAGCTACCGTAGTTGTGGTAGAGTTAAGATCAACTGATTTGCGAACTTAATCCCACCTGTAAAACTCTTACACAGCACTGTATACACTAGAGTTTGATTTAATAACTGGGAGAAGATGTGTGGGCACCATGGATCTAGGGGCCATCTTAGAGCATTGCTTATAATATGGTACGAAGTGGAGAAACATACTTCTTCTATGTATTATTTCATTTTAAAAAATTTAAAATATATACAGAAGTAGGCAAAATAGTTGCCCGAAACCTTAGTTTTCTGTGATTCTAAATGGACACTTTAAGTACCAACTAACTTTTCCTAACTGCCTAGGTTAATTTGCTACAAGGTTAAGGCACCAATTCATCTGTAAATATTTCTTTATATGCCTTCAAAGATGTATTTTCTTTCATTTTCCTTCTACTTTTCCAACACCCTCTTTTTTCTACTTGGAATTAGCTAAACTCAAGGTTAAAAGTACAATCATCCAGATTGCTAAATGTGACTAAGATTTCTGATACCAACCACAAGTTGAAAGATGTTCTCCAATCTCCTCTTTGTTTTGATAGTTTGCTAGAAAGGTACAAAATTCATTGCAGCCTAATATATTCACACCCATATATAAAGAGGCAAATTACAAGACATACATGGAACAGACTATTGAACTTGGAAGGTACCAAATGTGAAGTTACAGAGATAAGGGTACTCCCTCAGCATCAATATTTTGCAATATATGGAAGGAATGTTGCTAACCCAAGAAGCTTTAAGTGTATAAAATTTTTATTGGGTTTTCATTGTCTAGGTGTGGTTAATGAGGTTGTTGCCTATATAATATTGAACTTAATCTCAAACTTCTTTGTCTTTCTAGAGATTAGACTGAAACGTGCCTCACAGCCCTTAGTTCCTAATGTATTGGTCATTCTGAAATAGCCAGCAACATCTCTGAGCTATTAGTTAGCTTAAACAGTAAAATTGGGTGGGGGAATCTGTCACAAATAGCAAAGACATTCCTATAACGTATGAGATTTTAATAAGTGTACTAAACTTCTGAAACTGACAGGATTGTGAGTTGGTAAAGGTGATCTGTCTTTGGCTGCTAAATTGTTGAGATTCTGTTGTTTTTAGAAATCAATGTATACAATAAATAAAAATAATGAATTCTAGTTGTGGAAACCAAAGCTTCCCCAATTTTTAAATTAAATTTAGGAAAGTATACTCATGAATGTGGATCCAGGATTTCTTAAAATGCAAAAGGCGTAAGGTATAAAGGAAAAACCAACAAACTCACCTTTACTAATATTACATACTGCTGGACCATAGAATGCACCAAAAAAAAGAAAGAAAGAAAAAGAAAAGAAAATCTGTGGACTTGGAGATGCTATTTGCAGCTCAAAAAACTTGCAAAGAATATCTGAAAAGAGTCTCTCTCTCTCTCTCTCTCTTTCTCTCTCTCTCTCTTCTTACACACACACACACACACACACACACACACACACACACACACACACACCCTACAAACAAACAAAATAACCTAAACAGAATACAAATTTGTAATTCAAAAAAGAGGAAGATTCTGATGTGAGTATCCATTACAGGAAACAAAACTAACAAAATATTAACTGTACTCCATCAAAAGTCAAAAACTAAGAATCTAGACCCTATAGAGCTGGGCAAACCTGCAGAGGAGCAGAATTGTTCTTGCCCTACTGATGAGAGTGAAAATTGGTCCACTCTCATTTTGGAAAACAACATGTAATATGAAGCAAAACAGAAATTAGGTATACCCACTCCTCCAGCAGTTCTATTAATAAGAATATATTATAGAAAAAAATCATACACATCAGCTCAGGAAAACAAATACATGTTTCATATGGAGGATGATCCTTGATGGCTGTTCTTGTATCTACTGAGAATTGCTTTGTGTTTGAGTATATGGTCAATTTTAAGGAAGTTCCATGAGGTGCAGAGAAGAAGGCATATTCTTTTGTGTTTGGGTGAAATGTTCTGTTAATATATTTTAGGTAGAGTTATGAAGTAGCAATGAAACTAATTTTATGATTGGGGACCGCTATAACATGAGGAACTGTATTAAAAGTTCACAGCATTAGGAAGGATGAGAACCACTGTATTATAAGAACTGATGACAACTAGCTAAGATACATTCTTTCATACTTGTTGATAAATACTTGAAATGGAGTGGTATTTTAAATTCTAATAATATATTTTCCTAAAATATTCCTATCTTCAAGTTATGTATGAGATGCCATAAGTGTATGTGAGTTAGAGTTTAATTAATGATTTTATGAATAATCACCATATAATTACCTGGATTTATCATCACTTTAAGTGAAAATTCTTTGTGGCAGAAGTTTTATATGAATATGAAAGTGAAGATTTTTCTTCTTATTTTCTCAACTTGATTATTTGTGATGGGTTTCTGTGGTAGTATGAATGAGAATGCCCCAAATGAAAAAAGTTTTTCATACAATATATTCTGATCATGGTTTCCTCTCCCCCCTGTCTTCCCCATCTCTCCACACATGGAGCTCCAGTACCTTTTTTCTTTTTCTTTTTAGAAAACAAATAGGCAAACAAAAAAGAAAACAAACCAGAATTTTAAAAAAGAGAAAAACACAAAAAACCACAAACCATAAAAACACAAAATTAGAAACCATAAAGTACAATCAAAACACTGGTAAGGCAAAAAAAATTGCCAGACAAAGCAATATGAGACAAAATATTTACAAAAATACCACTGAGTTTGCTTTGTTTGACCATCTACTTCTGGGCATCTACCTTTAAGTGTGATTAATACACTCAGTGAGACTCCATTGGATAAAACTAATCTTTCCTTTGTAGCTGGATGTCAGTTGGAGAAAGGTTTTTGGTTATGGATGGGAACACATTTCCACTCCCCACTCTCAGCAGTGGGACCTTGTCTGGCTTGAACCTGTATAGGCCCTGTACATGCTTCAGTCTCTGGGTTCATATGTGCCTCAGTCTTATTGTGTCTGAATGATGTTGTTTTCTTGGAGTCATTCATCTCCTCTGGCTCTCACAATTTCTCCACCCCTTCTTCTACACAGTTCTCTGAGCCCCGAGGGGAAGGAAGGCCTTGATGAAGACATCTCATTTAGAACTAAACATTCCATGATCTTTCCCTCTCTGCACATTGTCCAGTAGTTGGTTTCTGTGTAAGCTCCCATCTACTATATCATGAAGCTTCTCTGATGGTGGATAAGCTAGGCAGTGAGCTATGAGAATAGTGTCACATATCTAAATGTTTGGTTTCCTGTTGGTAGAAGTATTCGAAAACGATTAGGTGATATGGCCTCATTGGAGGAGGTGTGTCAATAGAGGTGGGCTTTGAGGTTTCAAAAGCCCACACCATTCCCAGTTAGGACTCCCTCTGCTTCCTACTTGTGGATAAGGATGTAAGCTACTTCTCCAGGGCCATGCCTCCCTGCCTGATGCCATGGTATTTATCAGGATGACCATGAACTTTAACCATCTGGAACTATAATCCCTGATATACTCTTCTGTACATGGTGTCTCTTCTCAGTTAACAAGGCCCCAGATCTTCCTAGGCCCTGAGACATTAGCCCAACTGACTCCATGATGGAAGTACCATTGAGGCTGTAATATTCAGCATAACATAGCAACTCCTGCCAAAACTAAAACAAAGGCCCTTCCATCAAAATCCATACAGTTCTGGGAAAGTCTTAAAATGTACTAACCTGGATTTTTAGCTTCTGTAGTTCTGCTTCTGGCTAACTGTTCTTGTTAACTGAAGTATGTCAACCCAAAACATGTTTTTGTGCTTAAAAGTTCATCCTGAGAAAAGCTCAAGGCTATACTGGGATTCCCAACACCCAGTGGCCAGTCACTGGCTAGCTGTAAAAACTTTATATTGGCTTAAACCCGTGTCCGAGCAGTCTTCTCTGATGAATATCCCTCAACAGACAGTGGACATGAAAGGTTAGAAGGAGTGTGATGTCTGGTGCCTGCATGGTGTCTGGGTGTCTGTGGGTTGGCAGAGTGCTTGTGTGATGCCCAGGCATCTGGGGGTTGTCCTGGTGCCTATAGGACGTCAGGGTGCCTGTGAAATGTCCAGGTGTCTGTGGATTTGGGCAGTAAAGCCTAACTTCAGGTCAAACTCCATCATGCTTAGTCTCAGGCTAATAAAGGCCAAGTGAATGTCCAAAAACCATGGTGATGCAGTGAACCATGCTCTTGCTACACAAATTGGGCTTAATATTTCTCTTCCTTCCTTCCTTCCTTCCTTCCTTCCTTCCTTCCTTCCTTCCTTCCTTCCTTCCTTTCTTTTTTTAAGGGCACAAGGGTGGGGGTAGAACAGGGAGGAATGAGAAGAGGGTGTTATCGAGATATATTGTATGAAACTCAAGTAATTAATAAAATTATTATTTTAGAAAGTCACTGGGACATTTCAACAGGACAAGTAAGTGTCTTCTAGTAGAGCTGTGGCCTTTCAGTTTTGCAATTTGCAGGGATATCAGTCATAGGCTGTTCTCAGCAAGAACAGCGGTAAACAGAAGTGACTTTTAGACAAGGGTTTGTGGCTCTCCAGAAGATGTTGGGTTGGCCTCACCAAGGGTATCATTTAATACTACGATCTATAATTGATTCTAAGTGTTATTGGAAATGAATATTTCAGTTTGTTTTGATAACATTCTAACCATTCTTTAGACTGGGAATTTAAAAACTGGAAACTATTTTATGACACAAATTTCACAGAAATCCATTTGTTTATTAGGAATAAATTATCAGAATCTAAAGAAAGAGAGATACATAGGAAGTAAGGAAGGAAGGAAGGAAGTAAGGAAGGAAGGAAGGAAGGAAAGGAGGGGGAAGATAGAGAGAGAGAGGGAGGGAGGGAGGGAGGGAGGGAAGGAGGAAGGAAGGGGGCTTTCTGCCAGGAGATAAGAGAAAAGGTTGAGAAGCCTGGATATAATCTACAGTCTCACAATACCTCCCATCCTAGTCACTGATCTACAAGTCTGTAACCCAACCAGAGGCTGATCCAATGTGTACCTGATGTAATCATGAATAATTTGATTACAGATTGATCCAGATTAGTCCCAAACCAGTCAAGGTGGATAAGCATATCAGGTTCAATCTGGATTCAATCAGGAGTGGTCTTATCAGTGCTTTATCCAGTCAGCACTGGTCCAAGTGAAGGCTGATTCAGTCAAGAGTTGACCTATTTTATTTTGTGCTTGGTCCAAACAGGGACTCATCTCAGGACTTGGTCCAATCAGTGTTTTGACCATTCAATGGCAGATTCAAATGGTGGATAATACAATCAGAGGTTTGAATGTCTCCGAAGCTAACCTAATGAGCTATGTATCTAGGCTGGTTAGTTTTTGGTTAACTTGACAGAAGTTGGGAAGCAGAGACCTTGATTGAAGAAATGCTTTCATCAGATTACCTATATTAATGATTGATGTGGAAGAGCTCAATACACCACTGAGCAATACCACTGCTGGGCAGGTAGTAGTGGGTGCATACAGAAACAGGTTGAGCAAGCCATAGAGAACAAGCCAATAGGCAGTGTTCCTCCATTGTCTCCGCTTTGGTTCCTGCCCTGTTTGAGTTCCTACCTTGGCTCCTCTAAACGATGGACTATGATCAGGAAATGTAAGTCAAATAAACCCTTTCCTTCCAAATTACTTTTGATCACAGTCTTTAATTATATCAACACAAAGTAGGACACTATCTATGGCTGATGGAATTAGGGATTGATCTACCAAAGGTTGATTCAATCAAGGGTCAGTATAAGGAGCTTGGAAGAGCTCAGTTGGGAGAGTGCTTGCCTACCATGCACAAGGCCCTGAATTCAATCCCTAGTACCTCATTCTTGGTGGTTCATGCCTGTGACTCTGACACTAAGGAGGTGGAGAGGGAAGGATTGAGTTCAAGATCCTTCTCAGTTAAGTGCAAAGCCAGTCTGGAATACATGAGATCAAGTGTCTCTTTTAAAAAAAAAAGTTAGTGTAATCTGCTTTGTATCAAATCTTGAGTTGGTCCAACATTAGCTAACTCAACCAGAAATTTGACCTATCATATCCAGATTCTAATCTCACAGGATCTAATCTAATGATGGTTGACATAAGCAGTAACTTCATGGGTTAATCAATTAATAGGCACTAAGTTTAGTGGATAATCCACTGGAGACAATTTTGTTTCATATCCATAGAATTTGAGGTATTTTTAATCTTTTATACATAAATTAAAATGTGGAATGATTGACAGTTTGATACTGTTGGTAAATTAAAATTTTTCATATATTCCTGTCAGGAGAGAGTAATGTTTGCAGTTCATGTCAGCATTTTATTTTAGGGGAATTTCAAGATTTCAATAGGCAAATACATATTATAGAAATTCAATTAAGCTAATTAATATGTCCATCACCTCAACAACTTGTCATTAATTTTAAATATGTTTCCATTTTCTCCCACTGTTCGAACTTATTTAAATATTGCATTAAAAATAGAGATAAAAGTCTCTATGTACATAAATTTTCATACAATATTGGTTATTATAGAAAAAATTAGGGAGCATTCACTGTTCATCAGTAAAATATCCAAAGTGCTCATCAACAACTCCATTTAGTATACCACACAACTATTAAAAATAAATTAGTATTTCATGCATTAACATTTCAGGTAATTACTGATAAATCTGAGATTACTTCAAATACTATATTCCTTCCCTACCCTTTAATTTAATTTCTCAGTATTCCTTTAGTCTTGACTAGCTTTGAATTAAATATTTTATTGCTCTACTTTTATCTATATCAGCTTGTTATAATCTGCACACTTGTGCTAATGATTAAATCATGACTACCTTGAGTACTCTAATACAAATACCAATTTTATCATTTTCCCCGAATGCAAATAACATCTTAGAACATTTTAACCTTAGTTTTATTCTTCTTAACTTCTATATTATCATTGTCATGTTTTGTTTGTTTGTTTGAGATAGGGTCTCTCTCTATAGACTTGTCTGTCCTGAAACTTGCTATATAGACCAGGATGGCCTCCAACTCACAAACATCCTCCTGCCTGTTGCTCCTGAATAGTAGGAGTAAAGCCATACACCACCATGTTCAACTCTTTGTTATGCTTTTCAGTTCTAAGTTTCTCTCAAAGCACAGAATGGCTTTTGGAATATGTATTTGTCCCCATCCCAGGTGTAGTGGAAGATAGTGAGTTTGGTTTAGATTTATATTTTCATCTCCATTAGTCATTCCTCATTCCTAGCGTTACCTCACTTATATTTTAGTCTACATATTTTGTTTTCCGTTTCTCTTCATTCCTGCCAATTTTCATCTAGAATTATTTTCCTTTGAATTTAAGAACTCATTAATATTTTCCTAGTTTTGACTTAGTTTTTTTTTTCTTATTCAGGGTTGGTAAGTCAATTTAAACTTTCTGGGTATTGAAGTAGCAATAGCCATAGAATTAATTAATTAACTAATTAATTAAAGATGTAATTGGCATTGAAAGTATAAAACCTTAAATAAAGCTCCCTCAATTGTTTGATTCTAACTGTATAGAAATTAAATGAGATGTACAGAGTTTGGGACTGGCAAATGCTCTCATGCCTTCCGTAAGCACCCTGGGTGATGATGTTTTTATATGTCAGTTAGAATAAGATGATTTTATTTTACAAAATGAATGGGAAAAAAAGAACTCATTCTTTAATGTTTTTTAAACTCAGAACCTCACACACTATGCAAGAACTCTACCCTAAGCTATATCATCAGCCCTATAATTTTATTTCTTATTTCAAAGCTGCTAACAATCAAATTTCATGTTAACTTCTTCTTAAGTATCTGTATATGGGAGCAATATTCATTCTGCCGGTTGTATGCCAGTCTGACAGATTGATTTGTCCCTTTTGTTTTAGTTTGGAGACTGAGTCTTACCTACTGGCAAGGGCTGACCTTGAACTTGTTATCCCCCTCTTCAGCCTCTCCAGTACTAGGCTTTCAGGAGTGCACTACCATGTTGGGACTGATGAGAGATTTCTCTCATGGAGTAGAAGGCAAATATAATGAGAAAAATGTTGACAGAACATATTATGCAAGACTATGGAAGCTGGCATATGGACACAAATAAAACAAGATAGAAAGTACACTGTAGCGAGACGCTTTGAAGGAGTTTTGTAATCTTGGTTTCTCTGAAAACACAGAACAGCTTTTGGAATATGTATTTGTCCCCATCCCGGGTGTAGTGGAAGAGAGTGAGTTTGATTTAGATTATTCATTACTGGTGTCTATGGTTTGGTTACGTGCCACTGTTTTGCCACGTGCAGCTTGTCCTTATGATTGGGTGCTACTTGGACTTCTGGGAGCTTTGCTTAGAGTATATATTGGTTGAAACAGGTTGATTGGTTGGTGGGTTGGTGGTTGGTCTGTTGGTTGGTTGGTTATTGCTTAAAGGGACTTTGTTTGGAGGAACTGGGTTCAGGGATATTGTGCTGAGATGTTAGTGCAGCTAACTATCAGCTCCTGCTCTCCAAGCTTTGGACAGCCAATAAGGTCTTCCTTCCTTCCTTCCTTCCTTCCTTCCTTCCTTCCTTCCTTCCTTCCTTCCTTCCTTCCTTCC
Source organism: Cricetomys ansorgei (assembly GCA_026225945.1). Taxonomy (NCBI): domain Eukaryota; kingdom Metazoa; phylum Chordata; class Mammalia; order Rodentia; family Nesomyidae; genus Cricetomys; species Cricetomys ansorgei. Next base: position 972,245 of record JAMJFZ010003951.1, read on the forward strand.
TTTCTTTCTTTCTTTCTTTCTTTCTTTCTTTCTTTCTTTCTTTCTTTCTTTCTTTCTTTCTTTCTTTCTTTTCTTTCTTTCTCTTTTTCCAGGCTGCCAACAAGGGCAGTGAAGATTTCTTTCTTTCTATCCTTCTTTTTTCTTTTCTGAGCCACGGGGTGAAAAAACATGGTAGCAACATAGTACAGTATACTGTAGAGCACCTTTCTTAAACTGCTAAAAGAAATCAGTCAATGAAGTCTGTACATCCTGAGCAAAGAGAATGCTGAGGGAACAATAAAGAGTTTGCTGAATTTGAAAAGTCTCTGGTTGGGACTACTGCCAGGGGACGGAAGGCAAATAAACCCTGGATCCTTTCCAGTTACCCATTCAAGACATAATACGGGGTTTCTTCTGCCACCATTCTTGCAATCCCTCAAGCTTTGTCATAAAACACCACATCAGGCCATAGAAAGTGACCATTTACATAGTTGGAACTCCTTATGAAAGTTGAGAAGTACTTGGGTTTGAGATGGCTGGCCATGCATGACAAAGATAAGTGGGAAAAAACCTATAAGCTCTGTTGGTTTCTTTCCTTTAAAAAAATCATTAATTTTAGAGGTTACATAGCTGAGCTTCGTCCACATCGTCCACACCCCACTGGCTTCACTGTAAAATAACATCTCTAATACATGGGTATGAGAGGCTATTATTGAGTAAAGGCACCTGCTATCAAGCCTGCCTGGCAACACAAGTCCTATCTTCAGAACCCTACTTCCAACCTCCATATGTACATTCCATAAACATACACACTCAAACACACATATACACACACAAAAAAAAATAAATGCAAACATAATTAAAAAATAAATATGAAGGCTGTTTTTTGCTTTAAACCCTGATCTTTCACTGCAGCCTACATCTATCTAACATCTGTTTAAAATGGGTAAAAAACACTTGCCATCTGTTTTCATATTACATTCATCCTTTTTGCTTTCGTAACTTGTAGGTCATAGTCTACTCTGTCCATTTTCAAATGTCCTGCCCGTGACTATAATACAGGGTTAACTCACACTACTGCCTGTTGCAGGTACACATTCCTTCTACCTCACCTTTACCCTGTTTCAGCAGCTCAAGCATGGAAAGTTCTTTGGCCCCCACCTCTGGCCCACATCAAACCACGAAGCCTGGATGTTTATGCAACGTGATGGTTCCAGCTGGATAAGAAACTCAGCAGTTCCTGGATTAAGGTGCCAGCCCCTTGGCACTAACCTTAAGGCCAGAATGCTTGGGCACAAGCAGGAAAACACCTTTTGAAACTGTGCCCACAGGCAATGAAGAGCCACTAAAACTTTAGTGCTCTAGAGAAACTCAGTCAATGCTGGCTGCTCCCTTTGGTAAGAGAGCAGCCCGCTGCCCTCTTTGATCAATATGAGCTCCCTTTTTCTCATGAGCTGAACTCTCAATAAAGGAGCCCAGCCTGCTGCTTGATCTCATTTCTACTGTTTCATGAAACCTGACCCTGTCACCTGGTGTCACTTGCACCAAAGCTTCTGTCTCCCGCATGCTCCCTTTTTCCCAAATCTTGGAAGCCACAAAGCAAATGGAATTGGAAGGAGAAACTGGTACCCAGGGCCTGAGAAGATGAGTTTCTAAACTTTGGTAAAGTTTCTCCCTTGGTCACTGTGGGCTGGAGCTCACTTGACATCACTGCCTCTGTTAATTTTCTCTCCACTAGTCACCCCTAAGCTTCTTATGTTTTATGTTTTGGAGAGGTAAAGTAAAAAAGGTTATTGTGATGTCATCGCTCTTCCATTTACCACTGTGTTATTCAGACTTTTCACTGCTATATCAAATACCTGAGAGAAGTTATTTAAAGGAGGGAAGATTGATTTTGCCTGAGGGTTTCATAGAATTCAGTCCAGGCTCCATTGCTGCAAATAAGTGGCATGTTAGCACATCATGGTGGAAGGTATGGTGGGACAAAGTTGTTCATCTCCTGGCAGCCAAGAAGCAGAGAGAGGTGGGTGACAGGGACAAATTACCGTGTCTTCAGTGACTTACTGTCTCTAACTAGGCCCCACCTCTATAAGTCTCCAGCTCCTCCCAATAATGCCATTATACTATGAATCCATGAGGAGACGAATCCATTAATAAAATTGTCTTCACCTCCCCAAAGCCCTATCTCTGACCATTGCAACATTTGGAACCGAGCTTTTAGTACATATGCTTTTGGGGTAGAGCAATGCTTCCTATATGAACCATAGCAACCACCAGTATGCATTTAGTAAATGTTTATGGATAACCTGCAATATACATGTTAAGAATGAGATCAAGTGTGTACGTATCTAGTGTACATTTCTCAAAACCCGTGAAAAGTCACGATTTTGCCTTACTTGCAAGCCCACAAGTTGTCCTCGCAGCATCATGGACGCTGTAGAAGATATAAGGTTCTTGATAAGGTTGAGGGGTAGGGAAGTTTCTTTTTTACATAGCTAGATAGAAAACAGAGGCAGCTGTTTCTCAATGAGCTCTATACAGGCTGAATTCCTGAGCTTGTCTCAGAAGAAGGAACATCTGCAAACAAGCAGAACCAGCTTCATTGTGGATTCCACATAAACACAGTGACTGTAGAAGCTAGATTCAAAAGCTGTGAGTTTAGTTTAGAAGCTGGGAATTTTTAAAGGCCTTGGCTCACCAAGATGACAGCTGGCCCCACCAGCCTTTGCTCTGAAAAGGGCAGACCACAGCCCTCGCTCTCCTCACTTCCTGGTTCTTTCTCCCCCTTGAAACTTTAAGCAGGCCTTCCTCTCAAGATGGTGGACTTCTCCTGAGCCTGAGCCCTCTTATGTCTTCCACCCAGTGACAACCCTCCATACTCATTCAGTTCAGGCAAACAGAGGTCTCACAACTCAATCCCTAGTTTGCATAGAGGCCTAAGCCGATCAGGCTCAAGTACTGGGCATAAAAGGACCCATCCAAGAAGGTGGGTCTGGCAACTCAGTTTTGAGTCCCTTCCCTTGCTACAGGGAGCTACTTCTCTACTTCAAGCAAACTTCCACTATCCCCATCTCATGATTTTTACAAAATCAAACCTGGGTGCCACTGACTTGGAGTGGATTGAGTAGCCATTGAGTTTTCAGAACCCTAGTTCTCTAGGCTAAGCCCACCTGAACCAAGAACCACGTTCCTTCACTCTCAAAGAAACCAACAACACTAAGTCAGAGGCAGAGGATAGGTCATTATTCACTATAACAATGACAAGAGACTCATTTGTCTGTTTCTCAAACTCTAGTTCCCAAATGGAGATACAGTGAAAGTCAATGGAAGCCTATCCACACGGTAAGTTGCATTATAGTGGAGGACCTCCAAATTTACAGAATCCAAGTCTTTTATATGGGTAGAATAGACTTACTACCTGAGCTTGGTCCGAAAAGAAACATTAGATTGGATGGCAAGCTCTTCATGGAAACAAGATCTCTACCTTCCAGGGCTCTTTGTATATAAACATTCTTGAAAAGACTTCTCTGTTTTTGTGAAAAGTATCTTTGCTTACCTGGCATGCAGCTATACCAAGACACCACAGGGGATTGTGTCCCAATTCTATTTTCAGCAGCAGTAGTCATTGCTTTCACCATTATTTCAAATGAGAAAAAAATGAGGCCCCAGAGCTTATATGTCTAGAATTGCAAATTTTAGGAGGCATGTCTGGGTGAGCTGAAAGCCTGGGCTGTATTCCTGGGGCCCAAAGAGATGACTGTAAAACACTCACTGTGTCCAAGGATAGACCATCTACTTCATAAGGACTTATAAATGGGGAGATGGCACCAAGGGATACTCTCCATACCCCTGAACAGCCTTTAACAGAGACTATCAAGAAGCCTAGGCTTTTCCAAGTGCTCCGTCATGTACCAATTGTGTGTGCTTGTGGGTTAGATGTAAATTCTCAGCGGCCACTCCAGCCAGCACCATGCCACGCCCACTTATCTGCTGCTACTCATGGACTCACCCTCAGAAATTTCAATCCCCCATTAAATGCTTTCTTTTATAAGTTATCTTTGTCAGGGTGTCTTATCATGGCTTTTGCTGTTCTCATTATAGCATGGCTCTAGTGCCCAATAGGATTCTTCTCTCAGAGAGGCTCCAACAGGAAGCAGAAAAGTTTATAAGCATCTTGTCAGATTATCTCCATACTGTTCTAATCAATGGAAAATATGAAGCATTAATGCGATAGGAAGGCTTCACTGCTATTTTCTTAGTACTACTCATAGACTATGGCTCCATCAGAAAATGGCTCAGCTTTACTTCTTTCCATTTCTTGGGGCTGCTGTTACAAAGTATCACAAATCCAGGAGCCTAAAATAGCAGAACTCTTTTGTTTCACAGTTCTGGAGGGTTTTAGGTAAAAACTGAATTGTCAGGCCCATGCTCCTTCTGGATCTATCAGTACATACACTCCAGCCTCTTTGGAGTGTGCTTTTGATCTTTGGCCTGTCTTACTGCATATCTGCTTATCTTGTCTTTTCTGTTGCATGTGGCTTGCTTCCTAGGTGTTTGCCTTCACATGCTGTCTTCATATAAGGACACCAAGTCAAATTGGATCAGAAGCCTTCTCTACTCAAGCATGATCACAACTTCTCCACTTCTGCATTAACTCTTTCTCAAATAAAACTAAATTAAAAGGTTCTGGGGAGTTAGGACTCCCAAGAGATACTTTTGCTGTTATTTTTAGTGATCATATGTGTGTGTGTGTGTGTGTGTGTGTGTGTGTGTGTGTGTGTGTGTGTGTGTGTGTTGACTTAATTTAACCTATCATGCATGAGAAAACGCCAGTGACATCACATGGGATCCTACCTAGAAAGAAAACCAAATCCTTGGCCAAGTATGCATTATAAATCATTGAAAGACCCTAAAATTTCAAAAACTAAAGGGAGTTTAACTATTTAGGTTGATGTCAGAGAGCATATTAGAATGAAGATAAAAGGCTGACAAAGTGTTTTGGGGGGGTCCAGTTCAGTCGTAGAGAGTTTTCCTAGTAAACATGAGCCCTTGAGTTTGATCCCTAGCACCACAAAAACAGTGACATCTTAAACTAAAGATGTAGATCATCATGGTGGCACACACATTTAATCCCAGAATTCAGGAGACAAAAGCAAGTACATCTCTGAGTTTGAGGTCAGCCTGGTTTACATAGCCTACCTGAGACCTTGTCTCAGAACAACAAATTAGATCTAGTCAAATAGAAAATGAAACAAATAGTCCATCTTCTGGTTTAAAGCAATTCAACAGTGTGGTCTAGACCACTTCTTTCAGTTAACATCTGTGCACTTCCTATAGCCAGCCACAGAATCTTAACATTGTTTTACGTCCATAAAGTCCAATCCAACATGAAATAACTTATACAGATTACTTCGAAAGCACTACATTTCACTGTCATGCCTAGAAAAGGGCAGATGTCATGAAAGAGGTCTAGTTATTTAGGCTCTTCACTGATGTGAAAATGTAGTCTTTAGCCTATAATATTTACTCCTCAACTAAATTCTGCATGGATTTTGTCACTGAGTTAAATCCAGTCATATCACATATCAAGCACTATAAGAATAATTGAGTTTTGATAAATTTAATGATAATCTAAATGAAGAGTAAGCAAGTGAGTCTTGTTCAAGCAGGACCCCAAGCAAACATTTTAGGCTTCACAGTAGGTATGGAAACTGTGGCAACTTTTGGCTCTGTCACTGTTTCCCCAAAGCAGCCATAGACAATACGTAAATGAAATGTGGCTTGGTTCTAAGAAAACTTACTGCAAAAATAGACATCAGGATGAATTTGGCCCATGAGCTAGAGTTTTCTGACCCCTCATTGTAACACACTAGAAGATGGCATGTTGTATAAACATGTAAAACAGGCAAACATGTAAATATGTATAAACTTGTAAAGAGTCCTTCACTACATTAAGAAGACCTATATGCTAGGAATGGTGACACATGTCTGTCACCATAACACTCAGGGGACAAAGGCAGGAAGATACTAAGTTTGAGAGTTCCAGACAAGCTTCAGCTACCTAATGAGACACCATCTCAAAACAAACAAACAAACAAACAAAAACAGAAAAGTCCTTTCATGCTGGCCATGGTGGAATACACCTGTAATTTCAGCACTCCAGAGACTGAAGCAGAAAGACTGTGAGCTCAGGCTAGCCTGTGCTACATAATATAACCATATCTCAATCACACATGCCCTTGAAAAACAAGAAGGATCATTTATAATGTACATCCCATATTCTACCTCTACATACTTCCTCCTGCCTCTCATCATTTTTGTAAGTAGGATATTGAATTTGTCACACACTAGGCCAACAGTCACAGAATGCCATTGTAACTGGAAGGATTCCTGACCAGTGATTTTGTTTAGTCTCCTAACATGAAATAAACCTGTGTCTAAATTGCCTCAGGATGATGAGAATTTGATGATCCACTAAAAGCTACAAGAAAGATTGATCCAAAATTGTCTTGATGGTCCATGCTGCCCTCAAAATAAAATTGTTTTTTTTTATATATATCTAACCTCAATCTGTTGCTGCTATTCGGACCAATTTCTTCTTCTCCTGTCTTCTTTGGGAAGGGTAAATATTTAGTTTGTCACTTCTCTCAATGTTACCCTGTTTGGGAAAACAATTCTCTCATAAGCTAGCCTGGGATAATCAAAAATCTCATGGATATAGGTAGCATGTCCCCTTGGGCAGCCCCTTAGAGTCACAAGCATTTTCCTAGAGACAGTAATGTCTCACCATAGCATCCATAATCCATGATGCTTCTCTTAGCCAGCCTTATCCCCGTGCCTCCCCACAACACTCCACATAGGTACAGTATTGCAGAGTACTTGCCTAGCATGTGTAAAGACATGGGTTTGATCTATAGCACTGAGGAAAAACCCACCATGGTGGTACGTGCCTGTGGAAGCAAAATGATCAGAAGTTCAAGGTCATCCTCAGATACAGAGAAAATTGAACACCAGCCTGGGCTACATAAGACCCTGTCTCAAAAAGAAACAAACAAACAAAAAGGTAGTGGAATTGTATAGCCATGACAGTGGGCAAAATGTGACTTTAAAATCATTTATCATGGCTGAATGCTCCTGTAAACTCATGTGAGGAGCAAAAAGCCACAAGGAAGTGTTAAAGGTAACTTGCGGAATGCATCATAGGCGTGTCACAGATGGGGCTCTTTGAAACCTGGCAGAGGTGGGTTTACCGTGAAACTTTTGCTGTGGTGCCCTCATTACATAGATAATTTACATGGGTCCTGGAAGGAGTCCCAGCTATGTGTTTATACAGCCAGGTGCTCCTATAAAGTCCACAAAAGTCACTAATCTCTTTCTTCTGTCTTCCCTCCTTTGTTTGTTAGACCTAGGCCTCACTGTGCCCGTTGTGCCTGGGCCACTCCAGACTGGCCAGTAACTCACAGAGATCCACCTGCCTCAGCCTGGTGTGTGCTGGGACTAAGGTGTGTGCAGCACCAGGCCTAGCAAGCATCTCTTTTCACAGCCACATTCGTGGTGCAGGGCTGGACAGGAAAGCTGGAGCCTTACACCTGCTGGGCAAGAACACTACCAGTGAGCCACTCTGCTCCAGCTCTTTTCCATCCCATATAACTCTTCATTATATTTTCCCTCCTGTAGGTTGAGGCTAGAGGAGTGGTAGATATTTCTAAACATTTATTCTTTGAAATTTTGTTTAGTTCTCAGTAAATATTCATATTCAAATCTAATTTTTTCCCAGTGAGAAAGAACTCTTGCCTACATTCTAAACACAATACCACACACACACATGCACACACACATGTGCACACACATGCACACGCGCACACACACATGTGCACACACGTGCACATACACATGTGCACACACACACACACACACACACACACACACACACACACACACACACACACACCAAGATCTATGTCTATACCCTGGTTACCGCTTCAGAAAGAAAAATGAACAAATGTGACTATAAGCAGTAGCTGGAAATGAATCAAATGAATGGAATCTGCTTAGACTAGGAAAAAACCCAGAATTAAATAGGGCAGGGCATGTTTGCTCAGTAGTACCTGAGATGAAACATTCCCAGCCAGGATGAACAAGCCATCGAGTTCATTTGCCATACCCCTTGATTCTAGACATCCCACTCTCATAACTATGCCATGTCCCCTACTTCTCTCATCTAGAACACAGTGTTTGGCTGAGAGCCAGGATCCTCTGGCATTCTAATCAGAATGTCCCTTAAAGTGAAATTTTGGTAAGTTTGCATCGGTATATCTCTTATCACCATAGGTCCGCTTCCTCAGAACACACACTGTACTGCAACAACTGGCAAAGCTCAGAGCTGATCTGCAAGGCTGAAGGGAACCTGGGAAGCTTGATATGGACAGCCTGGAATAATGTTTGATGTTGAAGCCTCTACTTCCTAAGTGTAGGGCTCTAACAGGCCCAAACACGATGCCAGCTGGTCCTGCCCTGCCTCCTTCCCCCTTCCTCAGTAAACCATTAGGTCACACTCCTAAAGCTAGCCACCAAGGTCAATTCCCTTATTTGGCCATTAACTCAGTTCTGAGACTGATCACTAAGGCCCATTCCTCGGCCTGCTTATGTCCAGCAATCAGAAATGCCCTCCATTGGATACCCTAATTATCATGACTTCTTTCTCCTGGTTACAAGTACACCTGCAAACCTTTTTCTTTGCTGTTTCTCTACAACTCAGAAGCAGGCACCTTTGCTTTTCCTGCTTCATAAAAGATCACTTTGAACTGAAAATTGGTGTTTGGTGGGGTCTGTGTATAATCTGAGGTCCGGGAGGGAGCACCTCAAAGTGTGCGGAATTCCTTCACTAAATACGGTACTTTCAGGAAAAGATGATATACAAGCACTGACAGAACGACACTTTTGCTAGACAGTATGAGTGCTTAAGTGTTTAGAGTCAGAGTGCCACAGGCCTGTTACCTCCAGGGAGGTGTTCCTAAACAAAAGGCTGAACACACTCCCCAAATAGAGTCAAATCTTTTTTATGAGGAGCCTCTGAAATTTGGGGCAAGAAAATATAATTTTTTGAGACAGTCTCACATAGCCCAACCTGTCATCAAATTCAATATGCATCTGAAGATGACTTTGAACTTTTGATCCTCCTGTCTCTACCTCTCCAGTGCTGGGATTTCAACTGAAGCACCATGCCTGTTTTATGTAGTGCTGGGGATTGAACCCAGGGTTTCATGAATATGAGGCAAGCACTCTACAAACTGAGCCACGCTTCCAGCTCTATGAAAATGAATTCTTGACTATGTCATCAGTGGGGCAAAATCATCTCTCGAGTTCTGAAAACTTTAGACAGTCTAATTCTCTCCTCCTTAGACCTATGCTCTTCTGTTCCCAGCTACCATGTGCCAAACACAAAATAACTATTTACTGCTCTCGCAACTATGTTTCTAAGTAAGGATTGTCATTTCTTTTACACAGAAGTAACAGAATGTTGCAGAGGTCAAATGACTTGCCCATACTGACAAAGCCGTTAAGCAGCAGGGCCAGAATTAGAACGATGCTTTGAAAGCCACTGAAAACAGCCAGCCATTTCCAGATTACTTTGAATCCAGAATTCTGGCAGGATTCCAGCCCCATGATTTATACTTAACACATCTGGCTCTGTTTATGATAGGTGGGAGATACCTACCCAGAAATCCACCCGTGACTGAAATGGCAAAGGGCCAAAGGAGCAAAGGAATGGGTGGAATGTTATTATACTTATAAAAGCATACTTACCAAAAAAAAGACTGTAGCCACTTCAAAGCTTCAAAGGAGTAGATCTCCTTTAATAAGCCTTGGCTGCTCTAGATATCATGGAGCCTCTGGAAGCTGATAACATTTTTATCTTATTTAGACAAGTGGTTTCACAGGTGCACACTTAGATCAAAATTCACTGGGCTATATACATCAGACCCATGTCCCTTTCTATATGTACACTGTACTTCAGAGTTTTTTTAAGGTACGATAGAGCATGTACAGAAAATACCTGTGCATGTAAAAAAGACCTTGGACTCTCTGAGCACCTGGTTAGACAGGCATCGGATGGGTCTGGGTGCATGGAAAGCTGCTGACATTTGTTGTTAGGGGTGCACTTTGAGAAGATCAAGACTCCGCCCTGTGTATCCTCTTGTGTCTGATGAAGTTTACCAAAGTATTGATTTAGTTATTTATAACACCAGTGAATAACTAATTTCAAGGCAAATGAAACTAAAACCAGACTGAAAAGATGGTATAGCCAGCAAAGGCACTTGCCACCAAGCCTGGAGAGCTTAAGTTTGATTCCTGGAACCCTGATGGTGAAAAGAAGCCACTCTTACAAGTTGTCTTCTGACTTCCACATGTGAACTGTGGCTTGCATAAGTAAGCACATAAATAAATAAATAAATAAATAAATAAATAAATAAATAAATAAATAAATAAATAAATAGAGTCAATATAAAATGTTTTAAAAAATCACCAAACAGTAAGTTGCTGTGAGTGGACTCGCCAAGCTGATCTGAGTCCACATCTGCAATACTCTGAGACAATGCCTGTTATAGTGGGAGACTCTCAGGTACACTATCTGGAAAACCTATGAAGATTTGCATCTTTCTCTCCCATGTTAGTCATTATTACATGCAGCTAATGATGGGGAACGAGGGCCAGGCTAATGAGTACACAAACATGAAACATCAAATATTTCTGGAAGCAAGCATACACTGATAAGTAGCATGAATGAACAGTTGTTACGAGTTGGGTTTCAACTGTTGGCTTTCCTTGTTTATATTCCCAGACCTGTGCACATTACTGGCATACAGACAAAGCATTCAGAGAAAGCCCGTGAAGGAGCTAAACTAAGAATGACTTCAGTGAAGGCTACACAAGTGAAAGCTAGAAAAAGAAATGTATCCCCGTGCTTCTTTCAGATTCCTGTTCCTATGTAACTTGCCCCTTCCTTGCTCAATCCTTGGAGGAATTGTTTGTTCCTTTCTTGTTTGTTTGGTTGGTTGGTTAGTTGGTGGCGCTGGGGAAATCAAACATGGGACCTCACACATGCTAGGTAAGTGCTCTATAAATGAGCTGCACACACAGCAACTGATTCATTCATTCTTTCATGTGTGTGTGTGTGTGTGTGCATGTGGGGGGAGGGGGGTTAAACAGCTGTCATCCTGGAAAAGATGGGTTGTCTTCTACTGTCTGAAGATTACATACCACTTTGCCTGAAAATGTATGAGTTATTGCAGATCTAAATGAGAAAATGGAAGAATTGGGGAAAGAAACTTCATGATGAGCACAAGGCACCTCAGTGAAATAATTTCACTAACAGAACAGCAACACTCTTCAAGTCTTTATTTCTTCTTAGCCACACTGAAGTCCCTGGAGTATCTCAGCGTTGCTTCACACAAACTATCTGTTTCCAAACAACATTAAAGATGACTCTAGTGTTTCTTTTGAAAGTTTTAATTGAATTTTATTTATTACCTTGTGGGGGTGGGGCAGAACACGCATCTGCCACAGCACACTTGCAGATGTCAGAAGACAATTTGCAGGAGTCAGTTCTCTCCTTCTACAGCGTGGGTCCCAGGGATCAAACCCAGGTCGTCAGGCTTGATGGCAAGCGCCTTTACCCACCAAGCCATTTCTCTGGCCCTGGCCTACCATTTCTTAAAACAAGATTGGAAATTCTCTGCACTAATAATGTTTGGGGATGGGCATTTCCTTGCTGGGAGTGCTTGCCTGTGCATCCTAAGACACTTAGCAGCAACAGTATCCTACATTCACTGGATGCCACTGGCATACCCAAGTCATAATAAGCAAAACTATCCCAGACACTGGCAAATGGCCCTTGGGCTAGAAGAGGGGGACAAAATTTGCCCCTAGTTGAGATCCGCTGTCCTGAAGGATGTTATATGCAAATTTAATTATTCTATTTATTTATTCTAGGAACAACACTAACCATCTCTTAGTTCTAGAAAAGAGCACAGAACATCACCATACCCAAAGTCTATCTTAAAATACAAGGATCAAAACAGAGAGACATGTACTGAGGTCTGTCATTTAGTCTGGATTTTTTTTTTAATTTTAAAGGTAAATAAATGGATGGCATGTAGTTTAACAAATGACGTAGAGCAAAGGGTTAACTGTAGAATCTAGGTGGCCAGGTTTTTGAGTGTTCATTGAAACATTATTTCAACTTCCCTGTGTGTTTGAAAATGTTCATAATAAAATGATGGAAAAAAAGAGTTCGTGCATATTTAACTATCACAGCTAGGAAATCAAGTGGTTCAATTCACTTAATTATCTTAGAGAAAAAAAAAAACCTGCAGGAAGAGAACTTGTCAGTCCTGACAGGGATATTCTTTTTCCTCCAGAATTGTACTATTACATCTAATTAATCTAATCACATGGAATAAAAGCTACCTAGTAGTCACAGAACAATTCAAAATACTGAACATTGGCCAGAGTTGAAAGAGGAGTCGGAATCATTAATTGTCCTGTTTTGTAGCTGAAGAAGCTGAGTCCTGGAGGGATCCTACCCTGTATTTTTAGAGAACTGCTTTGCACAGTAATCTTTTTCTGTTTTCCAATTCAGGGGATTCTATCATTATCTTGACACTTAAAAATAACTATTAAAAACCGTTTTCTCCCTAGGAGCTTCACCATCTAATGAAGTCAGAGATTTTCAAATATTTAAGTTAAATTACATACATCACCTCCTGTGAAACCCTTCTGACCCTTAATTATGGTTGACTGTTTCATTGAAGCATTTCATTAGGACATAGTTGGACCAGTGTTTGTTGAAACCTACTGAATCTTAGGAAGTGTGTGTGTGTGGTTCCTGTTCTAAGGGCATTGGAAATCTCAGACATTTATAACAATGTGAAATAGTGGCAATGCTATTGTCATTCTGACACTTTTACAATCAGATAATCCCATGACTACAGGTTTACATTTTGAGTTTAATATCTTGCAAATATTTAAAGAGCAGGTATGTACGGAATGAAAGATCCTAAAAAACAATTTGTCATCATAGAAATGCAAATTAAAATTCCAGTGAAATTCTACTGAACCTCTTGTAGAATGTCTAAAATGTGATCATCCGATCATTCAGGCTGCCGAGGATGTAACATAAATGGAACTCCCATGCCCTGCTCATGAGACAAAATATAGCACAGTCATGTTGGAAATCACTTTGGCAGCTAGCTGCTCTTGGAGGTAAAATCATGGCCGTAACCTAGAGATTCCACTACTAGCTTCTTTTCTATGATAAATGACAATAAACACCCAAGCAAAGCACTATACTACAATTATTCATAGCAGAGTTAGTAGAGGGGGAAAATAGCCAGAAATAGTCCTCATCAATTAAAAGGCCAAGACAATACACAAACAGTATATTTGTGCAATGCAATACTATGAAACAACAAAAAGATAGGATTAATGCAGACAACAATGATTCATCTCAAATGTACTCAAGGCAGAGAATCCACAGTTTCAGAACTTCCAGTTTACTCCAGTACTTACCAAGTGCCCAGTTCCATATAGCTTCTTGGTTTATGTGATACATTTTCTCTCTGACACATCAGAAGTGGCATCTGATTTTACTGTGACCAGATGATCTGAGAAGCGTCTCCTCAAGTGCTGTGATTGAAGAATGAGTCCTGCAACTATATCTTAGTCACTTTCCTATTGTGACTAAACACTATGACCAAGGCAACTTAGAAAAATTGGACTTATGGTTCTAGGGGTTTAGAGCCCATGATGGTGGATTGAATGCATAGTATCAGGAACTCACATCTAAAACCACAAGCAGGAGGCAGAGAGCACACTGGGAATGGCACAAGTCTTTTGAAACCTTAAGGCTGACCCCAGTGACATAGCTCTTCCAATGAGGTCACACATCCTAATCCCTCCTAAACAACCACTGACTGGAGACAGAAGTATTCAAATGCCCAAGACTTATGGGAGACATCTCATTCAAACACCACAAACTGTAAGGCAGTTTTGAGATCATTTACAACTCTATAACCCTTTGAGCTCTAAAAGGGGCCAGCCAGCGAGATAGCTCCACAGATAAAAACACTTGCTGCACAAGCTAGATGACCTAAGTCTAATCCCTGGAACCCACACAAGGTGGAAGGAGAGAATCAATTATATAAACTTATCTTCTGATTTCTTTACATGCACCATTGCACACGTGCCCTCACACATAACACATATATGTTTAAAGAGCAAGTGTGGAATAAACATAATAATAAGAGGGGGGATGGTCTCTATAAGGTCAAGTATAGGTACCAAAATAAAATCAGAGAGGATTAAGGTCCAGTGTTTCACATCCCAGTAAGGTGACAACAGTATGCTGTGGATTTTATAAAGAACTAGAAGGTAGAAGTTCAAAATCTCTCAACAAAAAAAGAAATGACAAATACTTAATGGGGTTAAAATGCTAATTATTCTGATTTGATCATTATACATTGTATATAAGTATCAGATGGGTGCCCATGATCCTAGCTGCCTACCACCACCAAAAATATGGTCATGCCTGAGATCCATGCAGGCTTGACTTAATTTCTTTCTTTTTTCTTTCCTTTTCTTTTCTTTCATTTTTCCTTCCTTCCTTCTTTCCTTTCTTTTTAGGGTGTAGGAGTTGGGGGAGGGGGATGGACCTGGGAGAGGGTGTGATGGAGATACATTGTACGGAACTCAAGCCATCAACAAAGTATTACGCTGAAAAAAAATATCTCCTTAAAGTATGTGACTTTTTCTGTTTGCCTTGTTAAACCCAGAACGCTGAAAGAAATAGAATTTTTTTTTTTTTTTTTTTTTTTTTTTTTTTTTTTTACCAATTTTGGTTTATGTTCTTCTAAGTCTTCATCCAAAAGGCCAATTTTCATTTTAAAGCTGACCTGTGTGTAGAACAGAACTGATGTGTATAAATTTGGATTCTTTTTTTCTTCTCCCTCAGGTTCCCATCAGGGTGCCATCAGGCCACCCCTCCCTCTCCTTCCTTACCGCTCACCTCAGGCTTTATAGGACTGACTTCCTGCCCCCTTTCCTCCTACTTTCTTTCCAAATTATCTGCACATCTCTCACTAGGTTTTTGCCATTTTCCCCAGTCAGTAAATGGCCAGCCATGACAGGTTTTTGTATGTTTTATTGTTGCTTTGTCCCTTAAACCTTAAGCTATAAGAATTCTGTTTCTGCAGGGGTTTTTCCCTAGTGGTGCTGTGGATTGAATCAAGGACCACTAAAATACATTCTCAGCCTACTCCTTTATTTTGTTTAAAAATCTTTTTACCTTTCTTCCTTCCTTTGTTCCTTTCTTTCTTGTTCTTTCAAATGGGGTTTTATGTAACCTAGGCTGTCCTTGAACTCACTATGTATAGCTAACTCATCGAACAGTGGGTTCACCAGCCTGTACCTCACAAGTGTTGAGATTACAGGCATGCACCACCACATTTGGCTTCTCAGCCTCTCTGTACAGTTTAATATGCTTAGTTCTTCTAACTCTTTCCCAACCTTTCAGGAAGTTTGCTACTCAAGTGTCATTTTCCTGGAGTTTCATTAAATATCTCCATAATATCTTCAATTAAAATATTCACAAATAACACTGATGAGAGGGGAGAGAATTGTATATTGGATTATGACTCCTAGGCAGCTAAGTGCCTTGGGTAGTAGCTTAGCCTTTACCATATCCATTGTTATTGGCTTTGTTTCTCTTCAAAATCATTTATTCTTGGAGTCTATCTCAGCCTCATGCAAATTCCCAATCAACTCTTCCTTTCTAGAAAATAAAATTACTTCTCCTGCCACTAAACAGGCAACAACTATATTTCCTTAATTACTATAAGCCAGAAACTCCACAATCTTTTTTTTTTTTTAATTTAAACTGAAGACATGGAAAGAAAAAAAAAAACCTCATTGATTCTAAAGAATGAATACTTGAAAATTTCTGGTGTTGGTCATAATGAATGATTGTAGAAATAATAGCCTTCCTTCAAGATGAACAGTCAGTGGGAAGATACACTCTACAGTTAAAGTTTACATTCTTTTAAGTTTAAAAAATAGGATACACATTCATATAATTCAAAAATCAAATCAAAATATGGATTCACAAGTCCCAATTCCTCCTCCATCTCATATAGATATTTCCTTTTTATTTCTTTCTTGCACATGCTTTCCTTTCCCATATATTTTGTATTTGTATTTCATATAACCCCATCTTTCTCCTTCAGGAAAGGTAGCATTCATTGCTCTCTACCTTACTGTTCTCACTTAACAGTGGAACCTGCAGGTTTTTAGTGTCAGTATATAAAGTATTTTTTTTACTTGCTAACTAAATAGCATGCATGTGAATTCTACTGTGTGATTAAATCCGGATTTAATTAGTCACTGATTAACTAGGTTGTTTTTAAACTTCTATTAATATTATAAATAATGTTGCAATAACTTTACATATGTATCAGCAAAATGTAATAGTGATTACCCAGCCTCTCTGGAAAATGCAGATTATTTGTTTTCATCATACTCCTTTCCATTTCTAAAGGTATCTTTCATGTGTGATGGTTAATTTTCATTGTCAACGTGACTGGACTTAGAATTACCATGGGAACATGCCTCCAGCTGTGTCTAGGAAATTGTTTCCAGAAAGGTGTAACTGACTAGAGATGACTAACCCTGAATGTGAGCTGGACTGTTCCGTGGACTGAAGGCCTCAATTGAATAGAAAATAAGAAAGCAATTCTGAGCCCAGCATTCATTGCTTTCTGCTCCCTCACTGCAGACACAATGTGACCAGCTGTCATCTGCTCCTACTTCCCTGCCTTCTTCACCATGTTGGACTGTTCTCTCAAGCTGAAAGCCCAAATAAATGTATCTTTTCTTGAGTTGCTTTTGTCATGGTAGTGAGAAAAATGACTAACACAGTGTGTATCATCTTTATAACGAAGAAAACAGTAAATGTTGTGCTAGCTTTCAAAGTATCTGATTCTTTCTGCAAACAATAGCTCTTACAATTCTTAGAGATGTTGAGAACAGCCTTTGCTATCTTGTAATGCACAGTAAAAATTAAAGCAGTGGATATGGGCATTTAAAAATGAACTTTGCTGGAGTCCATTAAGCTTCACAAATAGCATGTTGCTATACTCAGTAACCTCTCCAAATAAAAAACTAATACATATCATAATGAAGTATGAGACTTCTTTTTACTATCAGCAGGATATGCAGCACAGTGCTTCAGGCTATAGACAGAGTACCTTCTGAAAGACTCACACTCAAGTGTGGCCAGGATCTTGACTTACACAACAGGTGAGAATTTCAAGATGAATCCATATGAAGCAGAACTAGGATTTACTAAGAAAAGGACAAGAACAAAGGAGTACACACTTTATTATGAGTGGTCATTGAGAGAGAAAGATGTAACTGTTATAATTTTAATGTGAACTATTCCCCACAGGCTCATGTGTTTGGAGATCTAGACCCTAGCTGACAGTGCTGTTTTGTGAGATTATAGAACCTTTTGGATATGGAACCTAACTAGCAGAGGCAGAGCTGAAGAAGAGCCACCTTGGGAAGTATTTTCTAAGATTCTACTTCAAAGACACACAGCAGTTGTTATAAGTGTGGTCCAAAGAGGCCAAGCTATACTTGCCTGAAGCTGGCAGCAGAACTGGTTATCTAAGTGGTACTGATGTTACAAGCATATTAAATATAAGCAGTATGAGGTCATGGAGCCTTGCACCAAAGCTCCAGAAAAGCCACTGAGACCAGACAAAGTATGACAGGATCACGGAGTTCCTGAATGTACTATTTTTAAAGCAATGACCCAAGCCTAAGTCACAATGAAGACAACAGGATGTTGGAGATACCAGGAACATCTGCTTGGGAAAGTTGTAGGCACTGAGTCAAGCTGAACTCTGTGCCTGTTGAATCTCAATGATACCATGAGTCCTGGATATGGAGCTATAGGATCTGGTATAAGGTTTCTGTCTTGATTTGATCTTTTCTATCTCTGCTATGTCCTCACTTATCCCTTTTGGAATGAGAATGTTTACTCTGTGCCAGTGTATATTGGAAGTATGTAACTTGTTTTCTAATTTTATAGGGCTCACAGATAAAAGAGTTCCTTCAAGTCTCAGAAGATACTTGATACTGTACTTTTTAGCAATGCCGATGCTGTTAAAAATGTGGGGACTTCTGCAGTTAGACTGGATGAGTTCTGAATTAGGGGATGGACAAGAGGTTACAGAAGGCAGTGGCAGAATTGTTATGGTTTGAACACAAAATGTACCCCCTCAGCCTCATGTGTTTGAACACTCAGTCTTTAGCTGGTGGCAATGATCAGGAGGGTATTGAACCTTTTGGATATGTGGCCAGGCCAGAAATAGCACTGTAAGGGATACAGCCTGGTCCCAGTGCAGACCTGACCACCCCCCCTCCTTCCTGGTTGGTGCTATATAACAAGCTGTTGCTGCATACTTCTGCCTCCATGTATTTCCTCCACGATGGATTATAACTTCTCAAAACAAATCTTTCTTATCTGAAGTTGTTTTTGTCAAGTGTTTAGTCGGTGATGAGAAACATAACAATAAAGAGATTAGAGTATATTAATATCTCTCAATATATAATTTTGTGGGTTTTAAAGTAACATTTCTCAAAGGATATAATATATAATCAGAGTTAAAGATTAAGCAAATTTTAAAACATAAAGTTAAAAAACTAAATAAAAACATGAATTTGAAGACTTAATTCATCTTACCTGAATTTCCTTTGGTTAATGAAACTGTAAAATGGTTTATGAGATGTATCATAAGCATACTGATAAAGTCAAACTCAAAAGTCACAGGTATTTTGGTTTTAAGCAAACATGGTCTGCTTGTTTTTAATAACTGAGTTTGAAATATATGTCAGAAAATGTCTTATCTCTATAGGAAATTTTCACTGATGTTTCTTCACTTGTGTGGAATTTCTTGTGTCTCAGACACTGAGAAATGTAAACCTGGTATGGGTTAAAGGGCTTCTTACACTGTCCATGTTCCTTTAAGTTCCTCGACTTTCTAGCTTGTCTCACAATGAAGGTCAGAGGAAATGCAAGATGGTTTACTCACACCTTGTGCTATCTGATAACATTTTGTGGCGCTTAGTAATTCCTCTAACTTTAGTGTGTCTGCTACTTACCAATAACACAAAGCCATCATAAATTGGTTTGACATACCATCACAACAAAATAAAACGGCATTTACAGGAAGAAATATTTCACTTTTCTGCATCTTTAGCAATTGGATTTAGCTATGTCCTAAATAATTCAAAAGCATTTCTAGGGACAAATAACAGATCCAAGGGATTCATGCTACTCCATATGATCCCCAATGCTTACATCATTTCTATCTTTCTATTTTCAAACATCTTTGTTTTTATAATGTGAAGATTTTAATAGGTTGTGATTAGTAGTAAACTTCATTTCCCTATACTCTCATTTTGCTTACAATGAACAAGTTTGCTTAGACTTACAAAGAACACAAAGTTCAGTTTAAATTCTGAATTCTCTGACATATTACAAACATTTGAAAGCTATTAATTTGAGAAACGTCTTTTTCATGGATGCCAGTTGTCCTTAACTTCTCATTTATTTTGTTTTCTATGTTGTAGCACTGCTTCACATCAAAACACTAAACTGGTCCTGGACCAAATCAAGAATCAACAATGTTTAAGCATGCTTTAAAAGAACTTCAGGTAAGAGTTTGAGATAAAATTAGAACATTTATTCAATTAAATAAAAGAATACCAAATATGGGCAGGTGAGATGGCTCAGCTTGCTGCTAAGCCTGATAACCTAAGTTGGAGCCCCAGGATCCACACAGAGAACTAGCTTCCACAAATTGTCCTCTGACCTGCATATGAACGCCATGGCACAAGTGTACCCCTACCACAAACTGTTATAAAGAATATTTTAGAAGAAAAATTATATAGGGGACAGTATTATGCAATAAAAGAAAATGAAAGTTTGATAGAAACTGCAACCTGGACGAACCTTGAAAACATTATGCCTGATGAAATCAGACAAATATAAAAGGACAAATACTGTATGATTCTATTTCTATGAGATAGCCTAGAAGAGACAAATCCATTCAGGCAGAAAACAGAATAGAAGTCATCAAAGGCCGGGGAAAGAAGTGTGACATTGTGCAGTATGTATTCAATTTCCCTCATCTTCTTTCTATCTCCTAGAGAACAGTTTCTAAAATCCTTTGAATCTATAGAGTGATAAAAATGTTTGCATGCTCATGATGTGAAAAAAAAAAGAGTTGGAAAAATGCTATCAGCTTGGGACTTTTAGCCTTTCTCTTATCTCCAGGGAGGGAAGAGAGGCTGAATGCTGAGTTTATTGCTGATAGCTAGTGTTATAATCAATCATACCTATGTAGTGAAGACTCCATTAAATAACCAAAAGGATGGGGTTGTGGAGAGGTTCTAAATAGTAGCAGTTTGGGAAGGTCATGCACCTGGAGAGAGGGCATGGAAACTCTGCATCCTTGGCTCCATGCCTTGCCCTGTACATCTCTCCCACCTGGCTGTTCATCTGTATCTCTTTGTGAACAGCTCTAGAAAATTAATAGAACCTGAATAGGGGATCTCGGGGACCCCGATTCATAGCCTTACAGCTTACCTGTCCTACTGTCTGTCTTAAAGTGATAAAATCTTCTTCACCCTTCAGAGTCCATTCCTAAGTTCTTTTGCTAACCAGACTAAGAACTCAGAGAGAGGACCCTAATTTCTGGCAACAAAAAAGTACTCCAAAGAATGGAAGCCAGAGACCTTGGAAAGGTCTGAAGATCTTGATTCTGTTTGGATCACTTACACAGCATCTGCTTTTCCCCACATTTCTAGAGCATGGGATTTTCTCAAGCAGGCTGTTTTGTTACTCACTGGTTGGGGGATTTCCAGTCTTCTTCAGTTACTGGTTTCTTTCATATGTCAGTCTTAATGCCTCTTCCTCCACATCCTGCTCTTCTACCGTAACTACTTTCTGTGGTTGCTCTAAGAGGCATCACACGGAAATAATATTCTTCTATATTTCTGTTTTAAAAATATAAAAAGATTTTTTAAATTATAAAGCCTCAATAATGAGCAGATATCTAGAAATGGGCCTGCTCACTTATGGAAATTTGGCATGATGATGGTGGATCTTAACATAGTGGAGGGAAGGTCTTTTAGATAAACAGTATTGACTTGCTAGTCACACAGGAAATAAAAGACAAAATAGGATCTCACATATTCCAAATTAGAAACTTTTAAGTAAAAAAAATAACTAAAGTCCTGTACATCTAGAAAAATCATGTACGAACTTTTCTATTGGCATTTACAAAAATGAGTTTCTAATTAGAACTCAAAAATCAGAAACAAAGAGAAGAAAATATTCCTAAATTTGATCACATAAAGTTAAAAAGGAAAACTACATGAACACCAACCCTGACTCCGTGCACCAATCCTAAAAATACCAAAAAAAATAACAAAGCGGCAAACTGGGAAAAACAATTACAATTTGCACCCCAGATAAAGGTTTAATTCTTTAATTATTTGTTTAAAAGTAGAAAAGGCCATCTACTACATAGAAAACTGGAAAGAGAAATTAACACACATTTCAAGAAAAAGAAATGCAAATGGTCCCTGAGCGTATGAAAGATGCTCAAGCTACTGGTGATGAAAAAATTACAAATTAACACTAAGAAACCATTTCTCACCTATCAGACTAGGGGAAAAAAGTTTAATAACATACTGGCTAGAACCTCTAGTGCAGTGTTCCTTCTAGTGCAGTATTGGCTAGAATTGTTAAAATCGACTTCCTGGTCTAGTTCCAAACACGCCCAGCATTTCATCATTATGAATGATGTTAGCTAGCTGTAGGACTTTTGTTGAAACCCTTCTTGAGAACGCAGAAGTTGCCTTTATTGTGAGTTAGTTGATTCCAGTTTTTACTTATATATAATTGTTGCATTTTATTAAATGTTTTCTTTTTCTGTGTCTCTCAGTGTAATATGGACCCCTTCCCCCTGATTCTATCAATGCAGTGGTAGATTTAGAACAAGAGCCCTTCCTGCCTCCCACAGCTTCAACTGGATAGGCTCAGCCAAGTGAAACGGTGTTGCAAGATAAAGAATTTAATTATGGTAGCCGGTCCTCACTTTGTTCAAGAGAGTGGGTACAGCTGCCAGAGCATTTCTGTTCTCTTTTATGCAAATCTTGTTGTTGGGCAAACAGAGCAAGCAAGTAGGTTACAAAAGCCAATCAGAATGCAGTTAGCAAAGACATAAAGTTAAAAAAAAACCAACGGTTTGGTGGAGACATGGATCTAGGTGGGATGCAGTTAATTCAGCAGTAACTTTGGACAAATGTTATCTCCTCCTATGAACACTGACACTGATACTTGGAGCAGTTACACAAACATCATTCCTGCCATCCCATTCTTTTGCCTTAAAAGAAAATGGAGAGACAGGTCACCCCTTTAATCAAGGCTACAGGAAAGAAATTATATAGAAAAACAAGTTACTCAGTCATCTAGGAAGCAGTTTAAAAATAATTAGTAAAGTCTCTAAATGGAGCCAGGCTATAACAGCAAGCATCCCAATATGCCAATTAAAGAGATGAGTAATAGTAAAAAGTAGAAATGTATTGTGAACACATTTTTGAAGAGGAACAGATAAAGGGACCAGTGTCCCCAAGTTCATCTTTGGGGTACTGACATAAACATTAGCTCTATATAGAGAAAGAAGAGGAACAAAGGACCAGAGGTGTTCATAACTAAGCGATCTTGGCCTTGGTGTTGTTACATTTGAGGCAGCATAGCGAGACAGAAGACAGAAAGGAGACTACACTGGGCTGTTTATTTCAAACAGCAAAGGACAGACTCTCCCACAGGAAATGGGTTCCTGTGTAGTTAAAAGACGGCTGTGACTCTTGATAGGATGGGGTTAGGGTATTGCTTGCATCCACATTGCCTTCGACTGTCTGCTTCAAGCTAGACTCGTTATCTCTGCAAACACTTCTTTCCGGAACCCATTTGTAGGAGCCCAGTCTTGTGAGCAAGGCATTCTATCAGATGTGGTCTGGCTGATCATTCTCTTGATTCTGGTTTTTCAAAGGCATCTTTTGAAGGGATCAATGTAATTCTTTTAGATAGGACAATTACTCCTGTTCTGAGGTATAGCCTCACCCTCAGGGATAACTGCCCTCCGCTAGGAGGTGGTCCTGTCATGGGAGCCTTTGCTGTTCTTGGAATCCAAGGCGACTGCAGTTTAGAACAACTGCAAGCATCCTAGCAAATGAAGATATTCTAAAGGGATTCATTTGCTTCTCCCTTCAGCTGTCAAGACTATTGAAACAGCAGGGGCCCCAAGAATTTCCGCAGGAGACTCATGCTGGGAGAAAGGAAAGGGTAGAGCCCTTGTGCCAGCCAGATAGGGGTGCTTGTGACCTTGGGAAACATTTCACTGAGTTCTGACAGCTTGTCAAACCGATGTATAAAAGAGACTTGGAGCCGAAACAATGATAATGGGAGGGGTCACATTCCTTTTTCCTTTTATTTAAACCTGAACTTCCTGTCAGGACCCAAAACTTGGGAGGTCACTGGACCTCCTTATTCCCCTTCCCAATGTGGCCTATTGACTCAATTCCTTTGTCTGCTTTCCAGGATTATTTGTGTCTTTAATTGGCTGTCGAGGACAGATGGGCCAAGTCTAGTATAGGCTCTGACCCTAACAACTTCAGTAAAACAGTGACTTAGCCCTGTGTTTTCAAACCCGAAGGGGTATGCGACAGGTTGGAAAAGACACTCCTGCAGAGGTAATCAGGTGACCCAAAATCAAGCAGGGCAAAGGTGCCAGCTCCCATCTTGTCTTAGTTGTTGAGGAGTCAGTGTTTTATTTTGTTGTTGTTGTTTGTTTGTTTGTTTTTTTAAGCAAAAGCACCTGTTTTTGTTTTGTTTTTCCCGGTAACATATTCCTTTATTGCAATATTTTCTTCCATTTGGAAAACTGCATCCCCACAGGCAGATTTTTCTAGAATGTTGTAAGTAAATAGCACAAAGCCTGCCACTAAAAAGTCCCAGTATGCTCTGCAACTCTGGGTCAGATAGCACCATCCTGGGCTTCCTGCAGGCGGTTAATCTTGCCCCTAGAAGAGTGCCTTCTAAGTGCCTGTTATACTGTGGTGAAATACATTGAGTTTCGAATGTTAAATAGACCTAGCCTTCCTGAAATGAATCCCACTTAGGTGTGATATAATTTTTCTAAACGTATTGCTGGGTTTCATTTGTAATATTATTTTTCTGGGATTTTTGGAAGTTATGCTCATGAGCTGCAGTAGCCTTTATTTTCTTTTGGTAACATCTTCATTAGGTTTTGCTATTAAAGTTACAATGGCCTCATACAATAAGTCTGGCAATGTTTTTGATTTGCTATCTTCTGGGAACCTATAAATAAGACTAGCATTATTTCTTCTTTAAATGCTTGAAACAATTCAACCACTGAAGTCATTTGGGCCTAGAAATTTGAAGAGGTTTTAAATAACAGATTCCAGGCCAATAATAGGTATATAGATTTTTGTATTTTATCCAGAATTTGTATTTTGTGAATAAATTTTGGTAAGTTATGTGCTTTTTTGGAGAAATTATCTATTTCACACACATTTTGAAATCCTGCCTTTCCTGTGCTAAAGGTCCTAATAAATAGTTGACGATTTTTTTTTTATAAAGCACTTCAAGCTTATACATTACTTGTTCAGTAATACATAGTTTAGAACCCTGTTATTTTCTAACCGCAAATGAAATAAGGTCTAGGCAGTAATCATTAATGGTTGTTCAAAAGACTAAATTATAGGCTGGTGGAAATTTTTATAATGGCTGACTTAGGCTTACGTCACCAGGAGCCACTGCTCAATCTTAACATTTCCTTCAACATGAAATAATCATCCAATATGTATTGCTTCTTGTGATACAACATTAAGTATATCTCACTACCTATAAAATCTTCTCAGGAGGGAAATGAAAGCTGAATCCGATTGTATTTATAGCTGTGACTACCAGTTTATGGGCCAAAGAACAAGTTAATGAAGATGCAAATATATATGCAATCAGAAAGCTCTAAAATACTGGAGTTCTACACAACATGGTTTCTTCAACGAATAAATTCTAAGGAAAACCCAAAAGAGAAATTGGGTCCAATAAATTTAAAGAAAATGATCAAACTTAATAGTATCTGAATATAATACATGTACCACATTTAGATAATGATTTGAAAGAAAACAGCAAGAAAAAAACTGAGACAATTGGGGAAACTGAACACTGAGGATATCTGATACTACAAAAGGATTATTTTATTAATTTTTGGGTATGATGAAACTACTGTGTATTTTTTTTAAGTTCTTAGTTTTAGAGATACAGAAAAAATACTCACTAGTAAGATATATCTAGGATAAACTTCAAGATAATTATGGGAATTGGTTAGAGATGGTGGGAGATTGTAGCTGAAATAAGGACTGTGTGTTGATAATTACTGAAGCTAAGAAATGAACAGGATTTCGCCATGTCACAAACACACACATGCACACACATATATATGGCTGATAATATTCTTTTAAATTGTTGGAGCCACTTCCTTTCTCAGTTTCTCTTAGAATTTATTTGTTGAAGAAATCATATAATGTAAAACTTCCTGTATTTTGGAGGTTTCTAATTTCATCTTTGTGGTATGGTAACTTATTTGCAAATTAACATAATGAAAGTGTTTATTTCTGGTTTATTTTTCTTCTATAATACATCTCAACACTCTTCCTCCTCTCCCTCCACTCCTCCCAGCTGCCCCCATATACTCTCTCCCCCCATATCTACCTCTCATCCTCCCATCCCACCCCCTCCTCTCCCCAGAGAAGAGCAGCCCTCCCATGGTTACTGCTCAAACATGGAACAACAAGATGGAGCCATTGTTAGGCACAATTCCCTACTTAAGGGTAGGACTAGGCAACCCAGCAGGGGAGATTGGACCCAAGGGCGGGCAAAAGGTTCAGAGACACCCACATCCACACTAGTCTGTATGATTTCTGCAAAGGCACCAGGTTAGGCAACCTCAAGACATATTTGGGGAACACAGTAGGTTCCATGTCTGCTGCTTCAGGCTCTGTGAGCCCCCAAGTGTCCTGATCAGTTCACTCCATGGGGTTTGTTCTCCTGGTGTCCTCGACCCCTTTGTTCCCCACAATCTCTCCTCCACCTCTTCCATGGGGATCCCCGAGGTCTGCACTAAAAGAGTTTTTTATAAAAAAAAAAACCCATAACACTTGTGGATGTGGCTCAGTGGTATAGCACTTACATATCAAGAGGCAGGCCCTTGATTAACTAGGTTAACTCTCCAGCACCATTAAGGAAATAATAACAATCTAAGTGCTGGAAAACAAAGTTGCCATTAACAGACCAAAACTTCTTGGAATTTGGGACATTTAAAAGTAGGTGGGATAGGTTCGAAGAGAAACATTAGGCCAGATTCAAAACTGCAGTCCAGAGGAATAAACTGAACACATCTACTGCACACCACATTAGGTAGAGTTAATAAGAATGTACTATATACTTAGAGTAGATTCCAAGTGTACTCACCACAAATACTAAGAAAAAAAAATGGTATGTGAAGTAATGCATATGTTAATTAGCTCAATTTAGCTGTTCCACGATGTATTGATGTATTACATAGCTGGCAGTGCGGTGTTATACAACTTATTTTATATATACATATATATGTGTATATATAAATTGTATATAAATATATAATGTATTTACATATTGTATATAAATATATAATATCCAAATATATAATATTTGGAAATATTATGCATATATACTATATAATATATATTTATTATACGTCATATTTACCATATATATATTTTATTATATATTATATATACACGAGTTATTTTAAATATTTATTATAAAATAAATCATATATATTCATATATGCATTTAAATATATATAACTTATATATAGCATATATTTCTATTATATTATTATCTATTATATATTAATCATATTAAAATTTTATTAGATTTCTATAGATATTCATGTACTTAAAATTATTTATTATTATAATCAATTACATATATGTATTATATTTATATTTACACATAGCAATATAAATATGTAGAAATATAAATATGATAATATATTTATATTATATTTTATGAATATTAATAAATATATTAAATATAAATAAATATATTTGTGAATAAAATTTATGAATATAAATATTAAAATAAATATACATATTATGCATATGAATATATTTAGATACTAATATATAACATACATATTTATTTAAACATATTGATATATTATATATTTTTATATTATATATATGTGTGTGTGTGTGTGTATATATATATATATATATAGAGAGAGAGAGAGAGAGAACCAATTTTGAAATGATAGGGAATAACAGTAAAGAGAGCCATCTGTCAGAAAAGCATATCAAAACTGCTACAAAGAAAACCGACTCTGGCTGTCTATATTAGCCAGAACAGTCTTTCTAGAAGGATAAACAAAGCCACAAACTGTCAGACCTTCTCCTAACATGCGCAGGGCTTTGGGTTGGATTCTCCATACTTAAAAAAAGAGAGAAAGAGCAAAAGAACTATAAAGACTGCAATGAAAAAAGAAACATCCAGAGACACAGAGGGGATACTTAGAAAATAAAGGAACAATTCTTGACTTAAATATAATAAGCAAGCTAAACAAGTAAGCAAATAAAAAAATTAGACCAAATTTGTGGTAAACAAAATTAAGAAGCAATCTCTAACATAGAACAAAAAGAAAATACATAGTATTTTTAAATTTGTGGTGGCAAAAAACTGAATGTTCCTATGTAGAGGATAAATACTATGCTGGGGAGAAAAATAAATACTAAATGTGATTTGCTAAGCATTATTATGGATGTGTCAAAGGGCCCCAGGAACCAAGGAAAGAGCCTCCCAAGAGACAAAACTGGAACAATTTGACCTTCAAAAGAGAGTGATCTTAGATTATAACTGAAGGCACAAAGTAAGTATCTATGAGTTTGGGGACACCCTGGACTACACAGCTAGCACAGGCTATCAGAGTAAGACTCTGTCTTAGGAGAAAGGAAAAATGAAAGAGAAAAAAACAAAACAAAACCCCAAATTCTGAGTATTTACTAAGAGAAATAGCAAATCAGTTAATATGGGAGAAATATCTCTCTCATATTGAATTCTAACTAATAATGCAGGTCATGTTTAGGCAACTAAGCAAGGCAGGTCTTGTTAGGCAACTTTATTGTTAGTTTATACAGATCCTCCACACTAAGGCAGAAGAGCATACTTAATTCTATACTCTTTAAAGTGTGTTATTCATAGTAACTTCCTTCAGTAATTTCAGTACAGTAATAGAAAATAGAGGTGTGCTGGTTAATTTTTTGTCAGCTTGACATAACTAGAGTTATATAGGAAGAGGGAACCTTAACTGAGGGATTGCCTCCAACAGTAGGCAAATCTGTGGAGCATTTTCTTTATTAGTGATTGACGACGGGAGAGCCTAGCCCATCATGGGTGGTGCCATCTCTGCGCTGATGGTCCTGAGTTATATAAGAAAGCCACTGGAGCAAGCCATGGAGAGCAAGCAGGTAAACAGCATCTCTCCATGCTTCCTGCCTCTGCTCTTACCTGAGTGATGGATTGTGAAGGGATCTGGAGCCATCAAACCCTTTCCTCCCCAAATTGCTTTATCATAGCAACAGAGAAGCAAAGTAGAACAAGAGGGAAGGAGTCACCTTACAGTAGAGAAGCCTGAAAATCTTGCCCTCAGCCAGATGAAGGAAAACCAAGGACCAAACATATTAAGGAGCACTTTTGGTGTGATGTGAGAAAAATGAAACCTTACTTTTGGGGTTCTCCTCTCCAAAGCCCCAAATTCCAGTCTAATTGTGGGGAAACAAAAAGAAAACCACACACACACAAAGAAATTCCAGTAGAAGGGCATTCTATAATATCTAATCAGGACTTTCTTAACGGGTCACTGTTATACATGAAAAAGAAAGAAGAAAGAAAGAAAGAAAGAGAGAGAGAGAGAGAAAAGAAGAAGAAGAAGAAGAAGAAGAAGAAGAAGGAGGAGGAGGAGGAGGAGGAGGAGGAGGAGGGAAAGAGGGAGGGAGGGAAGGAAGGAAGGAAGGAAAGAAGGAAGGAAGGAAGGAAGGAAGGAAGGAAAGGAAAGAAAGAAAGGAAAAAGAGAGAGAGAGAGAGAGGGAGGGAGGGAGGGAGGGGGGAGGAAGGAAGAACAAAAACAACAAGAAGTCTTCATAGCCAGGAGGAAACTAAGGGGATTTAATTAAATATGCAGATTTCTGGATGGGATCCTGGGAAGGAAAGGGGCATAAGGTTAAAGCTAAATCTGAATAAAGTACGGACTTTTGTTAATGACTTATGCACTTATGACTCATTATGTAACTCATAAATGTAACCTGATAATATAAATTGTTAGTAGCAGGGGAAATTGTATCTGAGGGAAGGCATATGCCAATCTCTAAATTATCTGCTCATTTTTTCCTTTTTAAAAATTACATTTATTTCTTTATTTGATGGGGGAGAATGACATGCCAGGGCTGGTTCTCTCCTTGCACTACACAAGGTGGGTCCCCCAGGTCCCAGATTCAGGTCAAGCTAGTTGGCGAGTTACTTTACCTGCTCAGCCATTGTCCTGGCCCCTCTCTGTGTTTTGAATAAATTTGAAACTACTGTGAAATATAAAGTCTAGATTTGTTTTCTTTGTTTCCTTTGGAGATAAGGTCTATTTAGCCCGAGCTGGACCAGGCTGGCCTGGAACTCATAGAGATCCTGCCCACCTCTGCCTCCAGAGTGCTGGAATTAAAGGCATGCCCCCCCATACCATGTTCTAATTGTTTTGATTTGTAGACAGGGTCTTGTTATGTGCTCCAGGATGGCCTAGAACTCAATGTCGACCACAATGGCCTTGAGTTTTCAATTCTACTGTCTCAATCCACCAAGTTGTCAGATTATGTCACTAGTTGTATTTTTTTTTCTCTTTGCCAGACATAGTACTGCTCTCTATCTCATGCTAGCCTGGAACTACATACCTCAGCTGGCTCCAAACTCACGGCAATCCTCCTGTCTCAGCCTCCCGAGTGCTGATATTATCAGCATGAAACACTATCCCCATCTCTTTTGCTCTTTTGAACTTTGATTTGTCTGTGGTAAAAGCATGAACCTTCAGGATGGGAACCTAAAGTATGCTGAGTATCATGGGGGAGAATAGTCCAATGATATGTGTTTTCTTTCCATGACTATGAATCCTTCTTAGATTTACTGAGAGTAGATTTGGGGAGAGTCTCTATCTCACAAAACCAAGGGGATAAGTTCAAGCCTTTGCATTTAAACATTAGGTGTGTCTATCTAGTTCTCTATAATCACAAGTATGCTCAGCAAACAGACCTTAGCTTGCACTTTAAGAGCTTTCTAAGCTGTTTTCAAAACCTCAGAAATACACCTACAAGATTTCAAACTCGAAAGTAGAAATAAAAATCCGTAAAGCTTTCAAAGAAAGAAGATTGTCTAGAGAAGCTCAAAATCAGACTGACATTGGGATCCAACAGCTCGTAAGATACTGACGCGATGTCTTCATAAAGGAGGGCCAGTGAGACAGTTCAGTTGGCAAATGTGCTTGTCACCAAGCTGTATAACCTGTGTTTGATCCACAGAACCCTCACAGTGGAAGGAGAAAACTCCTTCATGTTTGCCCTCTGACCTCCACACGTATGCCAAGGCATGCAGGCATGCATACAAACATACATGCAGCAAATAAATGAATAAATGGAAAGGGCTGCAGATGTGACTCAATTGTTATGTGCTCCCCTGGCATACAGAAGGCATTGGGTTCAATCCTCAGTAATGCCATCCTCCCAAAAAATAGAGAAAAAATATTGTAGCTGATTTTCATGTCCTTGTTATTGTGAAGAGAGATGCAATACACATGGATGTGCAAGTATCTCTGTGGTAGGATATAGTCCTTGGGGTATATTCCCAGGAGTGGTATAGGTGGTCCAAATGGTAATTCTATGGAATCAACCTAGATGTCTATCAACTTACAAAATGGCTTCCTTCATGGTTAGCAAATTTTACCTGGACAAAGCAGACATTTTCTCTGTCTTGCCGCTTTATACACTTAATGCTCATTTGTGGATATCAATGTCAAACACTATAAATACAAGGGGCCTTAAAATTATATTCCCCAGATTAAACTCATTCTCCTAGAGCTAGTGAGGAATGTAATGGGCTACTAAACTATAATTATGCCATCTCATAAAAAAGAAACCAACTATTAAAATTTTAGCCCTACAGGCTCACTATTAACCTGTAACTCAACATGAATCAATAATTTGATTCACATGAACTAGAGACAGTGGGGAAAGTGATAGCTAAGGAAACTCCATTCTGGACCAGGTACCTTCCCCTTAGTAGCCATTGACCTCTGGCCTAAATTTCTGAAAGATAAGCTCCTAACAATGCCCCCTCCCTAGAAAGGTGTTAAATGTTGTGAGATAACTGACCACTTGCTCAGCTTCTGTAAAACCCACTTCTCACTGTATACAGGGAGACAGCTCTTTTATTACTGAGTACAGGGAGACGGGGGCAGCTCATGTAGCTGAGGGGAGTGATGCAGTTTCTCAACAGCTACAAATTCCACAGAAAAGATAACTATGCTATCCACCTTTAAAAACCCTTTCCTTAGCCCCTTTTGGAAGGCACGGATTTTTTGGTTTTAAGGCTTGTCACCCTGTTAGCAGTTTTTAATAAATTCAGGTAATTACAATTTGAAGTGAGTCTACGGTCTTTTCCTCTGTAGTCTCAAACTCCCTAAGGCCTACAGCAAGCAAAGCACTATTCAGATTGTATATCTCCAAAATGAAATCTAAAATCTAAACCAGTCACCAAAAGAGGTACGTTGTCACTGCCCACAGGATACATCCAACTAGAAAATTCTACAGCTCAACTCATGGTATACATGAGTCAAAATGCAGGCACAAAAGTTTGTGCAGCAACCCCAAGAGAAACTCCCCAGCCTCCTTAACTGCAATATAAAAGAATATTATGTAAAATGACCCCTGCTGTTAGGCTACATGTAGACAATGGGTGTAAAGATAAGTGAATTTTGTGCTTAGACTTTGGTCCCATCCCTAAGACATTGAATGACGCATAGGCAAACTGTATTGCCAATTTAACAGGATCTGTATCTCCTAGGAGACAAGCCTCCAGGCACACTTATGAGGGATTATTTAGATTAGATTAGCCTCTGGGCATACCTGTAAAGGATCATATTGATAGGTTAATCAGGTAGGAAGACCCATCATCCTAAAGGAGCAGGGTACCATTCCCTAGGCTACTGGATACTGGACTGTACAAAGGAAGAAGCTAGCTGAGCAAGAGCATTCATCTTTCTCACTGACTGCAGATGTGGTAGAACAAGCTGTTTCACGGTCCTGCAGCCTGGACTCTCCCTTTATGATGAATCATATCCTTGACTACTGAGCCAAAATAAACCTTCCCTTCCTTAGGTTATTTTGCCACAGAAACAGAAAAAAAACCCTAAGACAGAAAACAGGAAATATTTCAGAACGTGAAATACAAATTACTTCTGACTCCAAGGGTTCAGCTAAGGGAAATTTAGCCAGTGCTATATGCCGCACAAGTTAAGAGATTAACACAATTGCTTCAGGTAATGGTCAACTTAAAGGGAGAAACTGCTTAGCCAGAAAAAGAAACAAGGAGACTAAAAGAGTGGACAGACTGTATGGCATAGTGCTGATAATAACTTAAATATTCATAGAAATATTTTCAAACATCTCAAGAGATTTAGAAATGTACAATAAAGTGCTATCTTTTGCCGACTGGTTTTAGTTTTGTTGTTTCTGTTGTTTGGTTTAGTTTTTAGAGACAAGGTCTATTATTTATCTGTGGCTGTCCTGGAACTTGCTCTGTAGATTAGGCTAGCCTCAAACTCACAGAGACCTGCCTGCCTCTGCCTCCCGACTGCTGGGATTAAAGGTGAATACCACCACACACAGCCTGTTTTTTTGTGAAACAGAAACTCACTATGTAGCTCAGGCTGGTCTCCAGCTTCTGTGATCCTCCTGTATCAGCCTCCTGTATACTGGGATTATTGCAGTGCACCACAATTTCTAACTCCTGTTTTCATTTGTACATTTGGATTCTTAAAGGAAATTCTCTCCACTCATCATCATATGCCAACAGCTGCCATATAACTATACAATTCTTCATACTGGAATATTTGATAATAATAATAATTATTTTTTTCAATTTTCGAGACAGGGTTTCTCTGCTATAACTTTGGCTGTCTTGGAAAAAATTTAGTCAGTTAAAAATGAAGAAAAACTAAAAAAAAAGAATAAGTACTTATAAGCACAATCACTTCATATTAAGAAACATGATTTTATTTAGCATTCTATATGAGGCAATAATGACAATAAAAGAAGGATTAAAAATCAACCCCACAGTCCATTTTAAAGAATTTCAAGACAGTAAAAGCACACAGCTTCTAACTAATATCAAAAATATGAAATGACATGACACATTTACAATACGCAGAATGTACTGTGGGAGCATCCTATCACGGGAGATAGATAGTCTGAACAGCTGCAATCTTTCCAATCTGGAGACTCCAACCTATTCTGTTCTGCTGTTTTCCCCAATGTCAACCTAGAACTGTATGAGCAAGACTAACAATACTGACAGCTCTTCTTGGACAAGGAAGGCTCCCACCTAGCCCTGAGAAACAACTGGCCTAGTGTTCAAGCAACATATTGCTACCAATGCCTGAGAGCCCTAGTGCATACATTACACAATTACGGAGACAATTATATTTAAGCTATAATTTTATGACTAGACAGAAAAATCACAGTTCTTAGACAATAAACACATCTTATACTATTAAGTATTTTAAAGCAATCTATGGTGAATCTTGGTGAAGAGGCCAAAGTAACAATTCAGATTTTTAGAAATAAAAAATGAGATGCATTTGAAGTTAATAAAATATATCAATGACCCAACTAACAATGTACTATCAAATTAGTTCTGTCTATAGGCTATCAGGGTAAATAAATCAAGCAAAACTGAAAAACTAGAACATAAATGATACATTTTAAAAACTATAGACCTTAGAAAAGGAGGAAGTGCTTTAGTCATGTAGTATTTCCTTACAAAAGCCTTCTTTAAATGTAAAGATACTACATAAGCAAAGTAAGAAAGAGGAGGAAAAAAAACATAAAGATTGATACATCAGAAGAGTTTAATATCTTAATAATTTTATTTTTTCTAAAGCCTTCCCAAAAGGGGTAACACAATTCTTCAGTTTTTTGCAAACGCATTTTTTAAAAAAAGTCAGCCATAATATTGAAGCAAAAAGACATTTTTTTAATTATTGGCACTATACAGTAAAGCACAAAGAATAACTTTTGAAGTAAGACAGGGTAATATTTCATTGGACAGTACACATAATAGCTTTTTTCTGTTGTATATCCAATGATGGTATTTATAGGCTAGTTTCTAAACAAATGTAAATTAAAAAATTGCAAAAGCAATGATTTGCTCAAGAATACTATTGTTCACATACCACATAGGCTGTCTTACAGCAGATACTAGCTTGTCAAGCTTCAGGTGGTGAAATGCTAAGCTGTTGCTTTTGCAATTGTCCAGCTGGTTGTTCTTTACTCTGGAGATCTTGGTGGCATTTGTCATTAAGAGATCACCCTGCTGCCATAAGTTCTCTTCTCACTGTTGGAGCCACTAAAAGAGCCTTCGAGTCCTTAAGATGCAAGGCCTAGCAAAAAGCCTCCCACAAAGCCACTGGATATCACAATGTTCTGCTTGATAAATTCTGTTGCCTGAAAAATCAAAGCGTCAATAGAAATACTCTTAATTACGCTACAAAGCAGATGAGCCTTGAAACATTACATTGAATGAAATGAGACAGACCACACAAGGACAAATGTACAATTCTACTTATGGACACTCAGAGAGTCCCAAAGGAGAATAGAGGGCTAAGGGGAGACGAAATTTGGAGGGATAGTATTTAATAAAAAAAAATTAAGTTTTGCAAATGGATAGTGGTAATGATTGTATAGAAGCATGAATGTATATAATGCTTCTGAACTGTATACTTTAGCATGGTAAACTTTCTGATATATTTCTTTTAACAACAATAAAAAAAGCAAAGAATTCTGAAACCTCTTAATTATTGAATTCAAAATAAATAACATTCTCCACTACTTTGTTTTGTTGTTTTGTTGTTTGTTTGTTTGTTTGCGTGGGGTTTTTTTTTTTTGCTTTCTTCAGACAGGGTTTTATTCTGTACCTCAGGCTGGCAAGCTGGTCTATTATCCATGGCAATCCTCCTAACTAGGTCTCCCAAGTGCTGGGATTACAGGCATGAGTCAATGCACCCAGCTAATATGTCATTAAAACAATGCAATCCCCAGTCATATTTTCTACTGAAACCCATTACCAAAATAAACAAACAAATAAATAAATAACAGAAGGCAGAATTGCTCATTATCTTACTTCTTCAATTATATTGTTGATTTCGGGTGCTGCTTTATTCGCTCGTTTCTTAATCTGTCTTTTTGCTTTGTTTACATCTTTTTCAACTCTCTTCCAGTCGATCTGCACATAGCCACTGTGACTGGCAACCTGCAAACATGCAATAAAAATGACTATTATCCCAGAAGTTGAAGACCATTTTAGATTTCCAGGAATTCATGGAGCTTCTAAGTAAGAAACTGTTATTGACTCACCAATTTACTCATTCAAGAGGCACTGAACACAGGAGACCTAAGTCTTTACTCTTCTTAGGAGTGCTCTGGCCCAGTTAGAAAAACAGACATTTAACATAGTAACTAACGCCTTAGATGCAATGAACACTGAGCTAAGAAAAGTATAGTACAGAATGGGAAAGATTCAAGAAGCTGTGTTATACCTATTATAACTACTTTCATACTACCTTTTGGAATAGGGAATCAGCTAAAAGGACATAGATTATCCAAAGTATGTGACTAATAAAAAGTATCTCTTAATTAAATAGATGTGAAATAGCTAGCAATCAGAAGGCAATCAGTTGATGGGTCATTAAAGAAATCGAAAGTAGTATAATAAAGGCTCTCCACTAGCTCTGAATCTACTTAAGAGGAGGATGTGGGGAAAGGGAATCTCCACTGCTGGTGGGACTGCAAACTGGTACAGCGCTTGTGCAATCAGTATGGAGAATTCTCCAAAAGATAAAAGTAGCTCTACCAAACGACCCAGCTACACCACTCTTTGGCATATGCCGAAAGGACTGGACATCTTACTTCGCAGATACGTGTTCAGCCACTCATGCTTGTAGGAAATGGAAAGGACTGAAAAATCCTACAACCGACAAAGGGATAATGAAAATGTGGTACATATACACTACAGAATACTATTCAGTTGTAAATAAAACTGAAATAATTTGCAGGTAAATGGATGGAACTAGAAAATACTATACTGAATGAAGAAACTCAGAGCCAGAAAGACAAAGAGTGCATGTGCTCTCTCGACTGTGGTTCCTAGCTCCAAATCTTCAGATATGCTTATCTAACCTGGAGGAACCATAGAAATAAGGAAAGAAAAAAGGGTCTATAGGAGTGGAGTATGCTAGAGATGGGAATAGGACTCAAATGCTATGAAGGGAACGGGGGAAAAATGGGGGGAGAGGCTTAATTGAGGAGGGGGAAGCAAAGTCAATACAGAATAATAGACGTGAGGGGGAGAATAGCATTGAGATGTTTGAAAAAGCCATAAGGAATCATATTATTGTTTATTTACCTAAAATTATGTATAATGTATATTAGTGTTTACACATATATATGTATGTACATATATATGTACATATGTATATACACACACACACACTTTATCACACACACAAAGTTATGCCACTTGGGCTGACAATACTATCCCCAAGAGCCATTAACTGTTGAACAAAAAACTCTAGTACTATCCATGAAAAACACCATTTTGAGTTGGTCAGGGGAGTCCAACAGACTCTCAAAATAATATAAACTATTGCTATTGCCCTTGGCTGTCTCCCAGAGGTTGAAAGTGAGTACATACTGCTGAACATACCATGCACTTTAGACTCGGAGGATCTGGGCTAGATCTGATCTGCAAGCCTCCACCCTGAGGACTACCTCTCATAGTACCAAAAGGTGCTATGCAAAAATGCCAAGGGAGAAAACCAACCAATACCCATCCATTATACCTATGAACCACAACAATGATCAGCATGAGAAGATATCCCTAAAGGTACAATCGTGACACTCAGTATCTTGGTAGTAATCAACAGCTATCTATTTGGACTTAAGGCCTGATCAACAGGAGCGGAAATATGCCTGGTAATTCCTGGAAATCCAGTCAATCACCCAGAACTAGTGAGATCGTGGATCTTAGAGGTGAACCTACTACTGCTACATTACTAAATCACCATAATCCCTAACTGCATTCTAAATATTTACCTTGATACCCAGGTAAGTGTAGTTTTTACCCCTCATCAAAAGCAGCTCTGCTCTGCAGCAGATGGATGATTACGAAACACTGCCCAGAACTGATGGATACATCTATAACACAACTCTTGCACCTAAGGCTCAGGGGACATCTCAGAATAAAAGGGAAGAGTCTAAGAGCCAGAGGACCAGAGAAATTTGCTGTGACATCTTGTCTCCCTAGAAATGGCAGGGAAGCTATACCCATGAAGTCTCACCAATATGGCTGCCTAATGAGGACATGAACAATGGCAACAGCAAACAGACATGCTGTAATGGAAGGGGTAAGTCTCAGGGGGCTCCACCCCTTGATAAAGCACTACAGGCAACCAAGACTGCCGGAATGGGGAGAATTAGTAAAGCCCAGGGAAGAGCCCTAAACTGGTTATCCAGTTCCAAATTGTCATCCCTGAAATCATATACATATAAGCAATACTAAGTGACTCAGCGGGTTGCATTTATATATGTATGCACATATAAGTAATAACAACACAGAAAAGGAGGCATGAGGTTTGAGAGGGGGGTACACACAGAGGGTTGAAGGTAGGAAAGAGAAGGAGACTAATGATGTAATTATATTTTAATTTAAAAACTTTATAGTAATTGCTTTCCATAACAAATTCATACTATAAATCCTTTTTATAAAACTATAGGTAAATGCTTATTCATCTTAAGAACCCTCATATGAAGCTATTGGGCCACTGCAAAATTTGAACAGGAACAATAGTGAGATGTAACCATATAATTGAAACCTAAATATAAATAAGCACACAAGAAGTAAACAACGAACTATATATACTATTATAAATCACTTCTATCAATCTCATGCAATCTTTGTAGGCTTTCAACCACATATAAAATATTTTAAATAACAAAAATATCTGATTTCATATAAAGAGTCAGATTGGAATCTTAGGTTCTGTTTCCTCTGTGACTGGCTCCACAGCAGAACTTGTTTATCTGCAGTTCTTCCTGTACTTGCTCACTGGCTATCCCATCAGACTCCAGTCTCAGCAAGAGAGATGATTAAACTGAACGGCATATGAAAACATTTCTGGTAGAACTTGACACTGAGATCTAAATAATAGACAATGAACTTTAGAGAAAGGAGCCTTTTCCATATGAAAATGGAAAAGATACCTTACTAAGTCACCAAACTAGCTGATTACTTCAAAACTTTGGGAGAATTTAACTTTAGGTTGAATTTCAACATATCTTCTTATTGAAATACAAAGATTTTATGCACGTGCGTGGCTTTAGATTTTTTTTGGTTAGAATAAAATAGCCAAAATGTTATCCATGTTATCATACACTGGTAATCCATAATTCAACTGCCACTTTCAAGATTTACCACTGTATTACAACTTCTTTAAAAAGTCAACCTTTGTTCCATGAGTTACCTTGGTGATAAAATAACAAAAACCAAACCTTAAACTCACTCCCTGAGGTGGCTACTTATCTACTCCAACCCTACAACTGAAAAAATGGAGGCCATGTAATCAGACAGATGAAATACATTATCACAAATGTAACTCCATGTATAATAAATATAAAAAAATGTAGCTGCTACCAAAGTCAGTACATGTGGCTTATTTGAGAAAAAGACTTTGTAGACACCCTGTTTGGAAGTAAAGTATCACAGCTGCAGGTGAAATGAGAACCCTTGAGGTGCTTAGGACATAAATGTCTCTCTGGGTTCCCCTTCTCCAACACCTCTCAGCAATTCAAGCCTCCTTGCTGCGATTTCTCCACACCACAAGCACCCATCCAATGTGGCTTCAACCAGATGATTCCATTTGTTTGCCAGTATCTATCTCTCCCAGTGAACTATGAATCTCTGTGTATCTAGTCACAAATAACATCATGCAAAAAGATGAATGAGAAACACTGAACGAATGATGATAAAGATAGTGAATAAATACTAAGTCTCCAGAGTTGTATTAACCAACCTGGTTCTAAGAATGCTGTAACAAAGTGGGCTAGATTATCTCAAACGATCCTGTCATGTTTACTAGTGAGTGAGAGGACACCTGACATGGATATGACCCACTACTGTTGAAGAGCTTCATTGAGAAGTTCGTGACTATCTTCCCTTACAGAGAAACCTGGTGAAAGTAAAGGGGAACAGTCTGAACTGAGCAGCACGCTGCAGTGCAATGATCAAGGGTGAGCTATCTGTTCCCAGTGAGATTCAAGTACATCTAACCTAATAGGCAAATGTCTTCTCAGAATTGACCATACAGGACCCAATTTAATCTAGTTCAAGTCTAACTTACCTATATAATTACAAAGAAATGCAAACCAAGCCTGGCAGTGATGGTGCACACCTTTAAACCCAGCACTCGAGAGGCAGAGGCAGGTGGATTTCTGTGAGTTTGAGGCCAGCCTGGTCTACAGAGCTGAGTTCCAGGACAGTCAGAGTTACAACAGAGGAACCTTCTCTGCCTCGGAAAGGGAAGGAAGCAAGGGAGAGAGGGAGACAGGGAGAGAGGGAGAGAAGGAGGGAGGGAGGGAGGGAGGGAGGGAGGGAGGGAAGGGAGGGAAGGGAGGGAGGGAGGAATGAAGGAAGGAAGACCAACAAACTGGAGAAGACTGGAATGATGATGATCACATTTTGAACTATATATGACTTTCTTAGAGCATTACAATATTTAATGAAACTAAGTAAAGAGGCTTTATTAGAATAAAAGCTTCCCACTGTAAAATAAGAAGCTGAGTATAGCTCAGTGGTAGAGCTTGTCTGGCAACTAGGACATCCTGAATTAGATCCCCAGAACCACAACAATTAAAAAAAATATATATGTTAAAAATAGCACCAAGCTTCAGATAAAGATTCATTTCTGCTTGAAAGCTGTAAAGAGGTAGATAGGGCTTTCCACTTGTGAGCCTCGTCATAACTGAGTTGAGTGGACAACTCAAAAAATAATTGAGTATTCCATAATGTGAAGCCAATAGTGAACATCTGCAGCTGAAAGACCAGAAATTGGTCACTCAACTCACTTAGGGATAAGGAGGCTCTGTGAGAAGTTAAAGTGGTTGCCCCAGGGGAGGGTAAAATCGGGGTAGAAGGAGGCAAAGGACTAGTCTGCAACAAGCCCTATACGAGTATCTGTCCCTTGTTTGCAGGCATGTACAACTTTAAAAAAAATCTGAAATATTCATATACCACTGTCTACTTTTTTAATGTTAAGCAGGGGTAGCGGAGAAATCTGTAATTGGTTATGATTCCTTAGTTGTAAATACAAGTGTTCTCAGACCAGCTCCGATGTCTATTTTAAGAAGGCAATATAAATATCTACTGAAAAACATTTAATGTTGTTACTAGGAAAGCTTTAAATCCTAACCCAAACTAATACTTATCTTTAATTATAAGCAAAGGTTATGAAATATGGAAGCAGGCCTAAAGAATATGAGGCAATTAGCTTAAAAGCCATTTCTTTTCCTAGTTTCTCTTTCAGGTTCCTCCGACTGCATTTTTCAGGGCTAATTATAACTGTGGGTAAAAGTGGTTTGATGCAGACAGGACCTGTGCCCTTCTGCCTTAGAGACTTCAAAAAAAAAAAAAAACCAGGCTTGGAAAAGTAGGAAGTAGCAATGATAAAATGTGGGTTTGAACAATGAATACTGAATGGACTGAAACAGGCTTCTGGAGGACTAACATGCAGAAATTGATTAAAACAAACACACCATTCAATTCTGTGAACAGTTTTAGTGTACTCTGCTTCAATCTTTGCACTAAACAGAAATCACAACTCAGTTTTTAAAATACTGATACGACTTAAATATGCCCTTGATTCTATACAAATGCAAGCAAGGTGAGTTTAAATAAAAATTTCCTCTGTAGAAACATTGGCATACATTCAAAGGATCAAATAGAGAAATTGATGGCATTCTTTTACCTCTAACAAAAGAAATATTACTCTTAATATTGTTATTAATAGCAAATATATCCCTAAAACATCTGGCTAGTAAACTACTTAAATCAGTGCTTAATTCATATAAATACTACCTCTTTTCACTTAAGGTAACCACATTGGTTATTACAGGATTAATGGCTTAGGTACTAAAGTCAGATTTTGGTTGCTATGAACAGCAATCATTTTTTTCTTAAATCTGGTATAACTGACAGTTCTCTGCATCTTTAAAACTGTTACTAACATTCATCCCTAGAGATTTTCAATTTTGAGATTTACTGTATTTGATCTTCTTCAGAAAATGATATTTTGGGGAAAATACATACCAAACAGGCATGAATAGTAGATAATATCCTCATAAAAATTCTCTAATAGCAAAACACTTTTACCCCTAAAAGAGGATGGACAAAATTAAAATTTTAATCTACCTGTCTCAGAAATAGAACTATGGATATTTAAACTTAATTTCTCACTTTCTGGGACTTCCTTTCTTTCTGTCTTTCTTCTTTCTTTTCTCTTCTTTTCCTCCTAAAGTCTCAGTATATAACTAGGCAGGCCAAGACTAGCCTGGATCTCACGATCCTTGTCTCAGCCTCTTGAGTGCTGGGATTCCAGGCCTATACCACCACCACACCTGGCTCTGGTTCTTCAGTTTAAAAAAAATAGAAAACATTAATAGCTGCTTGGCTTTTGAAATAATTAGGCACTAGATTATGGAAAAACTATAATGTATGCAGAGTGTGATTTATGAGGCAGGTATGGTTGCACACATTCATAATCCGAACTTACTGGTGAAATTCAAAGGCTAAGCTACAGCCCCAAGTCTGTCTGGTTTGAAGACTATGACTTGCTGATGACTTGTGGTCCTCCTTCCTCAGCCTCTTGAGTAACTGGGATTACGGATGTATGCAACCACACCTGGTTCATAGTTACCTTTTTATAGTTGACATCACATCACACTGTGTGCATACATTAGAGAATCTAGAAATATTTAATTTGTTGTCTCTCATGACAGACCCAAACTTTCAATGCTCATTATAGCTTTTTCACAAACAAATGCCTAAAAGAAAAAGCCACCTTCTAATAAAATGAATAGGAAAGAAATGTAAACTTAACATTCTCTGTTCCCATGGGCTATCTTTATAAAAAGAAGCAAGTACAAGAAGCTCTGACATACCTGTAGGAGAAGAAAGCCACCACCTACTGCAGTTGCTGCAAGTTTTCCAACCTTCTGGAATAAAAATCCTGCACACCTTTCATGAAAGAAATAACAAAAGATGAGAACAATCAGCGATGCCCTAAATTTCTTCTGCTTTTCATTGCTTTCCTAATAAAAGCTTAATGTTTTTCCATTTCTTTGGATTGTTCCCTTTGTCTGCTCAGAAATCGTCACTGTTTTCCTTCAGTTAAGGCAGTTAAAAATTCATACTCTAAAATAACTGAGATTTGCTGCAAAATGAGGAA
This sequence comes from Cricetomys ansorgei, assembly GCA_026225945.1. Taxonomy (NCBI): domain Eukaryota; kingdom Metazoa; phylum Chordata; class Mammalia; order Rodentia; family Nesomyidae; genus Cricetomys; species Cricetomys ansorgei. The sequence goes on from JAMJFZ010003951.1 coordinate 1,015,288, forward strand.
AGGAGAGAAGAGGAAGACTTAAAAGGAAAATAAAGAGCAGCTACTTAAACCTAATGTGAGGACTTGGGTTCATTATACCCTACATTTGTGTAAGCTGAAATTTCCCACCATATGTCATTTGTTTGCTTTGCTTAATGGAGTCAAGGTGTTCCATACATCCAGCCAACACTCACTCTAACCCAAACCAGCTCCAACCCAGTTAGTTTCTAATGCATCATCATCTTTACTTGAGCTATTAATATCCCCAACTCTACAGATTCCTGCCTAGCTCTGCCTATGCAAAGCTTTCCTGTCCTTTGTGTCACTCCATGCCCACATTTCTCATAGCCCCCTTGTCTAGCATTGATTCTCTGTAATATGCTTGTTTCGTCTCATCTAATTTTGGAGTGTCTGCCCATACCTGTTGAATGAACTCACAGTTCCCTCACTATTCCAGATCCAAATTACACAAAAGAGTCCTGGATTTCTAACCCTAGCCTGGTGCACTGAACTGGTATCTCTCCCAAATTAGTATCCTTCATGAGACTTTACTTGGAAATGAGGTCACTGTAGATGTAATTAGGTAAGATGAAGTCATACGGGAACACGGTAGGCCCTTAATTCAATATGAGTCATGTCACAGGGACACAAATACAGACAAAACAACAGCTACTAAGGTCCCAATTTCTATGGTACCATTTTCCGTGTTGCACTTCAGTTTCATCTCACTTCCTTCCTCATCTTCAACTGCAAGTTCTCTATACCCCTTCTCTAAAATATTATGCTTTTTTTCCTTTCTAGTCTTTCAAATTTTTTGCATTGTGTGTGCATGCACATGCACACATGCCTACACACATGCCTGAGCATTCACACAGTCACACACAGGGATATCCAAGCACACAATGTACATGAGTTGGTTCTTTCCACCATGTGGGTTCTGTTTAAAACTCAGGTACTATGCTTGGCATCAAGTCTACCTGCTGAGTCATCTTGCCAGCCCTCCTTCCCACTCTTAAGGGCATCATTGCCTTATTAATGTAATGTTGGGATTCCATACCTTGCTTCTAGTTCATGCTCTAGCAACACCAGAATCAGACTTTGCAGCTCCCAGATCTCCTAGCAACCACCCATTCTGATACTAGTTTTCATTTCTTATGATCAAAAACCTATAAGGCGGGCTAGAGAGATGGCTCAGTGGTTAAAAGCACTTACTGCTCTTCCAGAGGTCCCAGGTTCATTTTCTAGCACCCACATGGCAACTCACAACTGTCTGTAACTCCAGTTCCAGGGGATCTGACACCCTCACACAGACACACATACAGGCAAAAACACTGATGCACATAAAATAAATTACTTTTTAAAAAACTTACAGCTACCTACAGCTAAATGGAATCACCTAAGGCTATCCTTCATATTTGGATTGGTCTGAAGTGTTAAGTTAGGTTCATGCCTATTAACTGTTCCTCTTTTATGCCACAATATCACATCAATGTCATATATTAAGGAGATTTCAAAAATTTACTACACTCAATCTACACTACAGTCCACATTACAACAAATCACCTATGTAGCTGGCAATGTCACTCAGAGGAAGGATACTTGCCTGCCAAATGCAAGGCCCTGAATTTGTCCCCGCATTAGACAAAAAATAAAACAAAACAAAAAAAAGCCATCTATAAATTAGTGTCCTATTATACAAGTCAGGCCATAGAGATGTCTCAGCAAGTAAAGGCACTTGACACTAAGCCTGAGAACCTGAGTCTGATCCCCAAATCGACATGGTAGACGATATGACTCCTACAAGCTGTCTTCTGACCTCCACACACGTACTGGGATACATCTGTGCCTCACAAACAAATAGATTGATGTCAAAAATAAATAAATAAAAGGCCACAAACTATTAAATAGCTCTTGGGTTCAATATTAGGCTGGTATTGATAATGCAAACGTTTAAGCATTATTATTATCATCAAGAATGGGTTCCTCATATGTTAGGTAATCAGTAACAAAGGCTCAGAAAGAGGGAAAAAAAAGGCAAGTAGTCAAGTCTCCACAATATACCAGGTTGGATGCTCCACAAGCTGTGTACCAATGCTAGCAAGAATCAGATGACCCCACTAACTCCTGCTCTCTTTAGGTTTTTCAAGAAAACCTGGCAATTATGGGCCTTCCAATTATGAGTCTTCTTACCAGGTTTGGTCTAGAAAAAGAAAATGTATAGTAATCTGATAATTCTATTCCTTGATTATTTTAAAAATATCTTTTAATATTGGGCTTTTGGTCATGACTTCCAATAATCAATCACCTCTGGCACCAAATTATGAATTAATTTAAAGGGGCAGAGGTGGAATCATCCTACAGTGTATCATCTGAATGACCAAAGCCCTCAGTGGAAATTTCTGTTCTAACTGCATGCTTTTTTTTCAGTAAAGCAGTATTAATACTATGCCTGTGTGCCACGGAATCTTCACAATGGTTGGGGGGTTTTGTTTTAAATTATAAAAGAGCATTTACAAGAAGATATAGGGGAGTATCATTATTTCAAGGTGCATGTTAAACACACTTTAAGAAACGTCATTTACCCATGCCAAATGGAAGTATGTAAATATTTTAATTAACACAAGATTGAGTTTACCTTAGAATGTAAAGAAAGAAATGCTTACTGTTACTTCAAAAAACAGTCATCAACATTTTCCAAAATGTTGGAACTGGTTCTGCCCCTTGTTATCTAAGTAATCTTTTATTCCAAAAATAACAGGATTAAAATACACAGCAAGAACAATGTAATCATGTGCTCTGAGTTGCTGCCTAGTTAATGGTCATTATCCACTCCTTACTGTACTCCACATTATCCCAGAATAAGCAATCAGTCCATTAATTCTAACACAGAAGTAAGGTTCTCAGATCTTCTTCAAAGCATTATCATAATCTGAACGAGCACACAAAAAAATATAATCCACTGCATCATCATGAATAATTTTTACTGAGTATTTATGTGTCTATGTAGAGAGTTGAGAATCCCAGAGGCTAGTTATGCAGTGAGAGTTCTCATGGGTTTTTCCTATTGTTGGCACTGAATGCCAAGTAACAATTTATTTATAATTAACTTGCTAAACCTGAAAATAAAAAGATAAATAATGAATCAAAGGAAGGAAAAAAGGGGGAGTGGAACCTGGTAGGCCTTTGACGCAGGAAATCAAAATTCAACAAGGAGTGTCTAAAGGTTGAGCTAACCAATCACATGGGGGCAGGGAGGGGGAGACCCAATCTTCTGGAATTAACAGGGGAGAACCATTGAATATGTATGGTGACTGGCCCATTTACAAAAGGAAAATAGCCAGGTTCCCACTGAAATTTAATGAAAAAGATATTCTCACCAGCCAGTCACGCCACCCATTACAATCTGAGTGGCTACTGAGTATTTTTCTACCATAGGTCCCGAACTGTGGCCAAATACTCGATTCCACCAGTGGTGTCTTCTTGCATACTCAGTTAAATCCAACACTTCGTAAGACTCGTCATCGCTTTCATAGTCTTTAAAAACACAAAATGGGAAAAATAAATCGAATCAATCTACAGACAGAAAACGTTTCGCAAATTGTTTTCATAAAACCTGTGACAACTTACTATTATATCTGGCCTACAACTAAAAATGCTCGGATGGAAACAAATTAGCATGATTAACTCAATCCCTGAGACAAGCGCCTCAAGAGAAAAGGGCCTAGCAATAGCATCCCCATGTCCTTTTCAAAAGCATAGGGAACAAGCATCCAGGAGCCAGTTGAATTACAAAGCAGTGAGCGGTCACCTGCCCAAATTGGATAAAGTCGGAGCAGGATTCGTTCCCATCCGTGGAAAAAAGGTGAGAAGGGATTTTCCTCCCTTGAAAGGACAGAACCGCAACCAATCAACCCACCAAACCCCCGACTCTTGCAAGACCAAGAAAGGCCTGAGGTGGGGGCAGGGCAGAGCCTTGCCACGGTGGGTGTTAGGGAGCGCGCTGAATTCCACAAAGAGGAAGACGTCAGGTTCGGATGGGGATTGCTCAAAAAGGCTGTGTAGCGACCGAGCCCCAGAATCACTGGAGGAGGGGAAGGGAGAACCACTGTAGGAGCAAGGTCGAGAGCTGTGGGCCGCGTCCCAGAGACTACTTCGGGCCCTGGCTGCTCACCTTGGGGAGGGGGGTTCCGGGACGCCATGATACCGCCGGCGGCCAGTTCGGGGTGATCCCCGCCCGCCCTCCTCTCCCTAACACTTTAAAGGCCGCTCTAGGACGAAGTGGAAGTCTATGGTCTCTTTTTTTTCTCAGCCTCCTCCTCCTCCTCCTCCTCCTCCTCCTCCAGACACACAGTCTTGTCACCGCCCACTCTTCCCTGTCCAAGGCCTTTAGCATTTTGTGCGCAGCCGCAAGGCTCAGGATTAGGGGCGGAATTGTTGGGTCCGCGCTCTACGAGGGCTTATGGGAGTTGTAGTCCCGTGCCCTTCTCCCAGGCAGGGCGCCAATGTTGCATTCTTCTGCGTCAGTCTCTTCAGTGCTGTGATTACAGACATTCACCACCATGCTGGGATTTTTAGAATCATTGTTATTATTTAAATCTGACAGAGGGATAAAGTCATTTTTTTCACCTCCAAAGTTCCATGGAATTCTGTAGAATGTAAAAACATGTTGGTCATCAAACAGCTAACCCGAGTTTACAGAAATTAGCACCAAACTTATTTCAAACATGCATTCTATATAAATTCCATAAGGCTCTGTAGTTAAACTGAGCAGCTTTTTCAGTATTAACATTATTGGAGTCAAGACATTCTAGTATAACGTACATTATTTAAGAATATCAGCTTTGCATATGATATTTCAAATCCTAGCAGTTTAAAAAACATTCTTGTTTAGTAATTTTTTCATTTATATAGCTCGCAAATTTCTTTTCAGTTATTTGTTAGTTGGGAGAGAATACCTCTAAGCAGGTTAATATCCCTACAAATGCAATTGCCTGCCTTTCCGTATCATTCATATTATAATACTAATTTTTATAACTATTAAATAACATATGTTTCTAATTCTTACCTTGTCTATGCTAATAATTATTAGCTTGTTAGATTCAATTATGCGTTCATTTAAGGTTGTATAGAAAAGCAGATTTTTCTCTGCTATGACCTAATGGGATTCCACTAATCTACAGAAACTAGCAAGACATACAGATATGTAACAATAATGACAATCGCTTTACTTCGCGTCCATGGGGAAGTTTGCAGAGTTAGGTATGAAGGAGAAAGAAAATTAAGGCAAACACTTCAAACACAGGGCCAACAGAGAATATAAGACAAGAGTGGGGTGCCTCAAAGAAGGTGAGACTATTGGAAAATTTAAACATTAATATAAAAGAAGATAGTCTAATAAATACTGAAATAGTGTGCCTATTCTAGGGTGACTAAGTTCACCACACTGCTGATTTCCCCCATCAAAAGAGAAAAGGGAGGGGTTATCCACATACAATGACTAGATAAACATTTAGGGCTAGGGCTGTAGCTCAGTTGTAGTCTGCTTGCCTAGCATTTACAAGGTTCTGGGTTCAAACTTTCATGATATAAAAAAATCAGAATAAAATATTTTAAAATAGTTTAGTATTTATTTACATATATGTACATGTGCTTGTGTCTGTGTCTGTGTGTCTGTGCATTGAGGCCAGAAGAGGGTATTGAATCCTCTGGAGCTAGAATTACAGGCAGTTATGAATTGCCTGAAGTGGGTGCTAGGTACTGAACTCAAGTCTTCTGCCAGAGCAGCACATGCTCTTAAACATTGAGCCATCTCTCCAGCTCCTAAAAATATTAGTGTAACTGAACCTACGTTCGTCCTGTATCTCCTTATACTCTTTCCTAAATTAAGAGTGGGACCAAAAAAAGATTCCTTGTTCAAGACATTAAAATCAAGCCCTTGAAATATTGGTTATTTTAGGTCATGCTTTAAGAATTTGTGAATCAAGTCAAATAGCAATGAGATGCATCTGATTTGGGGAACTGCATACCCTTTAACTGAAATGATAGTTTTTCCAGTGTTCCTCAGCCTGAGTCCTGCAAAACTGCAGCCCCAGGATTGGCTGGAGATTGCCAATCAATCCAAACTCAGAAAACGCAAAAGTGAATGAAGATTTTCTTTGGAGGTAGTAAGAATTGCAATTCAAAACACAGGTTTAGAGAGCTCTGAATCCATGTTCTGGGGGAAGGCTAGAAAAGTGAGAGCATATCTGAATAATTGACCATTGATAAGAAACAAAGGGCTATGTGACCAACAGAAGATTTCTTTTAAAAGAATGAATGCATAAAATGGAAAATCCAACATCCGTTAACCAAGAGTGTGAAAATCTCTTGATGTGCATCTAGAGTTTCTAAGCATTTTGTCACAGTCCAAGTGTTCTGAGTTTTCCGTAAGTCTGAGATCTATCCATGTTCATATAATGGGGCAGCAACTGTTGCTGTGCCTAGAGGCTCAAGATAATGGATATTTCCATTATATTCACCCTCTTTCTTTTTAAAATCCTTTAAAGATACACATTGCAAGGGCAGGTTTTGATTTGTCTTGTTAATCTTTGTATTAGTCCTGTAGCCCTTGTTTCTTCCCCATGTTCAATGGCCTACGTAAGTATTCACTTTTCCCAAATGCATCACAATTTTCCTAAGATGTTAATGGTCATTTAAAACTCAAAAGAAAATTACTGTGTGTAAGACTATTTTCCAAAAACAAAAACAAAAACAAATTACTTTAGGAAGATTGAGGTTTAGATCACCTCACTGACATATTTTCCCAAGAAGGCTTCAGTTCATACAGTATATCTTGTCTACTGTTGTCTGCTGTGGTACGGATGCCTGCCCTAAAGGTCCATGTGTTAAAGACTTGATTCCTAGGATATTATTGTTGGGAGGTACTGTAACCTTTGGGAGGGGACCTGAGAGGTTTCCGACCCTACACACACACACTTTTATTAAAATCAAATTCTCTTCTCATGCAATATATCCTGATTACGGTTTCCCTCCCTCTATTCCTCCCAGTTCTTGCCCCCTCCCTCTCCCCTCCAGATTCACTTATTCTAAGAGGTAACAACAAACATAACAAAATAAAATTAATAAGATGAATCAAAAACCATGATATCGAAATTGGACAAGGCAAACCAACAGAATGCATAGAGCCCCAAGAGAAGGAACAAGAATGAGAAATCCTTTCGTTCACACACACAGGAATACCATAAAAATACTAAACTGAAAGTTATAATACAGACACAAAGGATCTGATGCAGACCTGTGTAGGCCCTGTGCATGCTGCTTCAGTCTCTGTGAGTTTATATGATCTTTGCTCAGTTAATTTAGAAGGCCTTGTTCTTCTGGTGTCCTCCATACCTCTGGCTCTTACACTCTGCCTCCTTTTCTGTGGGGTTCCCTGAACCCTAAGAGGTGGGATTTGATAGAGACATCCATTTAGGGCTGAGTGTCCAAGGTCTCTCTGTGTGTAACATCTAGCTTCAAGTCTCTGTATTTGTTTCCATCTGCTGCAGGAGGAAGCGTCTTTGATGATGAATGAATAAGGCACTGATCTATTCTATGTGTATAGCAAAATATCATTAGGAATCATTTTCTTGTTACTTTTTTAAAGAAGACCTCTAGTATTTGTTTTACCCTAGGTCTCTAGGCTATCTAGTCTCTGATTCTTGGTCACCCAAGCAGTGTCAGATATGGGTTCCATCTCCTGGACTGGCCTTAAGTCAAATCCAACATTGGTTGGTTACTCTCACAAGCTTTGTGCCACCATTGCCCTAGCATATTTTGCAGGCAGGACAGATGGTAGGTCAAAGGGCTCATGGCTGAATTGGTATTTACATTTCTTTTCTGGTAGCTTGCAGAGCACCTTCCCATACCAAAGAAACTAGAACATAGGAGTGAGATTTTATGTAGGCACCAACTCAACAATGGGGCCTTGCTGTCAGTTTGTGGAGACTAACTTATTCTCTTGACAACAGCCTGGATTGTTTGGGAATTTCCATGGGCTCCTTTAACCAACAACTCAATTGGATGTAATCCAGTCCGGGTTCTGAAAACTTCCATTTGGTGACAAAAGATGGCCAACTGGGACTCCATCTCCCTTATTAATTGGAGACTTTATTACGATCACCTTTTTATATTTTAAGAAGTTTCCACTGAACTAGGCTTCCTGAGAGTTTCTTAAGTTAGTTGGGGGAAGCATTATGTATAAAGGATGAGCTATTATTATTGTTGTTGTTTTTATTATTGTTATCATTTGTGTGTTTGTGAGGTCAGAAGATAACATTTGGAATTTGGTTCTCTCTGTCCACCATGGGTTCCAAGGATTGAACTCAGGTTATCAAGCTTGCACTGTATGTCCTTTTATGCACTGAAGCATGATGGGCTTTTGAGAGTGTGGATCCCAAAAAGTCTGACTTCACAAATGAATTCATCCACTGTTGCATTCAAAGACTCAATAGAATGTCGGGAGTTGATAAACTGTGGAAAATGGGGCCTGGAAAAATATATCACTGAGGTATGTTCTTGGAGAATCTCTCTTGCTCTAGAGATTCTTGCTTCTTGTTACACCTCTGTTTCATTCTTCCACAAGCTCTCTCACATGGTAATTTGCCTTTCCATGGCTCAGAAACAGCAGGGCCATGTGACCAAGGACTGAACCTTCCAAATTGTGAGCCAAAATTAACCTTTCTTGTTTTAAGTTACTTATTTGTCACAACAAGGAAAATCTGATTGATACAGGAGGCATGCCACTGAAGGTGACTATGGAACCTTGGCCTGTCTCTCATCCTGTTCCTGAATCTTGATGTAAACACTTTGCTTTGACAGGTGCTCACTGACATTCTCATTTTGGACCTTCACCAGAGGTGCAAAGCATAGGGCTACCTAATTTTGTACTGAAACCTCCAGAACTATAAACCAATAAAACTTTTCCCTTATAACAGTGGTTCTCAACCTGTAGGTTGCCTATGTATATCATATGTATATCAGATATCTATATTATGATCCGTAACAGTAGCAAAATTACAGTTAAGATGTAGCAATGAAAATAATTTTATGGATGGGAGTATTAAAGGATCACAGCATTAGGAAAGTTGAGAACCACTGTATTATAAGTTAAATGCCTTGGGAATTTAATTATGCTGATGTATATTTTATTCACACACTAACCTATTCCTAATGGAGTATTAACAAACCAAGCAAATACTTCCTGGTGGGCCACTTAAAGAATAGAAAGGAAAAATCATAAACTAGAAAAGCAAAATGGAGGGTAGCTGGACCAAATAACACTTGGCATATTTTTAGCCAATGCATTGCTACAGAGAGAATCTACTTTCCTGCCATGGAAATGGTGCTGAATTAAATGGCTATGGAGAAATGAGGAAGAACGAAAACAAAAGACTGTCTTTATGGTACTATCCTGGTTTGCTCCCTGTTGCTGTGACAAACACCATAGTCAGAGCAACCTGGGGAGTAAAGAGTTTATGTGGCTTATACATCCCAATCACAGTCATTCATTGACAGAAGTCAAGGCAGGACAGAAAACTGGAGGTGGGAATTGATGCAGAAGCTAGGGAAGAACACTGCTTAATGCCTTGATCCTCATGGCTTGCTCAGCTTGCTTTCTTATACCACCTAGGTCCACCTTCCCATGGGCAGCACCACTCACAATGGGCTGAGCACTCCCACATCAAATCATTAATTAAGAAAATTTCCCCACAGACATACACACAGGCCAATCTGATGGAAGCAATCTCTCTATTTAGAGTCCCTCTTCCCAAGTGACTCTAGCTTGTTTCAAGTTGACAAAAACTATAAATTGTAAGTAATTTAAGCATGCTTTAACTTGACAGAGCATGTGCAGGTTTGTGCAAATGCTATAGCATTTTGTATAAGAGACTTGAACATCTGCACATTAGGATATCTAGGGTGGATTTTGGAACTAATCCTCCAGGATTACATGGAACATGTATATTTTAGGTGTAGTTAGCCACTTGCAGTCTTTGTTATTCCTCCTCCTCCTTCTCTTCCTCCTCCTCCCCCTCTTCCTCCTTCCCCTCTTCATTATCCTGGATTTTATTCATTCACATAATATCTGTTGAGCACTTCAAAAGGACTAGATCCTGTTATTGATGGATTATTAAACAGGATTGGCAAATTTTGTTCGTAGACATTATATCAATAAAGTAAGACAGACAAATACATATTTATAATTAGTTTTGGATAAGAAATACAAAGGGCATGAAGACTGATGTACATAATCAATGTTCTACTAGGGGCATAATGAATTAAATCTTGAATTTAATTTGAGGAAGGGTTTGGAGCTCTTTAGATGCCTAATTACAAAGTAAGGATTCAATTCTAAATACTCTTATAAATCCTGATTACAAATTACAAAACTAACAAGAAAGAGCTCTAGTGTGATCCCAACTACCTGCCCAAGATTCATGTTGTGAACTGAATTTTATACCTCTTAAACTGGCTGGTGGTTTGATTGAGAATGACCCCATAGACTCATATGTTTGAGTACTTGGTCTGCAGTTGGTAGAACTGTTTAGGAAGGATTAGGCCTTGTTGGAGGAGGTGTGTCACTGGGGTTGGGGCTTTGAGGGTTCAAAAGCCATGTGTCATATCCATTGCACTCCCTGCTTCCTGCTTGAGGTTTGAGATTTGAGCTCTCAGGTGTTTCTGTCACCAAGTCTTCACTTAGCCACCATGGACTCTAACTCTCTGGATCCATAAACCCAACTAAATGCTCTCTTTTATAAGCTGCTTGGTCCTGGCATTTCATTGCAGTGATAGAAAAGTAATCAATGCAAACTTCTTTTGTCTAATGACCTTTCCTCTGTAAGCATGTGGAGATTGGAAATGCTGTATGACATCTTTTCTTATTGGACAGTAGTCTAATGATATCCAGGCCCCCACTCCTGTTTAACAGCCTCTGTAAAAGACCTAGTCTGAGGGCAAAGTGAGAAAATGGCTACGAATAGACCAGAAAAAAAATGCCTCAGTAGAATCCCACCTTGACAATGGCGCTTTGATTTTGTGCTTTCAACATTTAGAAATGAAAACAAATCTTTGTCACTTAAGCCACTAGTCTAGAATATTTTATAACAGTGATTCAAATTGATGATCATAGTCCCTCAGCCCTGTCCTCCTTTTTATGAATGTAGGGAATCTCAAGAAATTCAAGTGAGAGATATTCCATTCAGACAGTTTCTAACTTAGAATCTCATCTCCAATGGACAGGCCTCAGCTATTAAGGAGGTGTGACAATGGGGAAGGAGGGTCACAGACACAGAAATGAGACTTTAGCCGCTAAGATAGCAATGAAAAGCAAACTAATGTTATTTGCCAGCAAAGGAGTCACCCTGTGTTATACTAACCAGGCAGTTTCATAACTTATTTCCTTGTACCATTTCTCAAACTCTAGAGTTGAGGGCCTTTCCCTTTTCTTTGTAGTTGGTGCCAAATTTTACCTATTAATTTCATTTCTTTAACTTTCCTGATATCTTTATGTCAAGGATCTCATTAGGATACTGGAGAGATGCTTCAGTGGATAATGTACTTGCTCTGCACATGAAAGGACCGTAATTGGGAACACCAGCACCCACCTAAAATCCAACTAGGTGGACACGGTGGCCTCAAAAGAAGACAGAGAAAGCTGGCTTAGCTAGAATACCCAAAACTGCCAGCTTTTGGTTCAAGTGGAAGGTCCTGCCTCAATATAGAAGAACTGTTGAGAAAGACACAGTAACCTCTAAGTTCCATTTTGCACACACACACACACACCACGAACTTTCAAAAATGTATAAAAAAGGAAAAAAAAAAAAGACTCGTTGATTATTTAAGCTACTAGGCCTGACTAGTGCTGTACTCATTAATAGGACAGGTGTCCTTAACTCAAATCCACAGACGTTCCTTTGAAGGGGAAGTTATGTTTGATTAGCTCCCAGAAGTCATTTGGACCCCTCTATAAATACATCTACTTTTCCCCAGATCATAGCAACTTTTCAAGAGGAAAAAAAAAAAGACAACTTTGCCAAACATTTTTTTAATGCTCTTATTCTCTTAATTCTAACACAATGGGGCCCACTCATTCTGAATTAACACCATTTAAAATTCCCTTAGTAACCTTGCAAATGACAAACAAGTCTGTTAGCAGAGTGTGGCAAAATTGATGCCGCGTATCCTAGCATGTTGGAATGTAAGCAGCTTATACGTTACTGTGTCTCAGCCCAATTTTTACGTTGTATTTGGAGACCAGGTCTGGCTTTGTTTCTTTTCCTGTTGCTGTGATAAAAAATATGCTGACAAAAGCAACTTAATGAGAAAGGATTTCTTTGGCTCCCAATTCCACGTTACAGCCCATTATGGCAGGAAAGTCACAGCAGCAGGCACTGGTGACATTGCATCAACAGCAACGCAGTCAACAGTAGAGAACAATACATCAATCCATGCTGGTGCTCAGCTTGCCCTCGCCATTTTCTATCATCCAGGCTCCCCTGCCCAGGGAATGGTCCTGCCCACAATCAAGATGGCCCCTCCCACCTCAGTCAGTACAAACCAAACAATTCTTCACAGATACTCCTAGAGGTTAATCTCCTCCCTCTCCCCCCCTCCCTCTCATACTCTCCCTCCCCCTCCCCCCTCCTTCTCCCCCCCCTCCCCCTCCTTCTCCCCCTCTACCTCTCTGTTTTTTGAGACAGGGTTTCTCTGTGTAGCCCTGGCTGTCCTGGAACTCTCTGTAGACCAGACTAGCCTTGAACTCACAGAGATCTGCCTGCCTCTGCCTCCAAGTGCTGGGATTAAAGGAGTGTGCCACCACCATCTGGTCAGAGGTTAATCTTAATTTAGACAATCCCTCACAGGTGTGCTCAGAGGCCTATCTCCAAGATGTGGATTTGACAATTAACACTTCACAGGTTCTCGATGTTTTCCAGGGTGGTCTTGAATTCAGTGTATAGGCCAGTCTGTCCATGAAGTTGTGATCCTTCTGCCTAAACCTCCTAAGTAGCTGGGATTACAGAACTGTACCACTAGTCCCAGCCCCCACTCCCACCCCTAAATACCTTATTTCATCCTTACTCTAATTGTCTTCTCCAGTTGTTCCATTGTTCTTCCTTTATAAAGTTTTCCTACTATATTTATTTTTCCATCCAGTCATGTTCTATCACAACCTCCTCATAAAACCAGTTAGTTCACCTTAACATGGAGAAAATATGAAGGGGACATATCTAACAATGCTATCCATTATAATATCCCACTGCAATGCACTGTAAGCAAAAATTGAGTACATAACTTATAATAAAGCTGTATATAAACTGTATTTATAATAACATATACAATTTTTCACGTAACCCATTTCCCCAATTATTACAGTCTCTTAAAGACATAATGTTTCACGGTTTCTTTTGGCTATTCATGTATGGCTGGACATTTTCCATTTTCTCCTATTGTTCCTAGTCCTTTCCAGAATGGAAAATGAAACAAAACAAAAGCCAATTCTGAAATTAAAGTCTTTAAGTGTAAGAACTATTGGCACTGATTTTTCAGTGAGGTAATTGATGCAACAGACACAGTAACGTATAAGCTGCTTACATTCCAACATGCTAAGATACGCGGCATCAATTTTGCCACACTCTGCTAACAGACTTGTTTGTTTCAGTCATGTGCAAGGTTACTAAGGGAATTTTAAATGGTGTTAATTCAGGATGAGTGGGCCCCATTGTGTTAGAATTAAGAGAATAAGATACATCAAAAAATGTATCTTGGTGTTAGCATGCTTGCTTAGCATGCACATGGCCCAAATCCCTATTCTGTCCCCCACCCAGACCCTTCTTAAACAGCAATCATTAGTTTAAAATGTGGCAGACAGACTCAGTCCAGGGAAGCAGGTAGGCTAACTGTAAATCTTCACCTCTTCCTCTGCTGCTCCAAACCAAATCCCCCAGTATCATCCCCAGCTCTGTAGCTGACCACCTGCTGAGGGCTCCCTTCCCCTACCTCTCCCATCTCCAGTTGGTCACACAAATTTTAAACTTCTAATCTCCACCCCCCTTACTTTATCCCCGCCCCAATTCCAGCAGGCATTCCCTGGGAAGCCATGTCACTCTGACCAGGGAAGTGGGTAGGCTGACTGAATATCTTCACCTCTCCCTCCATTCATCTAAGTCCCATTCCCCAGTCTCCTCTGCAGCTCTATAGCAGACCTCCCGCTGCTGTCTTTCCTCATACTCTGCCCCCATTGCCAGGAGACTAAGCAGATCCTGGTGGAACACCCCGCTGTTCTCTCTCATATGGAACTCCTCAGCCCCCCACCAGCCCATCCCCATTTCTAAGTATCAGCTCTCAATACCCAGAAACACATTTTACCTGGAACCCACCTTGGCCACACATATCAGAATCCCAGTAGAATTTTCTACCAGGCAACAAACAAACACCACATTCTAAGAACCAGAGAGGGCAACAGAAACCAAGGAACAAAACATCCACACAACAAAGACAAGACCAGATATCAGCAGGTAGAATTACAATCTTCCCAACCCCAGGTGCAGTAACCAAAAGATATAGGGAAGGACACTACATACTCATCAAAGGAAAAAATCCAACAAAAGGACATTACAATTCTTAACATCTATGCCCCAAACACAAAGCCACTCAAGTTTGTAAAAAAAAAAAAAAAACAAAAACAAAAACAAAAAAAACAAAGACAAAGACAAACCCACTACTATAGCTTAAATCACTTAAATCACTTAAATCACACTATCAGTGGGTGATTTCAATATCCATTCTTGTCAATAGACAGGTTATTTAGACAAAAACTAAACAAAGAAATGCTGGAGCTAACTGAAGTCATAAACCAGATGAACCTAACAGAACATTTCACCCAAACATAAAAGAAAAAACCTTCTCCTCAACATCCCATGGAACATTCTCCAAAATTGACAACATACTCAGACACAAGGCAAATCTCAACAGATACAAGAAGATTGAAATAATATCCTGCATCCTATCAGACCACCATGGATTAAAGCTGAATTTCAACAATAGCAGAAACAGCAGAAAGCTTACAAACTTATGGAAATTGAAGAAATCTCTACTAGATGAAAATGAGTCAACAGAAATTAAGAACAAAATTAAAGACTTTCTAGAATTGAATGAAAAAGAATACACATCATACCCAAACTTATGAGACATGACAAAGGCAGTTCAAAGAGGCAAGTTCATAGCACTAAGTGCCTATATTTAAAAATTGAAGTTGTCTCATATTAGAAATAAAACACTAAACCTGAAAGCCCTAGAATTAAAAAAAATCACACCCAAAAGGAAGAGACTGAAAGAAATAATCAAACTGGGGCTACAATCAATAAAATGGAAACAAAAAATAATACAAAGAATCAATGAAACAAAGAGTTGATTCTTTGAGAATATCAATAAGATTGACAAACCCTTATCCAAGTTAACTGAGACAGAGAGATGATCCAAATAAACAAAATTAGCCATGAAGGGAGGAAACATAACAACAGACACTGAGGGAATCCAGAGAATCCTAAGGACATACTTAAAAAAAACAACAACTGTATTCCTCCAAATTGAAAAACCTAAAATAAATGGGTAATTTTCTCAATAGGTTCCACTTACCAAACTTAAATCAAGATCAGATAAGCAATTTAAACAGACCTATACTCCCTAGTGAAAAAGAAGCTGTCATTAAAAGTATCCCAACCAAAACAGCCCAGGGCCATATAGTTTTAGTGCAGAATTCTATGAGACTTTCAAAGAACAGTTGATGCCAACACTCCTCAAATTATTCCACAAAATATAAACAGAAAGAACACTGCCAAATTCGTTTTACAAGGCAATAGTTACCCTCATATCCAAACCACACAAAGACCCAACAAAGAAAGAAGATTACAGACATATTTCCCTTTTGAACATGGATGCAAGAATACTCAATAAAATACTTGCAAGCCAAATCTAAGAACACATTGAAAAGATCATCCACCATGGTCAAGTAGGCTTCATCCCAGAGATACAGGGATGGTTGAATATAAGAAAAATCAATAAATGTAATCCACCATATAAACACACACATGATCATCTCATTAGATGCAGAAAAAGCCTTAGAGAAACTCCAACACCCCTTCATGATAAAAGTCCTGGAGAGAGTAGGGATACAAGGGACATACCTAAACATAGTAAAGGCAGTTTAAAGCAATCCCATAGCCCACATCAAATTAAATGGAGAGAAGCTCACAGTGATTCCACTAAAGTAAGGAACAAGACAAGGTTGTCCACTGTCTCCATGCTTCTTCAATATAATATTTGAAATCTTAGCTAGAGCATTAAGACAACTGAAATAGATCAAGGGAATACAAATTGATAAGGAATAAGTCAAAGTAATTTTTTTTGGAGATGATATGATAGTATACATAAGTGACCCAAAAAATTCCATCAGGAAGCTGCTACAGCTGATAAACTCTTTCAGCAAAGTAGCTGGATACAAAACTAACTCACAAAACCAGTAGCCCTCCTATATACAAATGACAAACAGACTGAGAAGGAAATCAGGGAAACAATACCTTTCACAATAGCCTCAAATCATATTAAATATCCTGGGGTATCTTTAACCAAGGAAGTGAAAGATTTGTATGATAGAAATCCAAGTCATTGAAGAAATAAATTGAAGAAGACATCAGAAGATGGAAAGATCTCCCATGCTAGGGGATCAGTAGTGGTAACAGTAAAATGGCCATCTTACCAAATGCAATCTACAGATTCGATGCAATTTCCATCAAAATTCCAAGACAATTTTTCACAGTTCTTGAAAAGATAATTTTCAGCTTCATATGGCAACAGAAAAGTCACAGGATAGCTAAACCAATCCTGAATAATAAAATAACTACTGGAGGTATCACCATCCCTGATTTTATGTTGTACTACAGAGTTAGAGTACTAAAAACAGCATGGAATTGACACAAAACAGACATGTTGATCAATGAAGTAACTAAGGTGAAATCTAAAATATAAATCCACATACCTATAGATATTTGATTTTTTTTTATAAAGAATTCAGAAATATACGCTGGAAAAAAAGACAGCATCTTTAACAACTGGTTCTGGTCAAACTGGATGTCTGTATATTGAAACATCCAAATATTTCCATACTTATCATCCTGCACAAAAATTAAAGTCCTAATGGATCAAAGACCTCAACATAAAACCAGGTACACTGAACCTGATAGTAAAGAACATGGGAAATAGCCTTAAATGAATTAGCATAGGAGATGACTTTCTGAACAGAACAGATAGTGCAGGCACAAAGATCAATGATTAATAAATTGGACCTCATCAAACTGAAAAGCTTCTACAAGTCAAAGGATACTATCATTCAGACAAAGTGACAGCCTACACGATGGGAAAAGATTTTTACCCACAACACATCCAATATATTATTATATATATTCAAAATATATAAAGAACTCATAAAACTAGATATTAAGAAACCAAATAACCCAATTTAAAAATAGGGTACAGATCTAAACAGAATTCTCAATAGAGGACACTCAAATGGCTGAGAAACAGTTAAAGAAATGTTCAACATCTTTAATCATCATGGAAATGCAAATCAAAATTACTTTGAGATTTCTTCTTACACCTGTCAGAATGGCTAAGATCCATAAAACAAGGGACAGTTCATTCTGGTGAAGATATAGAGTAAGGGGAACACTTCTTCATTACTGATGGGAGTAAAAACTTGTACAGCCACTTTGGAAATCAGTGTGGTGGTTCTTTTGGTAGATGAGAAGTGCTTTACCCAAGATGCAACTGTACCATTTGGGGGCATGTACTCAAAATGATGCTTCTTCCTAGCACAGAGACACTTACTCGGTCACGTGCATTGCTGCTCTATTCATAATAGCCAGAAATTGGAAATAACCTAGATGTCTCTCAACAAAAGAATGGACAAAGAAAATGAAGCACATTCACACAATGAAGCATTATTATTCAGCTCTTAAAAAATGGAATCATGAAATTTTTAGGCAAATGGATAGAACTAGAAAAATTCATCCTGAGTGAGGTAACCCACACCCAGAAAGACAAATATGGTATGTATTTGCTTATACCTGGATATTAGCTGTTAAGTCAATGAAACCAAATTACAATCTGTACAACCAGCTAGTTATAGAGTAAGGGACTAGGAGGTACAGATAGATTCCACCGGGAAAGGGCAGTAGAACAGATAGTTATAGGTGGATGGGGAGGCTAGAACAAAAGGATCAAGTGCAGAAGGGGAGAGGGACAAAGGAGTGAGTATGTAGAGATACAACTAGAATTAAGAGCCATTTGAGGGGTAGTATGGAAGCGTAATGAAGTAGAAGCTTCCTAAAATATACACATATGTGAAGACAATCTAAATGAAATCGTCAAATAGTGGGGGAGAAAGAACCACATCTGGCCATCTCCAATCATCAAATGAAGCTTCTAGTACCAGGATTGGGTTACATCTAATTGGGTTGTTGGCCAAACAGGTCCCACAAAGAATCCCCAAACAACCCGGGCTATTGCCAAGACTTTGAGTTGCTCTCCACAAACTGACAACAAGGCCCTGTTGCTGAAGACAACCCACACAACTCATTGAGCCTGGGGAAGTCAAACTGTGCCTACATAAAGCCTTTACTCATACGTTCTATTGTCTTTGGTACAGGAAGGTACTCTGTGTGCTACCAAAGGAAAAACATAAACATCAAGACAATCACAAACCCTTTCATCTACAATAGTGCCCTGCCTGCAAGATAGGCTAGTACAATGGTGGCACAAAGCTCGTGGGAAAACTAACCAATATTTGATTTGATTTAAGGCCCACTCTATGAGATGAAAACAATACCTTACACTTTTTGGATTATCAAGAACCTGAGATTAAATAGCCTAGAGCATTAGGTTAAAACCAAATACTCTGTTCATAAAAACAAAGTAGCAATAAAATGACTCCTAATGACTTTCTGCTATACTCATAGATCAGTGCCTTGTTCAACCATCATCAGAGACACTTCCTCCTGCAGCAGATGGCAACAAATACAGAGACCCACAGCCAGACATTATGCGAAGAGTGAGAGACCTTGGAACACTCAGCTTTAAATGGGATGTCTTTATCAAACCATTCCACCAGGATTCAGGGAACCCCACAGAAGAGGAGGCAGAAAGAGTATAAAAGCCTGAGGGGATGGAGGGCACTAAGAAAACAAGCCACTCTTAATCCTCATGACTAAAGCTCCCATGAACTCACAGGCTGTAGCAGCATGCACAGGACCTGCACGGGTCTGCACCAGGTCTTCTGCATATATATTGTGGTTCCCAATTACTGTTTTTATGGGACTCCTGAGTTTGCAAACAAGTGGGTCTCTGATTCTTGTGCCTTCTCTTAGTCTCTTTTTCTTCTGTTTGTTTGTTTTGTCCAATTCCAACGTGTTAGTATTTGGTATTATCTTATTCCATTTTACTATTTTATAATGGGGAGGGACATGGCAGACAAACCAAAGGAATAAAATTAAAAGTCCCAAACTATAAACAACATAAATCATGATAAAGGTAGAATCTTACATATGGTAAAAACAGACTTTACTAAAAACTATTATCAGAGCTGGGCATGATGTGCCACTCTGATAATCCCAGCAATCAGGAGGCTGGAATAAGACTGTGAGTTTGCATCTATCCTGAGATACACAGTAAGAAGCTGTCTCAAAGACAGGCAACAAGTCACAAACCTCCCCCACCAAAAACAAACAAACAAACAACAACAACAACAAAAAGTTACCAGAAAACTAAGGCTTAAATATTAACATCTGGAAAAAGGTGCAGCTGTAAATGTACCTCACAGCATATATAGTAAGATGAACTCCAAATGACTCAGGTACCTAGGTCTAGAAACTAAAATAATAAAAACAGTCAAAGAAAACATTTACAATCCTTTTGTAACTTTGTAGTTGGGATGGCCTTTGATTAATAGCTCACAATCTCAACAAATTGAATTATGTATAAATGAATAGATAGATAGATAGATTGATAGTATGTCTCACTATGTAGCCCTGGCTGGCCTGGAACTTGCCAAGTAAACCAGGTTGGCGTCAAACTCACAGAGATCCTACTGCCTCTATGTCCCAAGTGCTGGGATCCAAGACATGTACCACTATACCCAGACTAAAATTTAGATTTAAAAGAAAAAGTAAAACACATTGTAAACAGACTGATTTTTATAATTTAAACAAGGAATTACAGCAAAATAGTAAATGACAAAGATTTTTCCCAGTCAGGTAAATATAAATGAGAGACTATCAAAAAACCCACAGCCTCAATTACATCAATTGAACGTCACAGTTTTCATTTCACAGATTGGCAAAAACCCAAAAGTGTAGTGATAGACTTGGTTGGATATTCATATACTAACCTCCACGTGAATGTACAAGATTAAACAGTGGAGCACCTTTCAGGATTGAGGAAGACTGAGGAAAAGCCCAAGCACCCAGCACCAGTAGAAGACTGGTTAATAAAGCCTTGCTGGAGACAAACAGCTGCCTGAGTACGTGAATAAGAAAGATGAAGCTCTCTGAATCCTCAGACGGAAAGCTCTTCAAATAGATATGTTGTTTAAAGGAAAAGGCAAATGGGGCCAATATTAGTGTACTACCATTTTAAAAACAGCTTTATGCCTGGCAGTGGTGGCACACACTTTTAATCCCAGCACTCGGGAGGCAAAGGCAGGCAAATCTTTGCGTTTGAGGCCAGCCTGGTCTACAGAGTGAGTTCCAGGACAGACAGAGTTACAACAGAGAAACCCTGTCTCAAAACAGCAACAACAACAACAATAACAACAACAAAATAAAAAATAAAAGCCAACAGAATGAAAACAAACAAAAAAAACAGCTTTATTAGATATACAAACCATATAATTCATCCATTTGAAGATGTTGTTTGAGGCTTTTCCTGGGAGACACAATAGATATGAATCCACTAGACCCATAACTGAATAAAGTAATGCTTATACCAAAGTCCAACGTGCCAAACCAAGTCTATTGGGGTTAGTAACAAGAGTGTGGGTAAGGGGTTAATTACAAGGAATAGGGACGACTCAAAAGCAACTGCTTCATGGAAAAGCCTACCCCAACATGGATGACAACTTGTGAAAGCTGCAATCCTGAAACTCTCTGCACAACTTGCAGGCAACTCAGCTGGTCAGAGGGTTTCCCCTTGGCAGCTCTGCTAGTGAGCGTCTCCTGTTCCAGCCCTTTTCTACTGCTTCAAAACTTTGGGGAGGAGTCTTCTTGAATCCTGTAACCTACAGCTTTCCAAGACAGGTGGTTTGTTTACTTTCTGAGTCTCATGAACCTCTCTCTCCTCCTTCCTTGGGTTGAGGGAATGTTTCAACCTGAGTAAATTTATATACAACAGAAGTGTACAGTTTTTAGTGCACTCTTTAATTATGGGAAAATATATGCATACCAAATTTGTCATTTGAGCCATCTTTAGTGTACAGTTCAGTGGTACTCTCATTGTACAACTAGCACTGTAAGTCACAAAACTTTTTCATCTGTAACCATTAAACAATAACCCCCTTTTCTCCCTCCCCACTACCTCTAGTCCACTTTTTGTCTTCATGGATTTTCCTGTTATAAATGAAATCAAGAAATAGAAATTTAGTTCAGGAAAAAAGGTTTACCTACATGCTTGACCCTTGCTTCGATGCCCACCATGAAAGAAAGAGGAAGAAAAGAGAAAACAAAGAGAAGCATAAGGAAGGCAGAGAGAGACATTGAGGAGAAGAATCACATCAGACTTACCCTCTTTTGTCTGCCTCCTTTGCCTTTGTATGCTGCTTCTAAGTGGGCTGGTTAGTTTTTGTCGATGTGACACAAACAGAAACATAAAAGTTTGGAGCATTTTTTTTTATGTAAGAGGGCCCATGCTCACTGTGGGTGGTGCCACTCCTGGGCATGTAGCCTGGGCTGTGTAAGAAAGCAGGCTGAGCAAGCCATGGAGAGCAAGCCAGTAAGCAGCACTCCTCCATGATTTCTACTGTAAGCTCCTGCCTTGAATTCCTGCCCTGGCTTCTCTCAATGAAGGACTGTAACTTGCAAACTTGCAAACTGAAATAAAACTTTTTCTCCCCAAATTACTTTTGGTCATAGAGTTTATAGAAACCTAACTAGAACACTGAGGTTCATTCCTATTGTAGCACCTATGAGAATGCCATTCCTTTTTTTCCCCCTGATGAATATTATTCCATTTTATTGATAAACCTTACTTTGCCTACTCCTCTGTTGATAGACACATGGCTTTTTATTTCACCTGTGGACTATTGTACATCACTCTGTAGTGACCACTAAAGATACAAGTATCTTGAACTGTCCCTGCCCAGTATATCACATTTGTAATTTTTCAGAGCAAATACATATTTGCTTATAGCCTGTATTTGTCTACATTTGTCTAAACATTGCAAGAACATACAAGACATGGACAAAAGTGTCTGAGGGTAGGAAAGAAACAGGGAAGACAGAGATGGGGAGTTAAGATTGCTTCTTTGGACAAGGGAGATGACTCGGTGGGTAAGTACCTGTTGTCCAAAAATCAGATGACCTAAGTTTGGTGGAAGGAAAATGCTGACTTCCAGAAAGTCCTCTTCTGTGGCATATGTGCACTCTACCCCCATAATAATAAATATGAATATAAAATATTTAAAAACTTTTCCCTTAGGTATACCTTTTCATCTGGTTTTAGTATTCAATATTGTTAAATGTGTTGCGCAAGCCAAAACGTAAATGATCTTATGTTCTTGAGTTACCATCAAAGAATCCATTAATAAAGTTGAGAGCTGCATATAAGGAAAGATAGAAAAGCAAGGTAGAGATGAGTCACAAGTTATCGACCGTGACATTAATAAACTATGTCTTCAAATTCAAAATGTGGAAAGAATCCTTTTAGAGCCAGATGTGGTGGCATACACCTCTGATCCTAGTACTCAGGAGGCTGGGGCAGAAAATCTCGACTTCTAGACTAACCTAGTCTAGATAGCAAAATCCTCTCAAAATACCAAGAAAAAGCAAGGGGGCTGGGGCAGGGGCAGGGGCAGGGGCAATGCTCAACTAATTCATTCAGCAATGTTTACTGTTTCCTGTATATGAGAATGCCAAGTTGCACTGGTGATCTTTATCCCTGATGCTTCTATGACAGTCCTCATTCATCTAAATATTGTTTAGCTTTGTTGATAACGTTATCTTCTTTTTCAAGTTATAATCTCCACAGGAGAGGAATGAATGGTACTTGAAAAAGTCACTGTCCTAATGACATAAAAAAAAAATAAGCAGAATTTTCTTAGTTCTGTCAAAAATAGGTAGGATTGCTGCAGAAATTGAACTTATATGGCCTCATACCTTCAAATACATTAAGTTCTAATGGCCAGTGATATAAGAAAGAGACAGAGAGGGAAGGAAGGAGAGAGGCCACAGACTCTTGTTATGACCCCCAAATCCAAAAGTGTGAGAAGAATAATTCATTCTTCAAAGAAATGTAAAGGGGGTAGGGGATGGGGGAGGGATGAGGTTAGTAATAATGTCATCCAACTACTTGACAAAAGGAAAAAGAAAGCAGTCCCTATCTCAGATCAATAAACATTCTCTTATTAAATAGTACATGGAGAAAATTATTTGCATGAGTCAGATGGCAGAGTACAGGAAATAAGCCCCATCAGATGCAAGCCCTTAAAGCCACACACAAAATTTGTG
Source organism: Cricetomys ansorgei (assembly GCA_026225945.1). NCBI lineage: Eukaryota > Metazoa > Chordata > Mammalia > Rodentia > Nesomyidae > Cricetomys > Cricetomys ansorgei. The sequence goes on from JAMJFZ010003951.1 coordinate 1,039,077, forward strand.
GCAGCACCTGGCTTATCGGAGGCTATCCAAAGCTTGTCGGTTTGTCTATGGCAAAATCTTTCTGTGGCTTTCTCTTTTATGTCTATTTTTTAAAAATCATTCCGTATACTTCCTTAGGGGGTGCTGAGAAGCAAGCACGTGGCCAGTGCAGCCAGCCCTGAGTATGTCAGGAGAATGGAAGACCGCCAACAGCCCCATTCCCTGATGTAAGCCCTCCTGCATAAGCAGATTTCAAAATAACATTTCTCACTCCAAAACATCTAGCGCAGTCTGACAGCTCTTGGATGGGTCGAAATAGGCCTGTTCTTTGAGGGTACTTTACAGTTCAACGTTTGAAAATGTTTTGAATCCTACATTCAACTGAGAAACATCCAAAACCTCAAACCCATTAAAAACAAGACAGAAAAAAATAAATAAGAACAATCTCAATGGCTTTCTACTGTTCCCTCAACTTGCCTTGTGATAGATGTCCCATTGGATCTCCAAGTTAATCATTCCTCTGCTCCTCTCACTGTGCCTCTCAGCTGTACTCTTCTACCTTGCGTAAATGATTATGACTTTGGGTATCTATGAGAAATTTTTTTTTTAAAAATATCTAATGCTGGTGATTTTCAATTCAATTCCCAGCCACAGAGTTTCGATTACATTTTTTTTGAATTAACTCTTAGAATTACTAAACAGGACCTCAAAGGGGAAATCAAGGGAAGGCTCCAGAAGCAGCTCCCCATAGGCTACCAGGTTGGGAGTTACAGCAGAGGATGTCCTTACCCAAGTTATTCACCTTCACTGGGTTTGAACCTTCACCAAATTGTCCTGTTGAGCAGGTAGGAGGAGAGAGTGAGTTATTCAGGCCTTCTTCTCTCAGTTGGAAAGGTATCTTCAAGAATATCTCAATTCTACAAGTCCAGTTAATAGAGTCCATTCCCATCTTATTTTACTCAAGGAATTAAAAAAAATCATTGCAAACATTAAAGAATCTTAGTATCTTTTTTTTTACTGAAACATAAAAGTATAACTTATTTTTTACATCAAATATTCTATTTTTGTAAGGAAAAAAAGGAACAGCAGTAAAAACAAATACTAGTTCTTTTGCACAGAAAATATTTCAAATGCAAGGTGTGTGGAATGGTTAATCTCAGTTGTTAACTTAATGAGCTCCAGAATCACTTTGGAGAAGAGCTTCTGGCTGGGCCTGTGGGGAACTGTTTTGATTAGGTTAGTTGAAGTGTGAAGAACCAGCCACTGTGTGTGGCATCATTCTCTGAACTGGATCCTGGGCTGAATAAAGAGGAGAAAAGGAACTAGGTACAAGCATTCATTGATCTCGGTTTCTTTATTGCAAATGCAATTTGATTGGCTATCTCAAGTTCCTCTCCACAGTAATCAACCTGGAACAGTGAGCCAAAATAAATCTGCAAGTTGCTTTTTCTGCATATTTTATCATAGCAACAAGAAAAGTATCTAAAATAGTATTATGTGTAGACCACCCCTTCCTCTTTTTGAGACAGTGTCTCAGACAGCCCAGGTTATCCTCAGACTTACTATATAGTGGAGAATACCCTTGATCTTCTGATTTCCTGCCTCTGCCTTCACCTCTACCTACACATACCACAACGCTTTGTTTTTATCCACTGACTTTATATAGCCATTTGCAGTTGGTTAGGGCTCTACTGTGGAGTTTTTAATTTTACAATTTTCACTACTTTTCAAATTTTCTACAATGATACTTTAAACTTAAAAAAGTTAAGTGAAGTTATGCAAGCCCATAGTGGCATAGTCCATAAGATTATGGCAAAATAGTAATAACAATGATTAATTAAATAATGAAAATAGTAATAGTTTCCCAATCCCACAAGCTGATTTCACTATAAGGGACTTGTAATTCTTTTAATGGGTTGTGTTGGTATTCACCACTAGACTTCCAAATAGTCTTGATTTTGTAGTTCCAGATCATCTGGCATGACTTTTCTCTATAACAGAAGAGGTCACATACTGTTGCCCACTAAACAATGGCTCTGATGTTCTGTGTTCCTAATACACAGAAAAAAAAAATGATGATGGTGGTTAATCTTATTGGCTCGATTGGAGTAAGAAATACCTAGGAGATTAGTAAAGCACACCTCTGAGTGCATCTGTGGGGATGTTACAAGAGATGAGTGAGGGCAGAAGACCTGATCTGAGTGTAGGTTTTGCCACCCAAGACGGTAAGGGCCCAAACAGAATAACAATGAAAAAAAGGAGGAATCCCCAGCAGGTATTTTAGTTCTGTAAGTTCTATTGGTTCTGGTCCTCTAGAGAACCTGACTAATTCAGTGATATACTTTGCTTCACATGGGGGGGGGTAACATAAATTACAGTCACTGCTCTGGAAATATGGGCACCTCGTCTGCATACAGTGTTCCTCAAAGACTAAGAATTAAAGAGAGATTTGTTCTGATGTCTGTGCAGATCACTCCTGGCACCCAGTAAGAAGCTGCAGAATGATTAAACAAAGTGATAGGTTGAGTTTGAAGCCTGAGTTCATCTGTCAGATGAAGAGATGGGGCTGAGTGCTCTCAAGTCTTGCTGCCACTTGTGATTGAGGGAAAAAAAGAGAGAGAGAATGAACTCTGGAAGGCTTCCTTCTGCTGTTCAGATCTTCCCGTCTCTACATCTTATAACCGCCCCACATTTGCCTACCAGTGCCCTCCTTTCTTTCAAACAATCTTCCTCGGCCTCGGAGGAGAAGGGACAGCATGTCTGTTAATCGTGAGGTGGCTTCAGAAGGAAAATGGATGGAACGATTTTGTCCATCTGTTTTTGTCAAATTTGAAATATGAAACGACTGTTTTCATTGAGCTCTTGTGATTCTTGTGTCTCTCTCTCTCTGCTGGGCATGGAACCCAGGACCTCATACATCCCAGTCAGGTTTGATAAGTGTTCTACCACTAATCTACACTCCTCATCTCCCTCTCTTCCCCAATGATCATATTAATGAGCATTATTTGCTTTATGTATGGTGGGGGCAGGGTTGGAAATAGTAAGCAGAGAGGATGCCAAAGCTGATTCTTACAGAGAGTTAACTTCTTGGCAGTAATTAAGGTATTATTTTTATTATTGTAATAAAAGAAATTAGATAAAGCAAAAGGAAAATCTATACCTCAGCACAGATACCAGGCATCCAAAGCCATTTTATTGTGCTCATTTTCGTACCAACCATTGTGCTTAATCTATTTCTGTTACTATAGCAAAATATTTGATGCTGGCTAACATATAAAGAAAAGTTGTTTGTGGTTGAGAATATAAATGCATTGTAGAGTACTTGCTAGCACACACAAGATCCTGTATTCTATCCCACAGCAAGGGTAGATGGGAGTTATTTAGCTCAGAGTTCTGGTGATTCATGAGCATGATGTTATAATGTGTTTGACCTCTGGTCTTCTAGCTATATTACAACATGGCTATTACCACCATAGCGGAAGTATGCACAAGTAGGAACCGTCACATCCTGAGACTGGAAGCCAGAGAAATCCAGGAGCCAGTCTTGTTCTTTCTGTTGTTATACTTTTTTTTGATAATTTGATTTTTTAAGATTATAATTATATAATTTCCCCCTTTCCTTTCCTCACTCCCAACCTTATCATGTACCCCTCTCTTCAAATTCATTGTTTCTTTTTCTTTAATTGTTGTTTGTTGTTGGCGGTGATGGTGGTGGTGGTGGTGGTGGTGGTGGTGGTGGTGATGGTGTGTGTGTATGTCTGTATGTACTCCTAACTATGTCTAATTACAATCTGCTCTATCTGTATTATGTAACTTATATGTATATGTTTTCAGGGCTCACTATTTGGTATTGGATAAACAGTTGGTATGCTCTTTGTGTACTGACGAAGTCTCACCAACATGGCTACTTAATTATGACCTGAACAAGAATGACACAAATAGACATGCTAACATGGAAATCTCATGAGGCATCAAACCTAGACAAAGAACTACAGGCAACTAAGGGATGCTGAGAGTGGCCAAAATACTATTTTGTTATAATTTTACCAATCTTTTATTGACACATAAAAATTCTACATATTTGTGAGGTAGTATGTGATGTTTCAATACATATATGCATTGTATAGGCTTGCTCCTCAACTTTAAGAGCTATATATAACATAAGAGCTATGTTAATCTCTTCAAAGAGTGGTGCCACCAATAATCTAATTAGTTGTCATGATGCTCCATGTTTTTTGTCATTCAATACAGTCCTGACCACAGTTTCCTCTCCCTCCATTCTTCCCAGCTGTTCCTGACCCCGTCCTCTGTTTCCCTCAGGAAAGAGCAAGCCTCCCCTGGGATATCAACCAAACATGGCATAACAAGACAAGGCACAAACCTTCATATCAAGGCTGGGCAAGGTAACCCAGTAGGAGGAAAAAGGTCCCAAGAGCAGGTAAAAGAGTCAGAGACACACCCACTCTTACTGTTAGGGATCCCACAAAAAACACCAAGCTAGCAGGCGAGGCCCTAGTGCAGATCCATGCAGACTCCCTGATTGCAACTTCAGTCTCTGTGAGCTCATTTGAGCCCTGTTTAGTTTAATACAATGAACTGTGTTCTCCTGATGTCCTCGACCCCTCTGGCTCCTACAATCCCTCCTCCCCATCTTCCGCGGGGTTCCCCAAGCTTTGTCTAATGTTTGGCTATGGGTTTCTGCATTTGTTGTCGTCAACTGCCAGAGGAAGCCTCTCTGATGATGATTATATGCCCCATTTCTTGACAGTTCCAGTACCTCTCGACGTTTCTACACTGAAGATCCAGTTTCTAGTACGTGAAGCTTTGGGGGCATGTAGTCAAATCATTTCCAAACAACAGCTCAGTGGGATTGATCTAAACCCCTCTCACGTCAGGCATGCTACCCATCAAGTTCTGAACTGTATGTCTTTAGGTACCCTTATCCTGTAATTTAGGCACATTCATCCCTGTTAACATTAAGTTAACAATGTCGTCGGGCTCTACTAATATAATGTCATGTTGTGTCCAAGCTATTGAGTACATTGGTTTAATTTACCACTTTCATGGTTACTGTTGCATCGTTTTGTTGAATACACGCTGATGAAAGTGGACAAATTGCTCATAAGTGGTTTATTGAAAAATACTGATAAGACTAGTGTCATACAAGTTCCAACTTAAAATGATGTTATAAATACAATCCACAGAGTCCCAGTCGAATTTTTATTGTGAGTCTATAAATACAAGTAGGAACGAATCTGTCTGTGAAGATATCTGACAAGTCCCTAAAACAGAAATCTTAAACTGGAAATATAATGACTGATACCTGAAAATCAGATTTTTAGTAGACCTGTAATATATTTAAAAACTCTCCAGGGTATAGTCTGTTATATAACTTTATTAGATAAGAGGATGAAGGCCCTGAGATTTCTGCTATTTAAAATCAGACTAAGCTCCCATGTAGCTTTATTATGTTTATTGAAAACAAGCATAAAATAATGTCTCTCATTATGCAAATCATTAGTTACAGATCTAAAATTAGAGAGCAATCTAAGGAGTGCCACTTTAAACTGTCCTTCTTTTGGCAAACACCACATCAATTGTGTTCCTTCTGGAAGCTTGTGAAAGCAAATTCAAAAACTAACGGTCGATATACTCAAAGAAAAGGCACAGTTAGCTATTGGTAAACATAATATCATGTACTAGGTTTGATATTTTGTTTTACAGTAAAGCGAAACTACTGAAGAAGCAAGCATGAATCAGCATTTAGCAAATATGCTGCACGTACACGAAGAGGAAGGGTGACAGCCTTTTCTGATTATAACTGAGAAATCATGCTATAGGAGATGATATGTTTTGCTCACTTGTGGTTATTTTTAAGAGCCATGATGTAGCCTAGCCAAGAACGAAGTGTACCTGGGACAATATTTGGATTGGTCTTCAGCTACAACAGCTTTTCTGTATAGAGCAGATTCAGCTTAATGTCAATCCACACCCTATTCAATTCCCAGAAAAGTAGCCACAGGAAAACGAACCCCTTGACTTTGATTGATGGTTGTAAGCAGCGTGAAAAGTTTTGCATGTAATTAAATCACGTGCTTTTCAGATGCATATGTGAAGAAATGAGTAGCAGAGTAGTCTCCTCCGATCCACGGGGAGGCCCCAGTACAAATCTGAAACTATAGATAACACTGAATCATATATGCTTTTTTTTAACTATACAAACAAACCTATTATAAATTTTAGTTTATAAATCAGAGGTAGTAAGGGATTACCAACAATAATAGAGAAATTTTAACAGTAAACTGAACAGAGCAGTATGTGCTCTTATTATTTGAACACTATCTCAAGCCCCTACAGTTGAACTTTTATGTTGGCTTTGTAAGCACAGTACTGGGGAAATAGTAAGGCTCTAACTCACATTTTTATTGTCTTACTTTTTCTGTTGTTTTGTTTTGAAGCAGAGTTTCATATGGCCTGGGTTGCCGAGGAAGAGATTGACATTTTGTTGGTGGTATTTGTTCTGTTTGAGACTGGTTCTCTTGTATCCCAAGCTGGCCTTGAACTTGCTGTGAAGCTAAGCCTGGCCTTGAACTCTTTGATCCTCTTGTCTCAACCTCTCAAGTACTGGGTATACAGGCATGATCCACCCTGCCGAATTTGTGTGATGCTAGGAATCAAACTCAGGACTTTGTGAATGGTAGGCAAGCACTTTACAAATTGAGCTACGTTCCCAGTCCCAATTCATACTTTTCTATTAATAGTCACGCAGTATCATAGTATTCATGTTAGTGATAACCAATATGAGGTACATGACACACGGATACTACTCAACAAACACATGATGACCATCATTACCTATCTCCGGAGTCAATGCCTTAGAATGCTACAATTCCAGTTCCTGCTACTGCAGCAATTGTCTTTATTACATTGTCATTTATGTTCATGCCCCCTAGTACAGTTTTTAATCTCAAATGTCCCCAAGGGACCAACTGTTGAAGGCTTGGACCCTGTGGTGGTATTGGGATGTGGGGGAAACTTTAATAGGTGGGGCATTAGGTGACCGAATGCATGTTCTCTAGCGGGATTTTAGGCCCTTAGCCTCTTCCTGTCTCTTCACTTGCATTTTGAGTACCACGAGTCTAATATTCTTCCTCCTACTCCATATGCTCCTGTCGTTAATATACTGTGTCACCACAGGCTCAAAGAAAATAGAGCTAAGTGACCTCCTTTTTGTGTTTGTGTGTTCTCAGGTGCATGAATGTGCATGGCTGTGTCTGTGCAGTATATTTACATGCTTATGTAACGTGTGTGTGTGTGTATGTGTGTGTGTGTGTGTGTGTGTGTGTGTGTGTGTGTGTATGTAGAGCCAGATGCCAATATTTCATGTCTTCCTTGGTCTATTGCCACTTAATTTTTTCAGACAGGGTCACTCACTGAACTTGGAACTCACGGATTCAGCTAGACTAGCTGACTAGCAAGCCTTAGGAATCTACCTGTCTCCACTACCCTGGCATTATCCTTACAGCTATATGCCACCATGAGAGGCTTTTTATGCAGCTGCCAGGGATTCAAACTCAAGTTCTTGTGCTCCCGTAGCAGGCACTTAACAGACTGAGTTATCTTGCTAGTCCACAAACTACTCCTTTTACATTAATTCTCTGAGATAGTTTGTCACAGCAATAGAAAGTTGGCTACCACAATCTCCATGCTGGAATATTAAACTCTTTCACTGCAGGGTGCATATCACTCACCTTCCCCATCATGTAAGACCTCAATATTTATGTGTTAAATGACTCTATGTGTGTAAAATGGACCAGGAATTGGAGTATTAGAACTGTTTCTGTGCTGAAAGGGAACTACATGTGAGCATATATGAATAGCAGGCTTCTCTATGAAACAGAAGGACAGGTTCTTCCCTTCCTTTAATGAGTTACAAAATACTGCACTTAGTCAAGTAGATGTCCGCTTAAACTAGTAACAAGTCCAACCAATGAGATTTCTCCTTTCATCAGAGAAATATTGATTAAGCAATTATTTCCCTTTGGGGCTGTGGAGCTATAGCCTTAACAATTCATAATATGGTATGGTGCCTTCTATATTTCTATGTCAGAGGCAATTTATGTGAGAACTAGTTCAAATTTGAATAGGTAAAAATTATGTCTCTTTTCTCTGAAAAACCATTAACGTACTAATAAAGAAAAACTTGGTAACAATAGAATTTTAACTCGGAATTGATGTTGTATGCCACGCTGTGTTGCTTTTGCTACAAGATATTCAGTGTTTTTAATAAATGCAGATATATCATGACAGCAGAAGCAATAAACACAGAAAATACAAAGATCCATTTTGTTACTGGGAGTTTTAGATGATAAACAAATTAAAAGTATTTGTCTCCAGGGAAGGCAACACATTGTAACACATAGTAACACATTGATTGTTTACTTGGGTAAAGACATTACATTAAAAGGAAAAATGAAATTAAAACACGAAAACAAAATCCATATACAATTGATTCTATACTTCAAGTCAATACACATGCATATGTAGATTTAACTATATGTGGCCCATGAAACAGCTGAGGGATTTGGGAGTCAAGAAGCTGAAAAGAACTGTAAAAAGTCATCCAAAATAAAGATTGCTTTATGGCTTCACCTACTAAAAGGGTACTGGTTGAATAACATAGCAATGAAGACCATAGAGATAGCCCCTGAAACAAGGGGATTCGAATTTGAAAATCTACACAAAGATGTCTCATATATTAATAAAACTTCATTAGAAAATTTAGACCTCCTATTGCTACAAAATCTCACTTCCTAAATAGTAGATCGACTCGCAGATGCACTCCAATTCTTTCATTCCTGTGATGTTTAATTACGTTTGTACAGTGTATGTTGGTTTTTCAGTATTCTTATGTTGCAGATGTTTTAAACAAAAATACATAAATCTTTACAGACTGAGTTTAAGGACTTTTGGTTTCTCACTGCAATTTTGACAGACTCAGAGATACCCCCAGGGTCCTCACCTCCTACTACCCTTACCTTTATACCTGCTGGTCTCCTTGAGAATGCATGGGGCCTGTGCTGTGTATCTAATTAACAGACTACAGCAAAGGTGATGGGAGGTCACTACTGTGATTATGTTTCATTATATAACTCATCTTGCCAGCAGATATTTCTTGAGACTAGAATTGCACTCTCTCCCGTCGCTAGCTTTCAAAAAAAGCAAGCTGCTGTGACTCCTATAATTGTAAAGAATTGAACACTGCCAACAATCACAGAAAGGTAGAAGGAAATGAGTCTCTGGTTAAAAGCCTTGTAAACCTCATGATTACAACTTATGGGACTCTCAGGAACATCTAGATAAGCAATGCCAAGATTGCTAGCCCACAGAAATTGAAGGATAATAAATGTGTGCTGATGTTTTTAGGCAGCAATAGAAAACTAATGCTGATTTTTGTGCCTAGAAGTGGGTATAGTTGTCATAGATACCTGAAAACTGTGAAAATGGCTTTAGAACTAGGTGGCAAGGTTGGAAAGAATTTTAAGGATCATGGCAGAGAATGTCTTAGTCAGCTTGAACAGATTGTTGGGAATCTGGACTTTGAAGATATTAACTCATAACAGCTCCAAAGGAGGCAAGATACATGTGATTGGAAATTGGAAGGAGTTATGGCATGGCACAGATTTAGTAAAAAATTTTGTCCCAACATTATGAAGACAGTACTCACAAGTTATAGATTTCGATGTGGTCATACACTTCACATTCGTGCTTTGGTCAACAATAGACCACCTATATGATGGTAGTTCGGTCGGAATATAGTGAAGCTGAAATGTTCCTGTTGTTTTATGCTGTCATAGCTGTCCTAATGTCATAGTGCAAATGGTACTCACGTGTTTAAAATGATGCTCATGTACACATGTAAGCATACTATGCTGCCAGACATAAAATGTATCATATGCAATCATGTATATTACATAATTATTGATAATGATAATAAGCAACTGGCTTGAACATTTACTACCTTGGCCATTACTTTTACGTTACTCCTACTTATAAATAGTTTAGTATGAATTAGTATGTTGGATTACACTGTCAGCAGGCTCATAACTCACGATTACCACAGTTCTTGATTGCAGCATTTCCTTTTGTGCTTGATTTCATCTCATGCTGTTTGATCTCTCGTAGCTGCTAAGTACACAAAATCCACGGGGGCTGTTACTAGTAAGAGGCTGTGTTGAGGGAGAGACCTGAACACAAAATTAAAGGTGATCAAACATTACATAGATAGAAAACCACCATGCCTCATTCCACCACAAGTTACCATCTTGAAAAATAAGAACAAAATGACAGAAGCTGCTAAAGAATGGGCTTTGTTGAAGGCAATGTGACTAACAGAAATCTGAGAATGGCCTTGTATGTGCTCTATCACTGAACCATACCTCCAGCTCATGAGTCTGGCTGGTTGAAATGATTTAAAAATTGTGGCTTCATACATGTACGAGGGAGTTGTGACTGTAAGTGTTGATGTGAAGGCAGCCAAAGAACTTTTGGAAACTCTAGACAAATCAATTGCACAGGAAAAGCAAACCTTCCATATGAATAAGACAACCCTATTCTTGAAACAGTGCCAGGCTTTGAAGCTTTTGAAAGACATCTTGCTTGGGGGCAGTGTTGCAGGGTACAAATTAAAACCTATTATGATCTGTAGAGTGAGGACTCTTGGGCCTTTAAGCACATGGACTAAGAATGCCTTCCCTATTCACCACAGGAATAGTAAGAAGTCAGGGGTGATTCAACATCTCTTCTAAAATGTCCTGTTTGGAGAATAGCGTGCTTTCAGGATATTGCATATTGTTAATAACGTTCCCATTTGCCCTCCAATTATTTTGATCTTCATCTCAATATCAAAGCAATAGTTCTCTCTTCAAATACTACCAGCCAATCAGGTAATCACAGAAGCTTTTAAGGCTGGCTACTTCAGTAGGCCCAGGCAAGTACAGTCATGGAAGAAGACACTGAGAAGAGGTGAATGGAGTTCTGAAAGGATTGCAGCATCTATGACTACATGAAATCCTTGCTTGAACTCATATAGCAATTTCCTCCTGAGATGAAACATTCCCTCCAGGAAGGAACATGGAAGCTCATGAGAGCTTGTTTACTCAGGGAGTAACCAAACATCACATGTCTGGGAAAGCTGAAGATTATAAGGTTCAGGAAAGCCCCTCCCCTCAAGGATATGGAAACAGTAAGCAATTGCCAGGGAGAAGAGAGAAGGTTAATCTGCCTAGAAGAGATTGTCCAACCTATCAAGGTGCCTTGTATGTCAAACAGAGAGCTCTAGGGTTGCAACTTCAATGAGCCATCACCTTCTGGGGCTAGCCTTTTTGGTAATGCAACTGCCGTTGAGTCATCCTTGGACCTGTAAGTAACCCAAACAAATCCATAGGATTACCAAGTTGGAGAATGGTGGAGATGTTACTTTGGTTTGTCATCGGTGCCCTATTTGGGGTGAGTAGACAGAAAAGTCTCAGACACGCTTGTAGTGGTGTATTAAAGGAGTGCCTGAGTGCCAAGTAGGGGGAAGCTGCAAAAGTCAACACCAAGGTTGTGTTTGAGAGAGAGAAGCATGACACAGAGGAACTCTACTACATGTGCTTTCTACAGACACGACCAATGAGGAGTAGCTGCAGCTGGAACATGGACACACAGTACATAAGGAAGTAAGAGGAAGGAAATAGGAAACGGCATGGGGGGAAAAGACAATCCCCTGGAAAATTAACAGTTGAGTGTTTACCAGCAGCTTTTGTAGACCTCACCCAGCTCCTTAAGGAGATTTTCCTCCATTGAGGAAATGGACCTTGTGGTGGTTACTGTTGATCATCCATTTAACAGAATCTAGAATCGATTGGGATATGGGCTGCTTGGGGGGGAGGTTCTTTATTTAATTAACTGAAGTGAAATAAGAGATAATGGACTCTGTTTCAAGCACCATCTCAAAACCTTGAGGAAATTACTTCAGAAACACCATCAGCTTGGACAAAGAGGATGGAATGCAAAGTTCCTCCTGGATGGCCTGAATTCTTCCGGCAACAAATCCACTGATAAAACAACCCAGCTTGGAAATGGTGCTGCCTTTCCTGGAAAAGGAAGGATAACTCTGGAGTCATCAGTGCTGTACACAGTATCTGCCTATGAGGGACTTAGCAGCCTTCTCCCTTGTAAGATCAGCTGTTGTCCTGTTCAACAGAGCTCATCCTCAAAGAAGCCTTATTTTATTTCATAATAGCCCTAAATCACAAGAGTAGTCATGCTGGCAGTTTGGATAGTCCAAAAAAAATCCATAAATTGCCTCCTTTGACTGAAAAAACATAAAGGCCCTTGATGTAATAAGGAAAAGAAATCATTGTCGACCGTGGACGCTATAATATACAATAATTGGTTACTATTAATCTCTTACGATGACTAATTATCATGACAAATTTGCCAGTTTTTGGAAAAATCCAGAGTATCTACAGGATTTGGTGCTATCTATGCTTTGGAGTTTCCACTGAGTCTATTCTGCACAGGTCGGAGGAGGGACTACCGCATCTCTTCTTAGCTCTACATTTGTTGGTGTCAGTAACTAGAGATTCGTCATAGTGGGAATGTTCATGGCAAAAATATATTTTTGACCAAGGCTTAAGACAAGATCTTTATCTCCTTTGAGAGTTAGTGGTTACGTATTTCCCAGCATATACCACATGTCGTGGTGTTTGTGTCAATAGTTTCTCTAGGTTACAGTCATAGAAGTAAGATTTTCTTTTCTTATTGTGCTTGCCAGCTTTTCATTACTGTAACATAATACCTGAGATAGCCAATATGGAGAGAGAAACGGTTGATTTGGGGGTTATGGTTTTAGAAATTTGAGTCCATGGCCAAGTAGACGTGTTGTTTTCGGATCTGTGACAAGAGAGTGCACCAGTGATAGAAGTACATAGTGAAACAAACCTGCCTATCTCATAGCAGTTGGGACAAAGAATGTAGAGGAGACAAGGATCCCATACTTCTCTTTGAAGGCCCCAGTGACCCAAGATTTTCCACTCTCCCCTAACTCTTCTTCCCATGTAGGTGCTGGTACTCAAAGCCAGGCCCTCTGGAAGAGCAGCCAGTGCTCTTAACTGCTCAGCCATCTCGTCATCCCCTGGCACATTTTTATTTTACTATATGTTGTAAAATTGTTCTAGAAAGTGTTTGTGCTATTTTATATTCCTTTTGTTGGCATGGGAGGTTGTTGGAGAAGTTTATTTCTAGTTAAGTTTTAAATCATTGTTTTGTACATTGTTGGTGGAAGGGCTGCCTAAGCCTTTGGCCGTTTGTATTATGTGCAGGTGTTGGTGATATGTAAATATGTGATTCAGATGTTTGTTCATAATCTGCAGCTGCGCACTGCTCTGTGGTACAGTCATTGTGAAAGAGCAAAGTTGCCATAGAGGAATTCTTGTAACCCCTCTCCCACAGTCTCAGGCAACATGGAGAGAACACTTCCCTTAGGCCTTGAAGGGTGACATATCTGAGCTGCTAAAGGATTGTGGGATGAGACTAGGCTACAGGTTTCCTTCATTATGCAAATAGGCCTTTGGATGAAGGGGTGGAGTTTTTGTATCAGTAGAACACCAGAGGAGCTTCTGGATCAATAAAAATCCCTGAGACCAGACGATAGAGGGATGGAGGTTCTGCTGTCCAGTATGATACTTACCATGACAGATGGTTCCCTCTGCCGAGGTCTGACAGGGTTTGCATTTAAGAAAGTGTCTTCTTGTCTTCTTTGCAAACCGACACCGTAGCATAATTTTACAGAAGGTCATTTCATCAAAATTTTACCAATGCCTATTATTTACCTTTGTTGCACTAGGGGTTTGGAATGGTAGCAGTATTTGGGTTTTCTTTGTTAGTAACAGCCTTATTTGGACATATAATAGATAGCCCACGCTTAACATGTACAAACTAGGTAAATTTTAGTATATGCATTCATAACCATCACCATATCATGACAAGTAACAATGAACACATTTGTCACTCCTGACAGATCCCTTATGTCCCTCACCATTGTTAATCTATGTCTTAATCTTTGTCTTAATCTATGGAGCTGCTATAATAAAAATGCAGAGTAGCAAGATGGCTCAGCAGGCTTTTCCACCAGGCCTGACAAACTGAGTTCAGTGCCCAGAACCCACATGGTAAGAAGAGCCAACTTCTATAAGTTGTTTTCTGACCTCCATTTACATACACACTATGGCAAATGGTACACACATACATAAATAAATAAACAGAACATGTGTAAATAGAATGTATGTAAATGTGCATGCACATACATACACATAGTAAACTATGTGGCTTATAAACTATATCAATTTATTTCTCACAGTCTGAAAGATGAGATGTCCAAGATGAAGGCACTGGATGAGGCCATGTCTGGTGAGGGTACATTCCTTCTACATGGAGCCTTCTTATTTTGGTTGTATGAGGCTGAAGGGATTCAGTAATTTTGGCTTGTACAAAAGACAATTGTGTCATGTTATGTGGCATTATCATGTTCATTTGAAGATCACATATGGACTAAGGAAATGTATATTGGCACCAAGCTGACAAGAAGTGGGCTTGTGATAGCCAGGTTCTGAGTATGTATGTATGTATGTATGTATGTATGTATGTATGTATCTATCTATCTATCTATCTATCTATCTATCTATCTGCCTATCTATCTATTTGCAGTTATAGGGATCAATCTTAAGTCCTGACACTTGTTAAGCAGACATTCTACTACTGAGGTATATGCCAAGGAGTGAGTAGTTTTTAGTTGACTGGTTAAGGTATACTGGCAGCAGGTAAAATGTCATATCTTGATGTGCCTATGAGAATATTTATAGAATGGACTACCATATGGCCTTGAATATGGAAGAGCCATTTGCTTTAGTACATTTACCTAACAATCAAGCACTGCAGACCTGGATGGAATATAAAGGTGAACTGACTTCCTCTGGGCCTGAGACATCCACTTTCTCTTGCCCTCAGGTATTAGCACTGGTCTCAGGCATTCAAACTTTAGAGACTTTAGCCTGCCACAAGTCCTAACACTTTAGTATCTAACTGAGAACTGCATCATTCCTTCCCCTGGTTTTCAGGCTGAGTTAACTTTTCTGATTTTCCAGTTTGCTGCTCTTGTAAGTCATGAGGTTTCTTGATCTCCATAGTTGCATGAGTCAATTTTCATAAGAAATCATCTTTTATATATCTATATATGCATCCTGTTGGTTCTATTTCTCTAGAAAAACACTGATTAATACACCCTCCATCCCTCTAAACCCTGCCCTTGTCTCCACTGTTCTATCAGCTTTCCTAAAGATTCATTTGCATTTTCTAAAATGTTACCCAAATGGAATTATGCAATATATGCTTCTGTGTTTCATTCAACAAAATTATTATGAGGTTAATTTGTGCTGCTGCTTTTAGTTCATTTCTTCTATTGATAACTTGTAGTTCATCATGTGGATATACTACAATTATTTTATCCATTTACATATTCATGAATGACTGAGTTTTTTTTTTCCTGTGACTATTACAAATAAACTCGCAATGTATAAACCTTTGTATGGACATCAGTTGTCACCTCTCTTGGGTAAATATTCAAGAATAGTGTTACTGAATCATGTGGTGGGCATAAGCAAAATATTGAACACTTGGAATGGTTCGATTTATTTTTACATTGAATATATTCTAATATGCATACCGTACAGACTACATATTAGTTGATTTGTATTCCACCAATGGCTAATGACTTTGAGACAGGAAGCAAGCACTAAGGACTAATGATTTAAATCATCTTCTCAAACACTTGTTTACCATCTAAGTATCCTTTTTGACAGAATATGTGTTCTAACCTTTCACTCATCTCTTTTCTCTTTCTTTTATCCAGTGCTAGAGTTGGTTAAAACCTAGGGCTTGTGCATGCTAGGCAAAATATAAATGCAAAATACAAATCATTATCAGATACATTACTATCAATGTTTCTCTTCCAGTTTATGGTGTATCTTTTAACTTTTAAAATTGTACTTTGCCCCCTATTCTTACTATTTCTTTCTGATTACTGTTCATGTATGTGACATGCATGTAGATTGCATGTAGACATATTGATGCCACGGAACATGCCTTGGAGATCAGAGGGCAACTGTGTGGAGTCAGTGCTCTCCTACTTTTACCAGGACTCTAAGGAGCAATCTTACAGAGCAAGGGCCTTTGCACACTGATCCATCTCATTGTTCCCTGACAACACCTTTTAAAGAAAAGAAAGTCTTAATTCAAATGAAGTACATATATCAATGGGGATGGTGATTCTGTCTTTGGTGTAACATAAAAAAAAAAAAGAATCTTATCCTGGCATGCAGTTGTATGTTGCAAAAGTTTATTTTTAGTTATGTTTAAAATGGTTGTTTTGTGCACTGTTGGAAAAAGGGCTATCTAGGCCTTGGCATTTGTATTGTCTGCAGGTGTTGGCTTTATGTAATGATTGCTCATGATCTGCACATGCTATCAACGGAGCATGTTCTTAGGTACCAATAAAACACCCTGAGATGAGACACTCAAGGTTCCAATGTTCAGGATGGTACTGGCCATGATAGTGGTTCCCTCTGCTGAGGTCTATCAGGGTTTGCATCTATGAAAATGCCTCCTTGTCTTCTTTGCTGAGTGCCACTGCAGGTGTACAACTGCAGGCATACACCCGTGATACCAGTACTCAGAACGCAGAAACAGGATGATTTCAAGGGCAAGGCTGAGTTGCATAGGGAGAACTTATATCAAATAATAATAATAATAATCTTCTTGTAACCCAAGATCACAAATATTTTCAGCTATTTATGTGTCAGAGCAAGAAAAGGCTATATTAAGTATAAGACAGCCAAAGAATACCTCTAAAGTACTAGAGTTCTCTATCTAGTGAAGATTTCAAATTCACATAGAATGTAATATTTTTTGTACATTCAAAACCTGAAAGAAGCAATTACTTGCAAATCTATATTACAAGAAATGTTAAAAATCCTCCAGGCAGAAAGTAAATTATATTGGATGAATATTTAGATTGTTACAAAGGAATCTGAATGAAAATTACAGATATGTATATATTAGCTTGTCATTATTACTGTAACCACTTAGCACAAACCTAGAGGGCTAAAACAGCATAAATTCATTATTTGACAGCTCTGTAGATTGCAAGTCTGACAGTTGTCTCCCTAAGCCAAATCATGATGTTGTCAGAGCTATGTTTTATTCTGGAAGCTTTACGAATGAGTCCGTTTCTTTGCTGGCTGTCATCTGGAGGTTATTCTTAACTGTAAAAGATCTCTGGCTCTTATACATGGCCTCCTTTATCAAAATTCTTCTCACATTGCCATTTCTACCACCTACTCCTTTTTTCCTCTCTTCCACTTTTGACTCAGGTTGTTACATTGAACCCACCTAACACTCCTTCTATCACCTCCTTAACCTGGGCCAGAAAGTTGGCTCAGCCAGTAAAGGCACTTGCCACTAAGCCTGACAGTCTACATTTGATTTCCTGAGACCAACATGGTGGAAGGAGAGAACAGACTCCTGCAAATTATCTTCCCACCACCACATCCAAGCCATGCACACTTAAATAAGTAAGAAAGTAAATGAATAAATTAAAAAAAATATAATATGCTTTTAAAAGTTAAAGTTTTAA
This sequence comes from Cricetomys ansorgei, assembly GCA_026225945.1. Lineage (NCBI taxonomy): Eukaryota > Metazoa > Chordata > Mammalia > Rodentia > Nesomyidae > Cricetomys > Cricetomys ansorgei. The sequence goes on from JAMJFZ010003951.1 coordinate 1,056,790, forward strand.
GTTTAAAACTTTAAAGATTTTATAGTTTAAAGAACTTAATCATACCACCAAGGTCTCCTTTGACAAATAAGCTGACATGTTCATAGGTTCTAGGAACTAAGACATGGTCATCTCTGGAAGGCCATTGAACTATTATTCTGCCTACCACAGTGATAAACATTGAAAAAGTTTTCTTTTTATTTAAATAACCTGAAAAGATAATTGCATATTTAAAATAAGAACAATGTGTTGTTCAGAAGATGTGGAGGTAAAATGCCTGACAACAACAGCACAATGGTCTGCACGGGATAAATGGAAGTGTAAATGCAAAGTTCAAATAGGAAATGTGAAGGAACATTTTATCATCAGAAGGCCCTGTTCATTCCTCAGCTTTCATTAGCGTAACAAATAACTGTGGTAATCAATTTAGAAAGAGAAGAAGTTTGTTTTAGCTCACAGTTCTGAAGGTTCCAGTCTATGATCAGTTAGCTCTGTTGCCTTGGGCCTGTCAAAGCTCACCATGGCAAGAACACTAGGCGGAACAAAACCTTTTACTCGGAGGCCAGAGATGTAGTGTGCAGACAGAGGACTGTCCTAGCAAATGACCCAAAGGCCAGAGATGGAGTGTGCGGACAGAGGACTGTCCTAGCAAATGACCCAAAGGCCAGAGATGGAGTGTGCGGACAGAGAATTGTCCTAGCAAATGACCCGAAGGCTGGAGATGGAGTGTGCGGACAGAGGACTGTCCTAGCAAACAACCCGAAGGCCGGAGATGGAGTGTGCAGACAGAGGATTGTCCTAGCAAAGGTGAGTCCATGGGTTTGAGCTCTAGCACCTGAAAATAAAATAAAGACAGATACAAATGTAAAAGCTTTACATCTCTTGGCTGGGATATGGAAAGAGAGAAAAAGGAGACGTGGTACCCACAATCCCCTTTGGGAGCATGCTTGCCTGTAGCTGGAGTTAGTGTGTTGTGAGATGACAGATGTGGCTTATGGAACTGAACTGTGGTCCTCAGCAAGAGCAGCAAGAGCTATCACTCCAGCACCTGGGCTCTGTCTATGAAAATATTGACTACCTTTCAGTGGTACTAATGACTGAGGACAAAACTTTTAACACATGAGCCTTTAGTGGCCATTCTCTATTCAAATCAAGCCTCAATAAGTTAAACATGTTTCCAGTTTAATTAATACAATAAATGTACATCCTTGTTCATTATTCCCTTGTATATTATATACATAAAAACTCTTTTTCTTCAAGATAGGGTCTCACCGTGTAGTCTTGACTAGCCTAGAACATGAAACTCTCCTGCCACCTCCTCCTAAATTCTGGATTACAAGTACCTGCCACCATGCTGGGCTTGATTGACGAACTTCAGCTTCCTAATGATGAAGGGATATTTGTGAGATCAGAGTATGTTCTTATTCTATTTTACTAGAAATTGGCAACATGTTTGCTTTCAGTTATATTTGGTTAATAAAGAATAACAAGTCTTGTTATATCATAACTATACTTTCTATTACTGCATTGTTTAACTCTTGTCCACCTTATGAAAATTATATCTCGCTTTATTTTTTATATTAGCCAACTACTCATGTCCTTTTCATATGTTTATTGATCATGAAGGTTTCCTGTTGTTCCCCTCCCCTTTTCCTGAGATTTATAGGCATTCTTTAGGTTTCTGTATACAAACCGCATTCAATTATGTAGGTCGTGAGGACCTTATCAGCGCCTCTGCCTTGTGTCTTTTAACATCCACATGGTTTCTTCTTTTGTACAGAGATTTTGCAGTTTTTCTTCTGGTGGAGGCATTAGACTTGGGCCTTGTGTATGCTAAGCAGGTACTCTAGCTGAGCTCCAGGCTCAGCCCCTTTGAAACATTTTCCTTCAGTTAGACTTACTGATTTTTCCTTTGACGGTCTGCATTTTTTCTGTTTTGTCAAAGAAACCCTACATTTTCTGACAGAAGTTTCAAAGCTTATTTTCTCACACAGACATTTCCCATTCATCTGGAGCCATTTTAAAGTTTAAGCATAGAATTGTTTATCCATTTGTCTTAATTGTCTTAGCTTCAGGCCAGCCTTTCCTTAGAGATTCATAATGCCATCTCTGCTCTATATGAAATTTCCATAATTGTCTGAATCTGCTTCTGAATTTTTTTATATCTGATCAATCTATTCATCTCTGATTGATTGGTACACTGGCTTATTATACTATAGCTTTTTGTCTTTTGAAACTGAGTCTCATATCTCAGGCTGGCCTCATACTTGCTATGTAGTCCATGATGACCTTGAACTACTGGTCCTCCTGCTTCCACCCCCAAGTACTAGGATTACAAGGATTTTGCCTGGCTTGAGTTTGTGCTTGTCTTGTGCAGTGAGTCATATGTGCAACTTGCCCTTCTGTGTCCAAAAAAAACACTGTTTCTTTTGCAATCACTCACTGCCCCTTATAATAGTTCCTTATAATATGGTTCTTATAATAGTTCTGCTTCCTCTTCTGCAATCATTGCTGAGCCTTGGGAGAATAAGGAGTTGGGGGTTGGAGTGACTGTGGGTGATATGGATATATCATTTGTGGCTGAACATTCCACAGCCCTGTGTTCTTTACACCCTAATCACTTGTGTGCCTCTGTATTAATCACCATCTATTACAGACTGAAGCTTCTCTGATGAGGGTTGAGAGACACTCTAATCTGGGTCTCCAGGCACAAGGTGCAGCTAGAGAGTCTCTGGTGGGGAGAGGCCTTGGATTTTGTGAGTTTCAAAAGGGCCATAATGCTTTCTTATCCCTTAAACTTTTTGTTTGATATTTACTGAATGTTTCCTTATATTTATTTAGATGTGTACATTTGTTTTCTATTTTTTCTCATGTATCCATAAAAATAAAATTTAAACTGATTAAGAGATTCTTAAGCATCTTAACTGACATTCAGGCTATGACCTCTCTGAACCACTATAAAGCTTCAGTATTTGTGTTTTCTCACACAGTAATGGTCTCTATGTCATAAAGGACATTGGTAGTGCATCTATTTTCACAGAATCCTACTGCTGTAGGTGAAATGTACTGCCCCTGCTGAAATGATCTTCCTGGCCACAGGATCTACTCTAGAAACCTTCCTGGTTTAGGTTCCTTGAAGTGCTTTTCTGATCTTTGCAAGAAAATGTGAAATTTCAGCAATTGTTCTAGTAACAGGGATTCATGTTATTATTTTGTATTATTATTTTTGGGTATTATGTATTATTGAAATAAATTTGTATGACATCAAATTTATTCCTGCTGCTCTGCCTTGATGCTCTTTTCATTTTAATGCTAAATCATTGTGTGATTTTAAGACATTTATAACAGCCATTAAACATGCAGCCCCTATATGTACATAACCTAAGTGAAGTAACAGTAAAAGAACAGTTTTTACCAAAAGTTCAAAGTTCACTGCATCCCAGGCGGTAACAGCTCCATCACCAACTATCTTGGAGGAAAAGATGTGAAAAGTCAATTTTTGCATGGCATATTCTAGTTTTAGAGCCATTTGAAACAAAAAGCAAGCTGATAGTTGATGAATGACGGTATTTGTAGCAGAATTACTGTTTTTAAATGTAGGCATACAATTCTTGAATGTTATAAATGTGCCATTTTGTCTTTTACTGATATTTTCTACGTACTTAAGTTTATCATTGTAAATTCTATATTTTATATAATGATACCATATAATTGACTTTTGGGATTAAAATATTATATATATATATATATACATACTTTGTCTTCAGTGACCCTACTACATTATCTCTATAAATGTCTTTAGATTTTCTGTATAAGAAAAATATGCATAAAAATAACAGCCTCATGTCTCTTCTTTGGCAATCTACACTTCCTGATTATTTTTTTCTTTCATGATTTATTGGCCAGGACAACTAATGCAGTTTGGAATAGATGTGGTTATAATAAACACATTTGTATCATTCAAAAAGTCAGATTTTCTTCAATTTCACTATAAAACAAGAAGCTCTAGGTTTTTTCTGACATCATTCTCAAGTTCCAGGCCATTTTTTAAAATGATCCTGTCTTAAAAGCTTTATTCCTGAATCACTGTTGAATTTTATCGTATGTCTTTTCTATCTACTAGCATGGCCATATGGTTCTTATAATCTGTCAATGTAGTGAATTCAGTTGATAGAGTTTTCTGATTCTGAATAACCCTTGCACTCCCAGAATAAATCTACCTAATCATGTTAATCATGTTAAAATAAATTTATTTTAAATTTAGGTTGACATTTAACGGATATTTATCTTATTTAGTATTTTGGAAATTCTGTGGTCACAGGCAACTGAAAAGATTAGCCTATAATTTCCTTACATCTCATAAAATAAATTAACCAAATCTCTCATATTCCATTCTCTGACAATGTTTGAATAAATGAAGTGTGGGTTTCTCTAATATCCATTTGTAAAACTTTCTTAACCTGAGATTTCGGTGATAAATTTTATTACCAACTGAAGTCTTTTTTTATAGTAATGTGTTATGCTTTCTATTTTCTTTTTAATCAATTTTGTGCGTGTATCTATATGTACTTTAATTTACTGACACTAACTCATTGTGTTAATCTTAATATTTCTTTTCTTAAATCTTGTATTTACTTTTTGACAATTTCATATATGTATGCAATATCTTGATCTTCTATACCTCCAATTTCCCCGTCCACTCCCCATGGATAGTTACTCCTCAACACAGTCCCTTCCCACCCTCATGTCTTCCATGTTTTTTTTTTGTTTGTTTGTTTGTTTTTGTTTTGTAGTCCACTGAGCCCAATTAGTGCTGCCTGCTATTTTTGACTGATCTAATTGTCTTGATTTTGTACAAGTCTTGTGTACCACACTATTATGAGCACATGCATGCAACTGCCATGTCATGTCCATAAGACAGCATTCCATGGCACTCCTCTCCATTATCCAGCTCTTACATTCTTTCTACCACTTCTTCTGAGATGGTCTCTGAGGCTTGGGGATGGATATGTTGATACAGACATCCCATTTAGGACTAACCATTCACAGTCATTTATTCTCAGCACAATGAACAGATATTAGTCTCTTCATTTACCTCTGGCCACTTTTTTTCTGGCTAAGGTTGAGAGTGGCACAAATATATCAGTACAAGCATACGTATTTAAAAGTTAGCAACACATCCATTTAGAAAAATGATAGTAGTAGGTTTCCTGATAGGCCTATGATTCTCTCCCATCCCACAAGCCATGAGCTTTTAATCAGATTTACAGTACCAGGCATGAATTAATATCCTGTAGAGAAGGCCTCAAGTCCCATCATAAAATAATTGGTTATCCCCATAACTTTTATACCACTATTGTACTATTGTGGGTACATCTTGCCTGACAGGCCAGTATTATAGCATTCAGGGTTCATTGCTTGGTAATACCATTAATGACTTGTCTCCCATAATGGCCTGCATAACACCTTCTAGCATTATGAAAGCTAGCCAGAAGAGAGGAATTTTTCAGGTCAGTTCCAGCTTGATTTCCCCTGCACCTAAAATATGTGATGTCTTCACCAATAGGGTATTACTGTTTAGCTCTGGTGGGCAAGCAAAAACAATGTCTGCAGCCTGTGTTATTTTGGGGCCTCTGGGATCTCCTTCACTTATTTCTAAATGTGTGCAATAATTTAGTAATAATTGCTTTTTATTCATAATTTTCTTTTTAAGCTTTGTCTGTCTTGTTAGAGATTTATCTTTGTTAATTTTCAAGGAAAGTTTTTTTTTCTTCCACAAGCATTTCAAATAAAAGCAATGTGGTTTTATTTCCCTAGAAACTTATTTTGTTTTTCTCAGTAATTTTATGGATGTTGTATGTGTATGTGTGTGTTTAGTTCATGTAGGATATGTATATGTGCATGCACATGCTAGTGGAAGTCAGAGGTCAATCTTTGGTATCATTCCACAAGAGACATCTACCTTTTTATTACAATTTTGTTAAATTTGCTTTACTTTTAATACCTAGAAATGTTTTGTCCACATGTATGTCTGTGCACCATGTGTGTGCCTGCCATCAGCAGAGGCCTTAAGGAAGTGTTGAATCCCCTGGAACTGGAGTTACAGATGGTTGTGATCTGCCGTGTGTTGGGAATTGAACCCTGGACTTCTGGAAGAGCACCCAGTGTGCTTATCCAACAAGTCATCTCTCAGCCCCATCCAACTTATTTTTTGAGACAAGGTCTCTCCTTGAACTGAAGCCAAATGGGAGTGGGGCTGGCTGGCCAGTGAGCCCAGAGATCTGCCTGTCTCCATCTAATCAATGTTGGGACCCAAGTGCACCAGCTTTTCTAACATGGGTCCTGGGAATTCAATTCAGGTTCTCATGCTTGTGTGGAAAATGTTTCACTGACTGAGCATTTCCTAAGCCTTTTAATGATGATTTCAAAATTTGAAGGTAGTAACAGTTCAGTATTTTAAAATCTCGAAGGTAAGTGATATGCTGAGCATAACAAGGGACCTATCCAGTTATATAATCTTAGCTTTAAAAGTAAGATATGAAACTAAGGGTATTGTTCAGTAGTAGAGCAGTTGCCTAAAATGTGTGAGGCCCTGAATTTGATTCTCAAGGTTGCAGAAAGAAATCATAAATATAAATTAAGATATGATCTTACAATAATACTGTCTTACAACTTGTGATTACATTGTATGATAGCTCCTTTTTCAAATAAATCTTTTACTAAGAGCCAGAAAAAAATATAACCTTAATGATAGCAATTTGAACCTGAATATAATCAATGAATTTGATATAATTTGGGCTGCAGACATTAACCACTGACCTGCCATATACGTTCTATTCAGAACTAATCTTGCAATACGAGTAAACACTTAACTCTTCTGTTTTAAGTTACAGAAAAAAACTAAGAGTTTCCCACTTTGGATTACATTAGGGGTTTTCACATTCATCTTAAAATATACTGGTGTTTTTAGTTTAATCGGTTTTGTTTTTAACTTAGCTATAATCTTTTTCATATTCATATACTTACACTTTTCTAACTTTAGACCTTCCAACATGTTCTCTGTGGATATCTGTTCTATCGCCTCCAGAATAAACACATCAGGGTCCCTGTTGGTGACTCTGAAGCTTTCATGTAGTAGTATGCTGCTATGACAGGTCACCAAACAGGACAAGGAGGCATTTTCATAAGTGGAAGCCTGCCAGACCTCAGCAGAGGAAACCACCATCCTGGCTAGTGCCATGTTCCATCGACAGTGGAACCCTGCGCATCTGAGCTCAGGTGTTTTTTTTTTTTTTTATTCAGAACTCTTCAGGTGCAAATCATAAGCAATTAAACATCCCCCCACAGAAATCCAACACCTACAGACAATACAAAATGCCAAGGCCTATGCTTTCCTTTTTCTAACAGTGTACAAAAACAATTATTTTATATATAACTAAAAGTAAACTTCTGCAACAATTCCCCCTTTTTGTATAAGCCAATCAAAAAGTTGCTTTTTATCTCTACAACATAATTTAACACTATACCAGCAAAACTTTTCACAAGAGGAACAAATCAAGAGGGTTACTAATGCACAGGACCAAATGAAACCAAGCATCTATCAAGCTTTTCACTATGTCTTTGGACAACAGAAAAAACATCAATGTCCAATTATCTGGAATTCACTCAGGATCTTCTGGGCTCCTCCAAAGGGCTCAGATCAATTCTCTGGCTTTGTCCTCTGCAGCACACACAGCTTGTCCTCCAGACTCCAGCTGGCGCCACTCCATTACTGCTGCTGTTCTTGGTGGTCATTCCATGGTACTACTGGTTTCTTCACAAGGCTGCTGGGCTGCACATTCACCAATAGCCTCTCCTGGACTCTCTTCATTGTGCCAAGCCTCAGATTCTCTGTATGACCCCTTCAATCTGTGCCTTTAACCCACTGAGGCTGCACCATCACCAATGGTCTTTCCTGGGCTCTCTTCATGGTGCAAAGCCTCAACTTTTTTTACATGATCCCTTCATTCCTACATTCCTTAGATCGCAAAAAGTTCATTTAATTGTAGCTGTATTAAACTATTCACTAAGAGTGGACAAATGTATAATAGAGTTATCTTCCATCAAGAAAGCAGGAAGTTTTACCCACTAATGTGCTGGGAATATTGCAGAAGAGGTTAAAAAAATGTATGAGCTGGAAGGAGGGAAGTGGGTGGAATGTTGACTTTGTCAGTGACGTAGCTGTTGCACTGTTGAACTCACAGCAGCTGTGACTCTTTGTACAAGACCCGCATAAAAATGGACCTGTCAACATCTTGTCATGGAGCAGGAAGAAGCTCACAAGGCCCTGCTTCTCCCCGAGAAGTACTATAACTAATGTTTACCGGAAGGAGAGATATTATCTTCAGTAGTGTAGTCACTAGACAGGTGCCCACACTCCTGAAAAGAACCCTGCATCTATGTTCTTGTGAGCAACCCTAATGAAATTCACTGCATTATGCAAAAAAGACATGAAAGTGGAAAGGAGGCTAGTTGGGAAGAATCGGATAGGCAGGAGAAGGACAAGTGAGGACAAAATTCACTATCATGTATAATTAATATGTGCGAATATTTTTAAAAGGAAAGCAGAGGTTTTTTGAAATCAGAATATGTCTGAATGCCAAGCTAGTTGTGTTTGTATTCATTTTCCTTTAATTAAAAAAAAAAACCTCTCTGAACATCATCCCAAAATTCTATATGTATAGTTTATGGCAAAGTAATCAATCATTGTCAAATTATGTTTTCTCATTTCTGCAACAATGTTTTCTGGACACCTACCCAGCTCAATGCATGTAAATTTTTCATTTGGACTACACAACAACACTCATCACTAATAAGAAGTCTTAGGCTAACACTTGTGGAGATGACTAGGTGTCTTGTTTATGCTATAATTAGGGCCATATGTTAGCATAGCCATATGTAGCATTGTTTTTATTCCTTTAAGAGTTCATACCTGGGCGGTGGTGGTGCACACCTTTAATCCAGGGAGGTAGAGGCAGGTGGATCTCTGTGAGTTCAAGGCCAGCCTGGTCTACAGAGTGAGTTCCAGGACAGCCAGAGTTACAACAGAGAAACCCTGTCTTGAAAATAAAAAGGGGGAGGAACTCTCAAGAAGATGTAATTGCATATCCGAACACAAAATAAAAGCAGTACAATAGTAAGGAGGTCCCAGCTATGGTCAAATATCTGTTTACTTTATTGCCTTTATTTGCAACATGAAGTTTAACATCTAAAAGCAAAGCACAAATACATTTTAACATGTATCAGACATTGTATCATCCTGATATGAGGGAGAAAAAAAGCCCTGCGGTGCGTACTGAGTGAGCATAGCAGCAGCTCTGTATGACCAATCAAATTATAATCAATATGAAGACCGCAGTCAGGTCTCAAAAGAAAGCCATTTTCTTTCCATGTAGTAAATAATAATAATAATAATAATAATAATAATAATAATAATAAAGTCCTGGCAGTGCAAATGTTTACTGTACTTCCATTTATTCACTGGTTTTATCTTTGACACTACTTACAAATTTTCTAAGTGTGATGATAATTTTCAAGTAAATATAAAATATTAAATACTATTTTTCCTAAAGTGCACAAGAAGTTACTTTTGAGGCTCCTTCTTAAAGGAGTTTTTTCAAAAAAGAAAAAAAAAAACCCAGTCTCTCTAATTCTTTCTGTAGTGCTCCCTTCAAAACATTTTTTCATTACTCTTTTAAAAGAATGTATGCATTGCATCCACTGTTTGGCAAACTTTTCAAAGTGTTCTTGAGAATATGAGCATCATATTCTCAAATCTTGAAGTAGTTGCAGTTCTGGAATATTTACTGAAATTACCTAAGTTCTAAAAAAGGCAGATTTTTTAAAAATTTCCTCAGTTTTTACATGTTTTCAGGTCTCACTGTCATGGATTTCTGAGTATTATATTCTAGCTCATGACTCTTTCCGGAATGTATCATGTTGCGTTGTTAATCACTGCTCAGAAATTTCTTCCATGTCAAGTTCATGTCTTAAGCTTTTAACAACCCGAGACTAGGACTCCTCTGGACTCCTTTGAAAGCTCGGGTCTCTAGGAAGAGACAGAGGCTGGAAAAAGAAGAATTCTTCATTTGTGCCGTTTCTCAGTCACTCATGTTTTAAAAAATTAAAACTCCTCAAGCTCCATGTGTGATACCTGCTTACTGATCTCTCATACAGAAATGAAATGTGTGCAGTGGATTTTCTTCGAGAATATGCAGATCTATGTCACTGGAAAAGGTACTGCTAATTGGTATTCCCTGCTATGGCTGTGCAAATGGTTTATTTAATCAATTACATATTGACATATGGATTGCTCCCAAACTTGTTTGTACAAATAATGCTCAACCAACAACCTTGTACATGTGTTACACCAAATCCGTTCAGATATAGTTTTCATTTGACTCTCAGAAATGGGATTTCTGGATCAAATGGCAAACACATCTGCATCTTTGCTAGTCATGGCCTGCCCCCTGCCATCACTGTTTGAATGCTTTTTACCTCCGGGAAATTCCTAGCCATGATTTCTGTGTTGCTCCTGGTCCTCGTACTCCTTTCACAGTGCTACTGGGCCACCTTGGGAAAGGACCAGGAAATGAGGGCACACTTGTCTTCCTTCCTTTTCTGCATCCCTCGTCCTCTGTTAATATCATTCCCTTTATGTTCTCCTTTCTTTTGTTTTTCCTCGTGAACTGAGAGGATTATACCCAAGGCCTCATTCATATTAAGTAAATGCTTTACCATCAAGTGGCAGCCCCTTTCCCCCAACCCTGGGATTACTCTTTTTTTCTTCAGGGCCTTTGTAAGGCCCCGGATCTTGTTCCTCAGGGAACCCTGGCAATGCCCTCTCCATCCCTGCCTTCTTGCTTTTTTTCATCAAAAAGCATTTTTTTTTTACACAGCCTCTGAGGCCTGCGTGGATAATTTTCAAATAATTCATGACAAAGTTTTAATGACACCATGCATTATGGAATGGGAATTCGGTTAAACACTGCATTATCCAAAGGGCCAAGCCCAAAGGTGGAAATTTCCATACTGAGGAAAATAGGTCTGTAGGGAGCATCTGCTCTTGTCCCCGAAAGCAAAGCATTGAGTGCTTCCCTAACAGTCTGCTCTAACCGCAGGCAGAGAGGAGGCAGCACATGTTTCTTCAGTTTCTGCTCATATTAAGAAAATTCCTGTATTGTTAAGTGTAATAAAAGAAACATGGCTTTGTGTCTGATGAAAGAGTACTTCTTTACTGTTTTCAATAAACTCACCTTTGGCCTAGAATATTTCTTCTAACTGACTTGTCGCTTTTTTTTTTTTGCCTCTTAACATGCACATCTTCCCTCTATCCCAGTGCTCATGGTGCACTTGCTGTCTCCTTATCTACTTTCCTTCAGGACTTCTTTGTCTTATCTTCTTAAAGCTGTGGGTCGTGGCCCTATATGGTGTTGTATAACTGAATGTAGGGGTCTCGATAACTAATTAATAATCAAACATATAAGGAGTCTGAGTTTTGGGGGAAGCTCTAACCCATGATGCATCACATGAGCTCCCTGCAGCCTCGGTTGTGAATATGCAGCATGGGCCTTTTGTACTGTGCATGCTGTCATGCCAGCCAACGCCAACAAATTCTGCCTGAAACACCTTGGCTCAGATTCAAGATTGTTATGAATTATGGCATTTTTACTGTGTGTATAAAGCTTTCTGCTCTTCTGGAAACATAATGGTTTAATTACAGAAAGCAAAAACTCATAATACATTTCTACAATAATTCTGCAGCATGAGTATCAAATTAGCAAGTCTTTGTGTTGTACTGTTTTAGAGTGTTTGGTTTTATTTTTTATTTTTTGTTTGAGTTTCTAACGTGAGTTTTATAAAGGGTCATTAAGTGATTTTTGGCTTGGAATCTGCACAGGTTTTCCATCATTTTCTGAAATGGTCATAAACATACTTCTGCCACTTTGTGATACATCATTCTCAGTCTCGACAGTGACAATTATAAAATAAAAATACTGATGACTTCTCAAAGACATCAAAGATGCTCTCCACCCCGCAGTATCAACGTTCACTCAAGATTTCTTTACATAAAAATAAAGTCACCTTAATCTCATTAGTATGCAAATATGCTTTTGTACCCCATAGAATTGTTTTAAATTGAATCTCTTTATGATTTTCTATCAGCCAATGGTTGAGTTTTGTACCTATTGTAGATTACTGTACAAATTACCCTGTGTTGAGTAAAAATTGGGGGGATGAAAAGGGATTAAAAGCCAAAAACAGTTTTAAAGATTGTCTTAGATGGACTCCTGACCACCCCTTACAATAAAAAAACAAGATGCCATTGCTATCAGTAGTTCACCCGGACAATGAATTATTAAGCAGTTAATCAACCACATGAAGAATTTGGATTTGATGACTGATTAATCAGCAAGTGTTGGTAGAGCAAACCTTCAACCCCAAAGATAGAAGCCAATGGATAAATCCATTCCTTCCCATTTTTTGCCTTCACTTCAACTTCCACTTTCCTTCTCCCAACAAGGATATTCCTGGGACAGAGTTGATTTTCCAGGACACAGTCCCAGAGACAGCAATCAGTTGATTTTGGCTTCCTTCTCCATTTGAGGACTCAGAGCATCTTCTCAATAGAGTTTCAGTCTATACACTCTCTGTCTCAGGCTCTGCCCTTTAAAGAAATCAATCTAAGACATAAAAAGAAGAGGCAGCAACGAAGTGAGCTATAGTGTAGTTAGCCTTGGATCCTAATTGAGAAGGGCTATGTTGTGATTTGAATATGAAATAGACCTCACGGACTTGTGTTTTAAATGTTTAGTTTCCAGCTTATGGCACTACTTTAAGTCCAAATGAAGTCTTTAGGAAGTGAGGCCTGGCTGTAAGAAGCAGGACTCTAGAAACAGGCTCTTCAATGTTCTAGCCACCTGATTCTGGCCCATCCTTTTTACCAAGAGGCTGTGAACTGCGTAAAGAGCCGTTCATACCATCCCATTCTCTCACTGTCATGATGGAATAAAATCTAAAACCATGAACCAAAATAAATTGTCCCTCAGTTAAGTTGCTTCTGTTCAGTATTTTGTCACAGTAATGTGAAAATAATAATATAGACCAATAGAAAGAAAGGAATTAGACATTGGTAAGCAGTGATTCAAATCAGGATTTAGTAAAGACTTAGGTCACGAAGGCTCTGTAGGCTCAGGGGCATCAACAATCCTTGCTTGGGAAAAGCTAGGAAAAAAAATCAGCTGATTAAAAAAAAAGTTCATAGATACAATCCAAAAACTAAAGCCAAAATACTTCTAAAATTATACCTAAATGCAATGGTTCTTAACAGTTGAGAAGACAAAAAACCAAACAGGAAAACAGATAAAAGATACGACCCCAGAGCGCACAGGAAAAGAAAAGCAGTGAATTTAAAACATGAAAAATGCTCAACTTCACACATACTGAAAATTAAGGAAATTATAGCTATACTGAAATGACATTTTTTTCATCAGATGGGCAAAAATTCAAGTTTGGAAAGGTACTCTGTAGTAAGCTGGTGGGGGGAACAGTGTTCATTCCTTGCTGGTGGAAGTGTAAAATGTTATAGCCCCTACAGAGAGGGATTTGACAGTATCTACCCAGCAGAAAAGAAAATGCATTTTTTTCTTATTTTCATAAGAAAATACGGTTTTCCTTAGCAATACCACTTCTAAAAAATGAAATGTAAATTACATCTGAGCAGATCTGAAAAAAAAATACACAAGGTTATTTACTGGCCTCTATTTGTACAAACAAAAGCTCCAGAGCCATATATATGTTCATTAATGGGGCGCTAATTAAATAAATGATGTGCAGCCATATGGGGGCTACTATACACTTGTTTTTAAAAAAAAACACCTAGAGAGATGGCTCAGCAGTTAAGAGCATATACTTCTCTTGCAGAGGACCTGAGTTTCCTCTCTAATATGCACATCAGACAGCTCACCACAAATGCCTGTAATTCAATCTCCAAGGGGAATCCCACACCATCCTTTGAACTCCACAGGTACCTGTGCTCACATGCACACACCCCACACACAAACACACATACACACATAGTTTAAAGACAATGAAAATAAATCTAAAAGAAGAAGAAGAAAAAAAAGCCACAACGAAGATCCCTGTATCAATTTTATGTGGCTGCCCTAACAAAATGCTTCAGACTTGGTTAAAACAATATAGATGTATTCTTTCACATTGTAGACGCCATAAGTCCAAAACCAAAGTATGAAAAGGGTTAGTTCCTCCTGGAAACGTGGAGGAGAAAGTGTCCCATGCTTCCTTCTTCACTTCCGGTGGCTGCTTGCAGTCATTGAAACTCATTGTAACTGTGCCACTATAATGACTATTAGTCTTCACAAGGTCTTCCTATCTGTGTCTCAAGTCTCCCTCTTTTCTGCTTTAAAGACATTTATAAAGACACTTATGAAGGCTTACCTTACCCCCAAATAATCTGATCTCATGATCCATACCTCAATTGTATCTGCAAAGACTTTTACTTCAAATAAAGGCACATTCTGAGGTTCTGGGTGAACATACCTTTTAGGAGACAAGAATTCAACCCACTACAGTCTTCATAAACTGATTCAAATAAATTTCTATGCTATATTATTGTGGCGGTTTGAATAAGAATGACCCCCATAGGCTCACATAGCTGAATGCTTAGGGAGTAGAACTCACCAGGGAGTAGAACTCTTTGAAAGGATTAGAAGGATTAGGAGACATGGCCTTGTTGGAAGAAGTATATTACTGGGGGTGGGCTTTGAAGTTTCAAAAGCTCATGCTAGCCCAGGTCTCTCTGTCTATCTGACTGTCTGTTTGCCCTCCTCTTTGTCTCTGTCTCTCTGTCTCTCTGTGTGTCTCTGTCTCTGTCTCTTTCTCTCTGTCTCTCCCCGACTTCACTTGCCCGCTTGAAGATTGATCCAAATGTAGCTTTCAGCTACATCTCCAGTACCATTCTTACCTGCTACCATGCTCCCTGCTGCTATGCTCCCTGCCATGATGATAATGGATAATGGACTAAGCCTCTGAAACTGTTAGCAAGCCCCCAATTAAATGCTTTCTTTTATAAGAGTTTCTTTGGTCATGGTGTCTCTTCACAGCAATAGAAAAGTGATGAAGACAGTCATTAAACTCAAAAGGCAAAATGTAGAAAGTATTTATAATATAATATGTATAATTTATAAGATACATAATATATATATGAGATATGCTATATAGTATGACATATATATGTGTGTATAACAATATGGATTTTGTTGTTTGTTTATGGTACTGGGGATTGAACCCTGGGCCTTGCACATGCTAGGAAAATACACTGCGACAAACCTACATCCTCAGCCCTGTCATATATATATTTGAAAGACAGAGTTCTGTTATACAGTGCTGCAGGCTGACCTAAAATTTGAAAACCTGCCTCAGCCTCCTGCCTGTTAGGATTACAGGCATGTATCACATGCATGGCTGCAATACACTATATTAGATGGAGAAATAAGAATCCAGATATGCATATGAATATGTTTGTACACGCATACATTTTAACCAGTGGAACGATAAACCAGAAACTAAGCAAAATTGCTAACTTGAAGGAGGGAGAAAGACAGTAACTGGCAAGAGATTGCTGTTTCCATTGGTGCTAGGGTTTCTAATCCAAGGCCTTAAACTTACTAGGCAAGCAATCTGCCCCTGAGATACAGCTTCAACCTTGAACTGAGACTTCTGAGTACATATTTTAATTGTTCTATCTACTCAACATTAATCTACTTGTTTAAAAAAACCTTAAAATTGAAAACAAATTTGAACACAGGAATCTAACTCTGTATCAGGCAACATTGTTATAAAAAGAAAAGACTTGTTTGATGTCAAGTCTTGATATTCATATGAGTATATATAAGACCACACCACCATCACAAAACAAAAAAGGGAAACCAAAAAAAAAAATCCTGCAAACAAATTTTACTTTCATTTTGCAATTTGTTCAGAGTGATTGTATTATTGTTTTAAAATAATTATGTATATATTATAAGATGGAACAAAAAGAATAATTATAAAGTCTTCATGCTTCTTTTGGTGCCAGAGATTTAACTCTGGCCTAATGCATGAGAAAACATATTCTAACATTGAGCTAACACCCTCAACAACAAATGATCATGTTAACATTATTAGGACTAAGATTTCAGTGTAAAGGAGAAGATGAACAAGAAAAAATAGCATACTTTTACATTTTAATTGGAAATGTCAATAAAAGAAAAAAAAACAAAGGAAATCAATAAAACCAAAGCAAGTTCTTTAAAGAGATCAATAAAATTGAATTTTTCCATTTTACTCATGTTAACATGAATATTGGCACAATGCTATTTATAGTATCTCCTTTACTAGCCTTTTAATGGCTATGAGCTCCACAGTAACAAAGCCTTCTTCAGTTCTGGCATTTTATGTCGTTTGCCTTTTGAAATTGACCAATTTGCTACATCTTTTTTTCTGTTAACAAGGAGAGACTCCATAATTAATTGAAGCATGTTGAAAGAGTAAAGGAACTAGACTGGGAAAACACTTTCTGGTTAAAGTTAGGACAGCTGGAGCATTAAAAAAGTGAGTAAGACAAAGCTGGGCATGGTGATAGTGCTTGAAATCCCAGCTCACAGGAAGCTGAGGCAGGAGGATATCGAGTTGGAGGCCAGCCAAGGCAAATGAAAAACCCTCAAATAAATAAATAAATAAATAAATAAATAAATAAATAAATAATAAGCAAACAAAACCTTAATTTTCAATATTAGAGGCAATTTTTATTAATAATACTAGCACTGAAAATTGGTTGTTAAAGAGAAAGATCTAAGCAGTATTTTTGCCTTTTTAGTAGGAATTCTACTTAATGGGTAATAAAATACTCTCAGCTGGAAAAGCAAGCTCTTCTTTCCTGAAGAATGTTTGTTCAAATAAATAGAGAAGAAATGATACATTTGGAACAATCTTTATTTTGCTACCCTGGTTAAATAATTGATTCAAGAAAAAAAAAAACCAGCATTGCATGCTTAAAATATTACATCATATCATTGTATCTCCATGACAAAATGGAAAAATGGATATTGCCATTGCATCAAGTATGCCTTCAGGGTATGTAGTTCAGTGGTAGAGCATTTGCCTAAGATACAAGAGTTCCTGGGATCAATCCTACCACTGCCCCTCACCCCCCATAAAATAAATTACTTCTCAGGGAACTCACTAACAGAAAATTGTTAACCCTATAAATAGAGTGATCTAGATTGCACGGAAATCCTGTGAAAGACTTTGAAATAGACCAAAGATTCCATTCTTAGATGGAAAGTAGATGATCCGTTTTGATTCCTTTTGGTTTCTGAGTTTGGGTTTTTTTTTTTTTTTTTTTTCGTCCTTGAACTGTATTGCATCCATTGAAATGGCAGAATGATAGAATCAGTTTTTGCTCACAAAAGTAGAAAGTATCTGGTAAAGATGCAATTGGTATCTGCGTTTTTTATTTTCTTTTGAACCAATTGTAACATTTCAGGAATTCTCTCATGAATTGGTAAGCTAAATAGAACCTTGACACGTGTCCATTTTCGATTTGAGAGTCCTGAGTTTCCTCTTTACCAAAGCTGTCCTTGAACCAACAGAAATCATCCTAATTTAAGGTACAAAATCAGGATCACTAATCACAGACATGTTTCCAAATAAGCACCCTGATATGGTATAGAAAGTATAAAACAACACCTATGCAGTATTTTTGAGGAATGTTTAATCTGCATCTAATCAAGTTTTTATCTTTAACCTTCCCTTTACACATTGTGAAAAAGAATGCAATTTAAATGCTGCAAGAAGAAAACAATAATCTGAAGCCAGAATGCAAAGTATTTTGCAAATTACTTGATCATTCTCGTCTAAAAGTCAATATTGAGAACTAAGATAAAAGAATGTCTACGTTTAAAAAGATTGTAGAGACATAATTATAAAAATAGTCTCTGTTTTCTTGCTTTGAGAAAAGCTATAAAAGGCAATTTTTAAGCAATTGAAGATGTTTGCAAGGGAAATTGGTATTAGATGACAGTAAAGAATTGTTGCTCATTTTTTAGGGTTATGGTATAATGGTATCATTACGAATACATCAGAGAAAATTATTTATTTGAAGATTGCTCTGCTTTGAGTGTTTGCCTGCCCCAAATTCATGTGTTGAGATCTTAAACTCCAAGATAATATGTAAAGAAGTAAGGGTATTTAAGAGGATAATTAGATCATGAAGACTCTACACTAAAAAGGAACTACAAAAGAGGACCCTTGCCACATCAAACTGACAGCCATCTGTGAACCAAGGATCCAGCCCTCAGTGAATAATCTGCCACCTTGATCTTGGCCTTCCCAGCCTCTAGAATGAAGAGAAATAAATTTCTATGGTTTGTATGTCACTCAGCCTTCTACATTTTGTTTATAAGAGAGAAGTATCATGATACATGATCTTTAAAACAGTATGGAGATGGAGCAAATGTGGTAAAAGAGTCACAGTTGTTCAATTTAGCTAGCTGATGGGTGTAAGGTTGTTTGGTTGCTCTATGTTTAAAACATATTGTATTGAATAAATATTTATGTGGGATGGCTCCATAGAATTCTCATTGAAAACAATAATAGCTTGGGAAGAAGGTAGCTTTGCTTACATTTGTGTTCTTTTTTGATATTCACTCTTCATAGCACCTGTGATGGCTAATATTTTGATTGTCAAATTGACAAGACCTAGGATCATCTAGGAGATAAGCCTCTGGGCATTTCTGGCTTAATGGAAGTGGGAAGACCCACCTTAAGTGCGAGTAACACTATCCCATGAACTGGAGTACCAGAATGAATAAAATGAAAGAAGTAAGCTGACAATAAGCATTCATTGCCTCTGCTTCCTGGCTGTGGATGCAATTTGACCAGTGATCTGCCATCATGACTCTTCCCCGGTGACACTCAAATGGTGACTCCGAATAAACTCTTCCTTCCGTAAGTTGCTCTTGTCAGGTATTTTGTCACAGCAACAAGGAAGGTAATTAGTGGACTGTCCTAATTTCATGGTGGAACTTTAAGAAATTTACTAGTGATTGACTCATAATAACTTTTAATTAAAATTTTTATTCAATGAAATAAGAACCTAGTAAAAATGGTGGCTACAGAAGGTGATCTTCCCGGAAAAGACTTTTCTGGGGAAGCAGTAGGGGCGGGGGTGGATCTGGGGGAGAAGGAGAAGGGAGATGTGAGGAGCTGGGAAGAGTGGAGGGAAAGGAGGAGGGAGGGTCAGGATGTATTATATGAGAGATGAAAAATAAATTTACAAAAGAAAAAGAAAAGACTACTTCCCAGAAAAAGAAGATGGCCTATTAGTTCGTCAATACCTATGTGGTGAGCACTTCAGACTCTGGGCCTAGACCCTGCTATGAGCCTCTGGCTAAAGTTGCCTAGTTCCTTTATTGGGAGATCTTCTGAGCAAAACTGAGTCATGAAAATATTAATGACTGCCCAAGAGCGGCTTGTTTACAGGGAAGCCAAAGCCCTCTGAAGGGATGATGCTTCTCTGGCTAAACATTTAACTTCACCAGGAGAAGCTATTGTCCTAAGCATCTAACTCCACTGGAGAGAGGCTGTCTCCCTTGGGTAAACATCCCACCTCAGCAGGGAAGATGTTTTGTTCTGATGCCTATCTCGGCTTCAGAATGTTTTGGTCCCCTCTGGATGTGCTAGCTTGAAATACAAGGCACCCCACTTTTTCTCTCTGGCCTTAATGGACAGAGCTCGGACTAAGGTCAGATAGCCCGAAGCTGCTCAGTTCTGGAAAACTGCCTGCTTCAACTAACACATTCTTATTGCTTCTTCATTCCACGTTTCCACCCTTATAGATTACACAGGAAGCCCCTAGAGAAAATCACACAGTACTTCCTTATTGCTCTGAGGCCCTTGACACTAGGATTTCTAAAACTACAGGTTAGAGTAGTCAGCATGCCAGATAAGGTTACCATAGCAACCTGCTCACGCATCCCCTGCTCTTTTCCCCACTTCGAAAATTGTATAAATATTGGTACTATGTGTTCAATAAATCGAAGGCTTGTCTGGACAGATTGTCTGCCTTTCACTCCTCGCATCCCTGTCCCATACCCCATTCCCACACCTTCTCCTGGGGTCATGGTTGAAGATCCCGCAGGCCGGGACAACCTATGCACTGTCTCACCCTGTAATTAACACCTTGGTTCTAATCCTTGTAGCTGCACGTAGCCACTGGAGGAAAGGGGTATAAATTTGGAGAGAAAAATAAAATTTCAGCTCCATTCAATCTGAGCTCAATGATGCTGTATGTGTCTGGTCTATTCCCTTCCCTTCGCGTTTCTTTTCCCCTCTCCTCATAAGGCCCTTCAGTCTCACTCCCCATCCAGGTACTTTCCGACTTGCCAGGCCGGCCCTGGCATACCTACTAACTAAATATGAATTCTACTAAATTAGACAAAAATGCATATAAAAAGTTGAGGTGGGCTGTTCCTGAACCATATATAGCTCAGGAACTTGGTATTTGTGCTACAAGTCAACCTCACATTTTTTACTACACAGAAATATAAGCATTGAGACACCAAACCTTATATCCATTGGCAGAATACAGGTTAGAAATCAAGTATGCTTACTACTTAACTACTCAACCAGGAAGCTTACTGCGGGAACATTTAGATATACAGATGGAAATACTTAATTGTCATGATGACTGGGGGTTGCTAATGGCATTAAGTACTAGGTGTATCAGAAAAAAAAGAAAAAGAATCATGAAGCTGAGAAATGCAAAATGCATCTAGTCCAACTTCATCTGTCCCCATAGTTTTTCAAAGTTCAAACAAATTCCGAGACTCAAGGAAATCCATTAAATGTAACCCACTGTAAAATTAAAAAGCCAGTTACATACTTCCTGATGCTCTTTTTCTCTTCAAACTGTACATTTTGTATTTCTTTCTGGCCACTTGATTTTTTTCATTGTAGATCTGCATAAGAGTGATTACTAATAACCATGACACAGAGTCAATATCATCCTATCTTGAAATCTCCTCAGAAAAAGACATTAATCCATTGATTTTCAATTTATTGTTAAACAGATTCCTAGGGCAAGAGCAGAAAGCAGCCACATTCTTTGCCAAGACATCACAAGACGATCTCTAGCCTTGTTGCAAATATTGTACCCCTCTGAACCCTCTTGAGCTGGGCCACCACAGTCCACACAACTCTCCGCACTACTACTGTCTTCCAAGGTCTTACTAAGATGGTCCATTAAACCCTACTTACCACATTCAACCACTTTTTGAGTCCAAAAGTCCCAAAGTCTTCTACATTCTTTCACAAGAACCAGTGCAATCATGTCTGTCACAGCAACAGTGTACTTCCTGGTAATGCCTTCTGCCTTAATTATTTTTCTATTTCTGTGACAAAACACCATAACAAAGGTAACTTATAAAAGAAAGCATTTAATTGGGGTTATGGTTTCAAAGGGCAAAGCAAAGGCATGGTAGAAGGTACAGCTCAAATTTTGATCCACAAGTGGGAGGCAGACAGAGAACACTGGGAATGGAATGAGTCTTTTAACACCTCAAAGGCAGCCCCTAGTGACACACCTCCTCCAACAAGTCCATGCCTTCTAATTCTTCCCAAACTGTTCTATCAACTGGGGACCAAGCATTCAAACATATTAGCCTATTGGGGCCGTTCTCATTTAAACCACCACAGGATAGATATGATCAAAATATATTGTATACATAGATACAATTCTCAAATAATAAGTGAAAATATTTTATTTTTTTAAAAAAGGATATTTCACATGGTCTTAGGATGTGGCTCAGTTGAAGAGCAGGTGAGTAGCAAGCCTTTATTTCCAAGGCCTTTATTTCCATCCCAGGCATGCGGAAAATACAACTAAACAAAATATTTCACATGAAAATATGCTTATATAAGTTATGAAACAAAACTACAATGAACTGAACTACTTTATTAGGGAATAAAATTCCCCATTTGCAATTAAACACAATAGACCAACACAGTGAACTTGCTTGATTAAAACTCAAACCTCCTTTTCTTTTGTTTTGCAAAGTCAGAAACCTGCAAGAGAAAAAGGAATAACAATTACTTAAGGACCAATATCACCACCACATACAGCAAACTAAATGAGGAGTTTGTCCAAGACCAACTCAATGAGCGGAGTGTCTAAGACCGTCTGATGGAAAACCTATGACTGTCCTATAAATTGCAGACCTTCTGGACTCTCGGGAGTAATATAACTGTCACATTTTGCATTTATCTTACCAACCACTGTTCATCGATATGCTTCCATTTACTTTACAGGTAAAAACATGGAAAGAGAATCTATAATGTTCTGGGATATACTTAGCAGTCCTGAATGTTATGGAATGTCTATTGATTTATCTCTCAGCTGAGTAGATGCTATGCACCATACTCCATATCCAGCTGGGTAGTAGGTATTAGAGATAAAGTGTCTTGAATTCAGTAAGATACAGGACAAAGTCGCACGATGTTAAAGACAAAATTTAGAAATACAGGAGACATTTAAGAAGAATTTGTTATTGGTTAATGATACCCTGAATGATTTTAGTTAATGGAGCCATACTAGCTAGGATAGAAATTGCTAAATTTATCTCTGGTTAGGTTTTCTTTTTTTTTTCAGAAATTTTTAGCAAAAATTCAAATGAAAGCACATGGCATGTTTTAGTCTTAGGGGCTAAAGCAAACTCAAAAGGATCACAGTCTCAGTGAGCAAATACAGAAAGAACTCCATAGGTTGGAATGATATGCCTAGGAAACAAAATGAAATTGGAAGAATAAATTCAATGTATACACCCACGTTAGGTTTAAATAGTTAAACCCAAAACGTTGGAATCGGAGAAGACCAGGCACTTTGGATACAAAGAGAATTAAGAATGTTATTTCCACATAAGATCAACCTCAGAGAACAGTTTGACGTGGCCCTTAAAAACGCAACTCCAGCCTAAAACGCATTAAGTCAAGCATCAGGATCGCTGATTTGGGCTGGGAGGTGGCTCAGTCTGTAAAAATGTTTGTTTCTCAAGTGTATGGAGCTGCGTTCAAGCCTCAGAAACAACATAAAAATGCCAGGCATGGTAGCATGCGCTTGTAATCCCAGTGCTAGGAGGTAGAGTCAGGAGGATCCCCGGGACTCACTGGCCAGACATCCTAGCTTGATTGGTATGCTTCAGGCAATGAGACTCTGTCCCAACCAAGATAAGTGGACAGTCTACCTGAAGGTGGCACCCGAGTATGTCTTGCAGCCTCCATGCATGTGCACAGACACACACAGAGAGAGAGAGAGAGAGAGAGAGAGAGGGAGGAGGGGGGAGGGGGAGTGCTCAATGATAGAATACTTGCCTAACATGCATAGACTCTGGTTTCCATCTCTAATACTATTTAAAAAAAAGAACTACATCATAAGAGGGGTGAGGGAAAAGAGGCAGATCCACATAACAGCAGAGTTTTAAAGAACCCCTTGGATGCCTGATCCTTGAACTGCACCTCACTCTGAGGTGGCCAAATGACCCTTCGTCAGCTGCTAAGAAAGTACTTTAAGGGAAAGCTCTCATACTTAACAAAGAAATAGTTACTGGCCCTTTAAATGATAGCCCTTTCCACATTGTTATTAGGTTTCAGATAAAGCTCAAATGAGAAAAACCACAAGATTCCATTTAAACCAGCCTAAGGCAGGCCTAGCTCCTCTACTTGGTGACCTAGGGTTAACTTTGCTTATTGTAATCTTATATGGTGCTAAATTCTGTGCAGCAAGGGGCATGTGTGTGTGCACGCATGTGTTTTTATGTGCCACTTTTTAATATATATGTAGGAACTATGATCTCCAACTATCAATACTCAGGAATGTAATGGCCTCTACATGCGATTACATTTTCCTATATAAATTATATAAATATATTTCGCCACCAAAAGCCCCGTGCTTTCTTTGCAAGGGAGAGGCACTGATTTGCAGATAATTCCCCATACTCTCCTTGCTTGCAGTAAATAATAAATCTTTGTTTTTTCCTACCCTTTTAGCTTTCGGTTGTTCACCACGGGGTGAACCCATCGCATTCAGTCACATCTTCAGTTTGGTCATTGCATTTTAGGAAGAATATTGACAACTATAGGAGGTTCTGAAAAGCGAAGTTACAATAGTAATGTACTTGGAACTCCATAAATTAGAATTAGAAGGAAATATTTAACTTAAAAAAATATCTCGAGAGAACTCATAAAACAACCTCTTGTGGTGGATTACAGCCCAAGCTCCAGAATCAAGAAGACCTGGCTTCAAATCCAGATAATCATGTACTTATGACTATGAGCTATGTACACGTAAAAATAGAAGACATTGCAGAATGAAATAAAACAGTTGAGGGATTTAGAACATATTTCGAGATGAAGGTAGTTTAGCTTCCAGACTACTGGGTTTCCAAACTGATTGGTCCAAAGTGTGTACATTAAAGGTATGGCTTTAGGGTATCCCATAAATAATGTGGTCACTTTAAAAAGTAGAAGAAGGTATCCTGTATACTCCAAGGAGGACTTATTGAGGAACACAAATCATTGAAATTGTATGTCTTGGTCTTGGACCTCTAATAAGCAAACACAATCTGAGGGCAAAACTTGCCTTCTGACTCCAGTTCAATCCACCAGATACAGCCAAATTCCTACCTTTGCTTGTGTTACTTTTCAATCCTCCAATTTAGAAAACTAAATTACCATAGTCATAATGCTTTGTGTCAATTAAAAATGAAAAATAATCTTCTTGCAACATCCAAGAGAATTTAGCATTTTACAAAATCTGTCAGATTAGCCTTGAGCCACTGAGTTTGATTCATAATCTTAGACAGAAAACTCAAAGAGTGTTTTACTAAGTGTATTAGCAATGTTGAAATATTGGGGGGAAGTCAAAATTCAGCAGAATTATAGGCTTAAGTTACTATCTTCACTATAGTCATTTAATTGGTAGAATTTTGTTTGATAGGATTATATTATGGCTTGTAAGGCGCTTGAAAGGCTTGAAAAGTTCAAACTTATTAAATTTATGAGTGTACTTTGAAAAGTGGAATTAAGTAACTTTATAAATAGGATTAATTGTTTAAAGTGAATTTAATCTTTTTGAATTGTGTTGACTATTAATCAAAGAACAAATGAGAGTAATTGCCCTTACTTTATACAGTAATTACAAGATTTATAAATAGTATACTAATAATATTCATAAATCTTACTTAACTCTGAATAAAACTAAGTATGTGAGTTTAGAAAAGCATATTAACATGAAACTCACCTAACTGTAGATAGTCCAAGAGTCCTCAAGTTTTTATAATATTTTCATTAAGAATGTGAGTTTCATACAATGTATCTTCATAACACCCTCTTCCCAGTCCTCTCTATACCACCCTCCCACCCCTGTGCACTAAAACAAAACAAAACAAAACAAAACAAAACAACAAATAAAAGAAAATTAGGTCACTCTTGTGTGGCAGGAGCATGGATCACAAACATCATCATGGCCTCCAGAGGCTGCAGGCTGCTCTGATTATGGACATTCACCTGGCCCATACTAGCCTGAGACCAAGTATGACAAAGTTTGACCCAAAGATCAGCCTCACTGCCCAGATCCACATACACCCAAGCCTCGATCAGGCACCAGAACATCACACAGGCATCTCACACCAAGCAAGCACCCTGACGTCCTGTAAGCACCAGGACATTCCACAGGCCTCCTGAAATCATGCAGGCACATGTACCTCTCACAGGGACTAGGCCCTCCTGCAGGCACCAGGGCATCCTGCAAATGTCCAGGCATCACATAGGCACTTAGTCAACCCACAAACATCTGGACATCACACAGGTACACCTGGACATCACACAGGCACCTGGACCCCATACAGTTCTCAAGTTTTGAACCAACTTTGGTTGACATGGCTCTTGATGTCATAACCTGGGACAACATCCTCACTGGTAAAATTCTTTTTCTGAGGATTAAATTAGAAAATGTCTCTTGGTCATTTAGTACAGTATCTCTTATAACATTTCATATCAAGGACAATTCTCTATTTTAAATATCTTAAGAATGTGGATTTAAGTATGTGGAACCATTCTGTCAGATGGAAAAAGAAACCAAAACACTCTTCAGGGACAAATAGAGTTGAAAGTTCCAAGAGTTGGAAAGTAACAGAGAGTCACAGATTCTGGGTATTGTTGGGCACCTTCTATTGAACACTTTCTATAATACTATAATATTCTTCATAATATACTGATACCATTAAAGTTATACCAGAAGAGCACAGCCAGCATAAGTAATGAGATCTACTTTAGGAATAAGGGCTTCGGATGCAGAGTTGTACAGCTGTTTTCTGTGGTGCTAGGGATGGAACCTAGAGCCCTCACATATGCTCTGCCAGCGCTTTACACTGAGTGACACCCCTGGCTGGTGTTGTATAGTTTATAAAGGAAGCTTCTGCTTCTGATGTTAGGCCTCAGTAAACCTTTACATCAGTGTGGAAAGGAAGCTGATAGGAAGTTTCAAGAACAAGACCGTGAAAGAATTGGAAGCTCTATCTATGGATAGCATGCTAGAACACATACCAGTCTCTCATTGGTTAAGCCTACAACTTCAAAGGTGTGGGTGACTTGCAGAAGCTGGTGGGCTTCACCATGGAAGTTCACATAGGGTTCACTCAGCATTCAGAGATGCCAAGGAAAGGCCAGCTAGTACCAGAAGAGCTGCAGTCCCATCTCTGCCACTCCCAAACAATGCATAGTAGATGGTTTGCAAAGACACAGTGAAACTGCACTAGGACCTGACGTAGCCTCTCCTTCCTGTCTTACTTCTGTTCTCTAATTTCTTCTGTGACTAACCCTAACCCAGGATCAACAAGGGAAGTGAATTCTGGAAGTCTCAGAGCCAACTCAGCTAGGTTGACATAATGTAAAACCATCATTGTGCTATTACAGCTGTCATACAAGGAAACAAACTGACTTAGAATGCTAAATAACTTCCAGGAGGGTACATGCTGTGAATGGGAGAGGCGGAACATGAACAAGAGCAGTTGAACTCGGAACCAGGACCTTAGGCACTTCCCACTGTTGCCTGACCCTAATGGGTAAAACTTGGAGTTTCAGCTTCATGTAAAAACGATTAGCAGTCTGAACTCACCCACATTGAAACATGATGCCTTGTCAAACAGAGGAATCCCTGTCCTAGATGAGACTGAAACACAGGCTGGGTGGCCATCTGTCAGGGACATCAGACAAGAGGGTACCTACTGAGAGGGTAACAAGCTAAGTGATTACTAATAGTATTTGCCACTCTGAGAGTCTGTGTTCCTGGAATATACACCTCAGGTCAAGGGTTGAAACTCACATTGTATATGGAGCATAACAGAAGGAAATAGAAGCAACAGACAGAAATACAGCAGGGTGGGTTGGAAAGAGACTTAGGCAAGCTGTACCCAATAGTGCCAAACGCACAATGAGAAAAATTAAAAAAAATATGGTCCGCATGAAAGCTATTCCACACAGAGAATGCCATGTAATCAGCTCTTTAGTGGTGATTCATTTTTCCATTAATTGCTTTGATATCCCTGGATTGATAGGATATTTTGTTATATAGATATGGTCTTTCAAAGACTTGTGGAAAGACTGCAAATTAAGGCCCATGACACAGACTCTAAAATGGAAGTTTAATCAGTTGAGGACAGGATAAAAAGTTTAAAACAAATATCCAACTATTTTAAACAACTGCTTCGAAAAGAATCTTCACATTTGAAACACTGCCAACATAAATACATAACAACGAACCTTATGTCTTAGTTACAGTTTTTAAAAATTAAAGGAAAAATGGCATACTGGTCCAATGTTTCTGTGGCAGATGCATCCTGATATCATTCCAAAGTAGATATTAGAATGATTTTCTTTTTCTTTCCTCAAATTCTACATGAGTTGGTTAACTAGCTATACAAGATGGGGACCATAGAAGGTGAAAATAAGGGCATCAGGTGACACCAATGCTCCACCAAGAAAAGGACAAATTGTAAAATTATGGATCAATATTTTAAAACTCCAAGCTAATAAATGGGAAGGAGGGTTTTTTTCCTCCTTACTTTCTACTTAAGAGGCCGAATGAATGGAACACTACTGCTCTTAGCCTTCTTGTAGAGCTTAGCCAATTGGGAACACCAGAAGATCACAGGGAGCAAAAAGAATCAAATTACAACATTTATTCTATTAGCAGTCTTCTCATGATGTCATCTTACCTTACAAAAATGGGGGAAAACCAGCCAAACAAACAAACACACACACACAAAAACCCATGCTCTTATCAAGAATATTTTCTCTTCTCTCTCCCTCCCTCTCCCCTTCCCTTTCTCTGTCTTTTCTTTATCTCAACTGGCCTTTAGGAGTACTAAAATCTCTTGATAGTTACGAATCTCAAGATACTGTGCTTACCTACTTCTTTTTGTTGTTGTTGTTTTTGTTTACTGAGACAGAGTTTCTCTGTTGTAACTCTGGCTGTCCTGGAACTCACTTTGTAGACCAGGCTGGCCTTGAACTTACAGAGATCCACCTGCCTCTGCCTCCCAAGTGCTGGGAGTAAAGGTGCACGCCACCACTGCCCAGCACTTAACTACTTCTTGCAGCACACGTTTCCTTTCACTCTGAACATAGAACCCCAAAACTCATGCCATTGAGCTACACTTACAGGATGAATTATCTTACCCAGAGGATAATTTCTCTCTTCTTCTGGGCCTGCAACTGATGATAAGCACACAAAGTCCTTAAAATGCTTGTAATTGTCAAGTTGGGACATTAATGCCATGTCCACCATTTTCAGACAGGAACAAACTGGGATGTCACATTCTGCTTCCAAAAAGTCAAATTACCAGCGAGATACCAGTTTATACTTAGGAGCTTAAGTTGTCAGTTCAGACTTTAGAGCCAGAAGATCATGGTTGAAACTCAGTTCTGACTCTTACTGGTTGTGTGTGCTGGGGTAAAATATCTTATTCATTGATTCCCCCCTTAGCAGAAATACCCCTAGGAAAGCATTTGACAATTTTTGGAGATGTTTTTGTTGTCCCAATTGGAAAGAGGAGGTTGCTACTGGCATTCAGTCATGTGTAGAGGTTAGAGCTGCTACTAAATGGTCTGTGATGCTCAGAACGCTCCCCACCACACAGAATTGTATGGTGGAAATTAACAATAGTGGTAACTGAGAAACCCCAATGTAACCTTTCTGTATCCTAATCTGTAATATGGATGTAGTATTAGCACATATCAAAAGACTAAGGGTCTGAGGAGCTAATCCATGGAAAATATTCAGAGCAGTGGCTGGGATATAACATACACTTAATAAATGTAAGTTCCATCATGATATTTATCATCATCATGAGGCTAAGGGCTCATGGCATAAAGATTCAGGCAGTCATTCATTCTGACAGAAAATTCCACTAAAGCAGTATAAAATGAGAAATCTTATCTGGCTTTTTCTTTTGTATTCTCAGCACTTGGTGAAGAAACTATTTTGTTTGTTTATATTTCATGTGACCACTGTTTTCTCATGAATAAAATCACAACTATACTGGAGTTACTCGAGTTCTTAGCACAAGTAGGTACACAGCAGTGGTGGTAGCTTCAGTGGTTATAGTGTACTGAATGATGGTCCATCTTTTGAGCCTGAAAAACAAGGAGCCGTGAGTATTTTGTGGATTCTGTTTTACTTTGTTTTGATTTTGCTCAGATCTTTTTAATTTTGTCTGATAACTGTAGTGGTTTGAATAAGAAACATCTGCCACAATCTCAGGCATTTGAATACTTGGTCACCAGTTGGTGACACTATTTGGGGGAAGTTTAGGATGCATAGCCTTGTGAAGAGAGTATGAAGTGCTGGGTGAATGTGTTTTGTTGGCGTGGGGAGAACCATGTCGAGGACACCAATGCTTCAGACCCATGAGAATGGCCATGCCTTCCAGGGGTGAGGCTCAGAGGGATGGCAAAGCCTTTCTTTGGCCCAAGTACAAATGTTTACAAATGATTGACCAGTGTGCATAAAAACTAGTAACCACAGCTTCCTCCTCCTGGGTGACCTTCACCTGAGACTGCTCCCCTACAGAGACCTCCCACCGAGGCTAGCTAACTCCTCCTCCTTGTGCTGTACACAACAAACTCGATGAGTTTCTGAGTTTCAGGGTGTCTTAGAAGGTGCCCTCCTTCAGAGGGAACACAGCCTACCTGATTCCATCTTTTCTGTATGTGTGATGGCTTGAAAGAGAATGGCTCCTGTGCTGGCTAGTCTTATGTCTACTTGATACAGGCTGGAGTTATCTGAAAGTATGGAGCATCAGTTGAGAAAATGCCCTCAGAAGATCCAGTTGTAGGACATTTTCTTAATTGGGTGGTACCACTCCTGGGCTGGTTCTGGGTTTTATAAGAAAGCAGGCTGAGCAAGCCATGGCGGAGCAAACCAGTAAGTAGCACCTCTCCATGGACTCTCCATCAGCTCTAGGTTCCTGCTGTTTCTGTTCCTGTCCTGAGTTCCTTCGGTGATGGACTACAATGTGGAAGTGTAAGCCAAATAAACCCTTTCCTCCCCAACTTGCTTTGGTCATGATGTTTCATCATGGCAGTAGTAACACTAACTAAGACAGCCCTCATAGGCTCATATGTTTGACTGTTTGGTCCCCAGTTAGTGGAACTGTTTAGGAAGAATTAGAAGGTGTGGTGTTGTGAAGGTGTATCACTGAGAGTGGGCTTTGAGGTTTCAAAAGCCCATGCCAGGCCCAATCTCAGTCTCTCTCTCTTTCTGTCTTCTCCCTGCAGATCAGGATGTAAAGCAGTCAGCTACTGCTTCAGCACCATGCCTGTCTGCTTCCTGCCGTGAAAATAATGGACTAATGCTCTTCCAAAACTGCTTATTTTATATAGGAGTTGCTTTGGTTGTGATTTCTCTTCACAGCAATAGAATATTAACTAAGACAGTATAATATGTGTTATGTGTTGTTTCTTCATTGTCTTGTCATCCCAGTCAGGTTTCCAGAACCAAGCCACATAGGACACAGCAGTCTGGCTAGAGGAAGTATGCTACTGAGGGAAGGCTTTGAAAGTAAAAAACCTCCCCATGATCCAGTTTGATCTCTCAGCTTCATACTTACGGTTCAAGATATGAGCTTTCAGTTTATTCCTCCAACCACCCTGCCTGTCACCTGCTGTGTATGGTGTGTCCCCACCATCATGGACTCTAACCCTTTGGAACTGTAAGCTCAAATAGGATGGTCAGAGAGAGATAAAAAGAGGGCACAGATGAAGCAAGAAGGTAGTTTAGAACCTTCTCCCGAAAGTGCCCTGCAGGAAATCTGTCCACTTGCTAGAGGGCCACAAAGAGTAAACCCGATCTGTCATATATTTTACAGTCATACAGAGAAGAAAAAAAAAAACAAAAAAGGAAGAGTTATTCTTAGTAATGAAACACACAAGAGAAAGTTCTCCCTATACAGAGGATGCTGAAATGAAATTAATCTCTTTGATGGCATCTTTATAGGGAAGTCAATAGTTCATGAAGCTATTCTTTATAATGTTCTGCAGCATAGACCAAATGTATAATGATAAAGCACAGCTTAATAAAAGCAACTCTACAAAGGGCTAAAATGGCACAGTTCAGGTATAAATCTCTCAGGCAGTCTCCCTTAGGGGCTAACAGAAAGCTGCAAGTAATGGCCAGATAGGATGCCCTTAGGGCAATTTTCCCCACAGCCTGCTGCTCCTACACTAGCTCATGCAAAGCCATCCTTGGGCACGATGATGTGTGTGTGGCGGACAGTGAAGATGTTTGTTCTCTACTGCTCGGCTTATCAGACCATAGAAGTAACAGAAGCGTGAACTTCCGTAGGAGCAGCAGGCTGTAAGGAGAATTGAGGGATTTAATGATCACAAAAAATGTTTCTCATTTGTGAAATATTTCCTTGTGTCAGGAACCTTTTGAAAAGTTTTAGGAATGGAAGGGCCATTAAATCATGCAGCAATCTCATGGAGAAGTTACTATAATTAGAGCTCCCATCCTGAACGGGGGAGGGGTTTATAGCTCAGTGGTACAGTATATGCTTAACATGTATAAGGCTCTGGGTTCAATCTCACTATTCACTTCCCCTAAAATCCTATCGTACAAATGAGGACACTAAAGAATTAAGGTTAGCACTTGCCTAAGGGTTATAGAGCTAATAATGACACTACAAGGAAGCAGCCATAGGTAATCTGACTGCAGAACCCACATGCGAAAGATTTATGGATTATACATCCAAAGAAGAGTTCACTTTACCTGGTCCCTCTCTTACTCCATTGGTAATTAGACCTCTTTGGTAGTTGGGTTCTCTAGAGGAACAGAACCAATAGTGGATATGAATATATATATATATATATATATATATATATATATGTATATATATATACATATATATATATCAGCTTACATTAAAATAGTAACAACAGCAGAATCATACATAAGAGGCTGAGGATACATTAATTGCTCCAGTCTCAAAGCTGGGTGCACCTGCAGTCAAAGTAGTTCCACAGTGATTGTCTCACACTGGAGAGGCTGATAACTCAGTAGTTGCTCAGTCCATGAGGCTCAGTGCCTCAGCAGTTCCAATCTGGTATAGAAACTCTGAAAGGTTCTGGGAAAGCCAATGGTCCTCAGTCAATGATGGAAGCCTGGAAGCACTGGTTCTGGTATCAGTCAAGAAATCATCATCATTATCATCATCATCATCATCAGCAGCAGCAGCAGCAACAACAGCAACAGCAGCAACATTGGGGAAAATCAACTCAGTGGCAACAGAGAAGGACAAGTGAACAAAAGGCAAGACAGAATTCCTTCTTCCACGACCTTTTTTTAAAAATCTAGGCTACTACCAGAAGGTGCTGCTGACCCTGGGGCTGATCTTCCCAAGTCAAGTAAGGCAATCAGAGCAGTTCTTCAGTTGAGGCTACCTACTCAGATGAGTCTAATTTGTGGCAAGTTGACATTAAAATCAACCATCACAGCCTCTAAAGTTAATTTAAGTGTTACCCCCTAAACACTTCTATGGATTTTTTTTCTACTTCTTTATTTAGTTTTGGAGTCTCAAGAAAATGTGCATGCACTGTCACAGAAGAAAGACAATCTCTCTACTGTCTCTGCCTCTGAGGGAAAGAATGGGATTCCCCCAGAAAGTTCAACAGACTACAGATGCTTTAAGTCTGTCAAAGAAAGTTATTTCCAAGTAAGAAATGAAAATAAAAGACTCAGATGAGACCTTCTGCATCAGGGACTCCCTGCAAAACTAGGGGAAGGTGAGGGCTCAAAGTAGATTGAGAGAGAAGGTAATAGCTTGTGAAAGACAGCATGGTTGCACATCCCCATAATCTCAGCACCTGGAACACCCAGACAAAGAGGGATATATCAAATTCAAGGCTAATCTAGGCTACATACTCCAAAAAAAGAGAAAGAAAAAGAGAAAGAAAGAAAGAAAGAAAGAAAGAAAGAAAGAAAGAAAGAAAGAAAGAAAGAAGAAAGAAAGAAAGAAAGAAAAAGAGAGGAGGAGGAAGAGAGAAAGGAGGCAGACGGGCTGGGAGAAGCTAAGAGAAAAGAAATCACAAGAAAGGTGTGATTGTCAACTTGACTGGGTTTTAGAAGCACCTAGAAGATACAACCTTTGAGCACATCTTTGAGGATATTTTCAGAGATCTTTAGCTCATGAGGGAAGACTCACCCTGAATGGGGGTAGCATTATCTCATGAGCTGGGGTCCTAGAATGTATAGAAAGGAGAGAGCAAGTTGAACACTAACATTCACCTTTCTTTCCTTCCTTCCTTCCTTCCTTCCTTCCTTCCTTCTTTCCTTCCTTCCTTCCTTCCTTCTTTCCTTCCTTCATTCTTTCTTTCTTTCCTTCTTTTTTGCTTTCTTTCTTTTTGGTATTTTGGAAATAAGGTTTCTCTATTGTACCTCTGGCTGCTGGGGTAGAACTCACTCTGCTAACCAGGCTGGCTTCGAACTCACAGAGATCTGCCTACTTCTTCTGACTCCCAAGTGCTGGGATTAAATGCATGCACCACCACTGCCTGGCCCCTTTTCTGTTTCTTAATTGTGAATGCAGTATGATCAGCTACGTCACCTTTCTTCTGCTATAGCTAAAGCTAGCTGTTCCCTACCATGATAGACTATATCCAAAATCTGTAAGCACAATAAATCCTTCCTTCTACGACTCTCTTTTTGACAACTATTTTGTTACAATGAAAATCAATACAGAAAGTTGGTATCGAAGAATAGAGCTATTGCTGTGTTAAACCTGATTATGTGGTTCATAGGTCTTTCTAACTAGTTTGTGTGATGAATGTGAGAGAATTTGGATCTATGGGCTAGAGAATTCCCTAGACTGCTGTAAACAGAACCTAACTAGCCATTCTGGTGGGATTTTGAAAGGCCAGCATGCAGAGAGAAATGCAGATAGTGGAGCCCTGGCTCTTGGTGTTTCAGAGGACAATAAAAACTGCTGGGAATTGGGTTAGAGGCCATTCATGTCCATTGCTGGGTGCTAAGCATGTGAGTGATGCTGAACTTAAAAGGAAAGGACTAAGCTGTTAAGCAAAGGAAATTTCAAAACAAGACATCACACAGCCTCTGGCATAGTTACCGTTCTCTGTTCTTCATAAGATCTAGAGTGAGAAAAAGAAGACACAAAACCATGAAGTTGGGTGAGGAAGGAAGTCTGAGTTTAAAGTAGCAGACACAGCCAAAGCGACTGTAATTGTTAAAGATACTAATTCCATTCAACAAAAACCTGGCACTCCTTCTGTTGTAGGAGCCCATTCTCGTGCCCCATGTTGGTGGGCCAGATGTTGTAGGTAATTAATCAAGCAAAAGTTTAATAAAAACAAGCAGGCATTTTTATAGACATAGGCTTGCAGACCTCAGCAGACAGAACAGTGTCATGGCAAGAGCCATCTTCAACTGCTGACCTCCATTACCTTGTTGTCCTCTGGGAATTTTATTAATCAAAGCTCCTCCTTCCTGATCCAAAGGTCTATTTGCATGATGAAAGAAACCTCATAGGTTAACTCCTCCCACAACCCCCATCAGCAGCAGAACTTTGCCACCTTTACTGTGGGGAGCCTCAAGGCCCAATGGGAGAGATTGTTGCCTGAGGCTGGGGTGAGTGCCAGGAGACTGCTCTCAACAACAACTTTAGAGTGCAGTTTCAATTACTCCGCTCAGGACCTTTGGGCAGGTATAGGAAGAAGTCCTTTAACAGAAAACAGCAGCCATTTACATCTAGAAAGCAGTCCTTTTCAGAAATCACACATTCTGCCAGCACAATGGTTATCTTTAAAGGTGCACTCACAGCAATCAGTAAACACAATATCTGGAGATATGTTCAAATACTCCCCAACACTTTTCTGGAGATAGAGAAGTGTTCTCGTTCCAACCAGTGGAAACACAAATTCATTTGAGAAAGCAGCTAAGGGAGTTCCCTACAAGAAAGCAACTGTCCAGCAGAGTATTTTTTCAGGTTCAGTTGCTAAAGTACACAGAGGCCATTATAGCTGTGGTAGAAAAAAAGACAGACAGCATTTTGAGCTTACAATAGAACCCCAACGTGTTTTCTGCATGATGGTGGCTTTGTAGGCATGAAAAATGTAAGCTATGAAGTCATGGAGGGTTGAACCAAACTTACAAAAAGCTAGTGAGACCAGGCATTGTGTTGGGTTGATTATCTGCAAAGACATCTGAGATGCCCCTGTATGAGGTTGTGCAAGTGATGCCTAAGTCGCAGTAGATCCCCCAGTGTATTAGGGACTGTGGGATACCCACCAAAGAAAGTTGCAGGCATAGACTGGAGCTGTCCCAAAAAGAGAAGATATATGTGCTGCAGACAGCAGAGCTGGAGAGGCAAACTTCCTCAAAGCCACTGGAACACAGATAAGTTTACCGCAGGCCTCAAATGCCAGACATATAACTGCATGGTTCAGTGTTTGTCTTGCTGGGTTTTGATCTTGCTCTGGTCTGGTCATTCCTCACTGTTCTCCCATTTTCCCCATTTGAAATGGCAATGTCTATCTGTGAAATTGTACATTGGAAGTATGTAACATCTTTGTTTAAGGCTCATAGCTAGGAGATTGCCTTTGAATATCAAAGGAGAATCTAGATTTGGGACTTTGAACAGTGTTTAAACTACTAAGCCTATGGGGACTTTTAAAATCGGCTGAATGCATTTTGTCTTCTAAGATGGATATAATCTTATGGGACCAAGAATGGAATATAATGATTTGAAAGTGATGTACTTGAGCATCAACTTGACAAGCAGTGGACTTGTGGTGGTTATTTTTCATTAGCTTGCCTAGATTTTAGAACCACTTAACAAAGACACTTCTGAGTGTCTCTATGAGGACGTTTCCAGAAAGGTTTAACTGAGGGAGGAAGAATGTAGGTGGTACTGCTCCATGGACTGGGGTGCTGCAGTGAATGGAAAGGAAAAAGCCAGTTGAAAACCAGCATTCATCTCTTTCTACTTCTGTATAGTGAACACAATGTGTTCAGTCACCTCATTCTCCTGCTACCATATCCAGAGTCACTCTCTTCCCGATACCCTTCCTGCAATGAAGGACTATATGTTTAAACTGTGAGCCACAATAAACCCTTCATTCTTCAGACTGTTTCTGCCAGGTATTTTGTTATTGGAGAGAAAGATAAACTAGTACAGAAAGCTACATTGGCAGCAGAGAATATGCAGAGAAGGCTACCAAAACTGTATATACAGCATGGTGCCAGGCACTGTTGTAAAGGCTTTACACATATTAACATGCTGTGTTTACTACTGCTGCATGTGGAAATAGCAGCTATTACTCACCTTTCCCATGAAGGAACTGAACAAAGATACACGAAACAATTTGACCAAGGTCACAGAGCTAATGATAGCCAGTCTATGACTAAGGTTCAATATCCAAATGACCTGTTAACTTAGGAATCATTTCAGATGTCACAGAAGGGGATACTCTACGTCCTAAGATGACTGTGCCTTGTGAAGAATCTGATGTTTACTCTGGGAAGTGGGTAGGTAAAGTATGACTTGAAAACCACTTGCCAGCTGCCTTTTTGCTGAGAAAAGTCTGACTAGGGCATAGCCATGATCAATCATTTCTTTAAACATGGCCCATGGCTGCTTTAGTATTAAAACATCAGAACTGAATCATATCGGCAAAGACTGCACAACCCTTAACACCCCAAATATGCTCTACCTGGCCCCTTGCAGAAAGTTTGTCAGCTGTGGAACTGGGAATAACAGTCAGCAATGGTACTCTTTCTCATACTTGTTTTATTTCTTGAAATTACTTTGACTCCAGGGTTCACATTTTAACTGGCAGTAATAGATAGCTCTTGGACCACTCCAGGCAACTCCTTGAAAAAGTTTTCAATAATAAGAACTTCGGGCACAAATCTCCATTATTGCTTAATAAAGTCAAGCCCATTTGTGCCCTTAAGCCTGGCAAACCTCTGCTAGCAAAGTCTCTAGACTCTCCTCACATTCTTCCCAAGTGATAGAATTGCATTAGTTCTTTGAGATCACAAATTGGAAACAAAACTATTCAATAAGCAAATTTCTCATCCTGTTTGGATTATCACTATGTCAATTCATGATCAAGACAACTTGACTAAAGTTCTTAAACTTTGCTGTGAAGGCTAATTTGGTTGTCAACTTGACACACCTAGGCAAAAGAAGCCTCAGTTAAGGAATTGCTTCCTTCAGATTGGCCTGTAGGCATTGTCTGTGGAGGATTTTCTTGATTGCTTATTGATGTAGGAGGGCCCAACCCATTGTGAGCAGTGCCACAGAGGCAAGTGAGCCTGGGATGTAATATCAAGCCAGTAAGTAGCTGTCTTCCATGTTTCTTGCCTCTGATCCTGCTTGAGTACCTGCCTTGATTTCCCTCAATGGTGGATTGTATATGTTCAGGTCAGATAAGCCAAATAAACCCCATCCTCGGTAGCAGTACACTACAATCCTTTGCCCTCAATTTAGGGAAGGAGAAAGGAAGGCTAGAAAGAAATCTTCATCACTTTTGCAATCAGCCTTGATATAGAATGAGAGAAAGGTAGAAATCTTTGCAGCCTCTTTTAGGCTGTCCTAAGCTTGAAGAGGACTAGCTGACAGTGAGAGACAAGCATCTCAGCTCATGGTCTATAAACTCATTCCCTCCAACCTTTGTTCTTTTAGGAATTATCACATTAACGACAGCAACCCAACCAAC
Organism: Cricetomys ansorgei; assembly: GCA_026225945.1. Lineage (NCBI taxonomy): Eukaryota > Metazoa > Chordata > Mammalia > Rodentia > Nesomyidae > Cricetomys > Cricetomys ansorgei. The sequence continues at coordinate 1,095,157 of JAMJFZ010003951.1, forward strand.
AAAACACCAAACAATGCCCACCCTGACCTGACTCTTGGGGCTTCAGACCTTTTATGCCCTAAGCCAAAAGTTCCCATAAACATGTGCGGCACACAATCCCAAAAACAAGGTGCCAGAACAATTGCACCTAACCAAATTATAGCCACCTGCATCAAGCATACCAAATCCAACTCGCAAACAACTATATCACAACTGGGTGGAAACACAAACCTAATCCAAACACCATTTTACATTTTTAAGGAAACCAAAATAACAAAAACTTCTTCCAAGTGTTCCTCTACAATCCTCCCCAAGTTGCTTTTGGTTATGTTTATCACAGCAACAAGTAGCAGACTAGAATAGCTGCTAATCTAGTAATACTTGAATCTTTTGAAAAACTCAAGGTACTCATCAAGGCAGCAGCAGCAGTAGTAGAATCCAGGATGGGTGCCCAAAGAGAGCTGGAACAGAGTAGAGATGTCTACTAGGAAATGGAGCCAAGAAGTTGTAGCAACTTCAGGAAACTACCCAAAGCATAAGGGTGGAGAGCAGTCTTTCTGGTTCCCTCCCACAGAAGCTAGCAGAAGCTATCATAAGGTAGAGGAACCTGAGAAACATAGTTTCCAGAAGTAGTAAACAGCACAGACCAAAACCAATGCAAAGAAGAGATTTGTGAAAAGGCAGGCAAATGGCATGCCCAGAAGAGAGCACGATGACCTGGGAGACATCTGCAACAGTGGAACATTTCACTATATTCTCTTTTGCTTTACGATTTTTGAATCTTGTGAATATGTCTGTTAAAATGAGTAATTTACATAAAAACTATGTGAAATGGACAAATACCTAGTGGGATGTATATTATGTATTACAAGGTGAGATTTTTAAAGAAATGTCAAATTAGAGGCAATGAAATGGCCACTGTCAGGGGAATGGCAGATACATGATGCATATATCCAGGGAAATACAAGAACAGAAAAAGAACATGTCTTTACTACCTATGGAAGGGCACATAAGAAAGTAATACCAATTGTTGAGCTGGAGAGACAGAGTGGGCAGTTGTAGGGCAAATAGGAAGACTGGGGAGCAAAGAAGGCCCACAGTCAAAACACTATGTGCCCTTTACACCTTCTAATTTGGTCCATGTGTGTGACTTACTATTCAGCAATTGAAATCAAGACTTTTTCCTTTACTGTAAAAAATAATTTAATTGCAATACAGTGCATAAAACATAAAACTTAACCTTCTTACCATTTTAAGTATGTAATTCAGTCATAAGAAATACATTGACTTTGTAGCGTAACTGATCTCTAGAACTCTTATGTACAAAATTAAAACTCTGTACCTATTAGGCAACTCCCTACTGCTTGCTCCCCTGATCCTTGAGTACCCAGTACTCTACTTTGCCTTTATGAATTCCGTTGCTCTAGGTACCTCACATAAAGACATACAATGTATTTTGAGGACTAGTTGTTTTTTTTTTTTTTATTTAACATGACCCATGTGGCAACATATGCCACAATTTCCTGTCTTTTAAAGACCAGATAATATTTTATTCATAGTGAAATATTATATGACATATTCTAAGCATTATATATTATATACTAAATAAAAGTCACATTAAATCTTACCATGCAACACTAAAAGTTATAGGAAGTGTGAAGAAGGTATGTATGTATGTATGTATGTATACACATGGTCTAATGTAGCCCAGACTGGCCTCAAACTCACACTGTAGGCCAGGATAACCTTGACCATCTGATACTCCTGTTTGTACCTCCAGGTATTGGGACTGTAGACACGTGCCACCGCACCTAGCTTTTGTACAGTGTTGAGGATTGAAACTGGAGCTTTGTGCATGCTAGGCAAGCATTCTATTGTTTGAGTCCTATCTGTTCTACGAGATTATCTATTCATCACATTTTTTGGTTCATTTTTCTGTACATGGATGCTTGTGTTTCAAAACAATAAAATAAATCAAGATTTTTATTAAAAGAAAACTTAGGCTTAATCACTTTCCTTATAATTGACCCAGGGAAGATGATATTTTTTCCCATGGTATCTGATGACCCCAGTGACATTCCTAGAACAGACAGCTGCAGCAGCTGCCACCCACCCCCACAACAATCTCAGGCCCACAGATAATGTTCCTCTTTCCCAGATGCAGCTTTTCAGGCTATCTGATGGAAAGAACTCATCAGTAAATAGTGTTTGAGGGTTAGTTAAGTAAAAGTCACACTGAATTTTAAGAATAAGGCAAATTAAGACATTGAAATGGTAATGTCAGAATTCTTCTAGTCCTGACAGTGGCTAAAACTAAACTATCTTGATGGAAAATAAGTAAATTAATTGTCTTAACGTTTATTGCTTCCCTACATGGGTGAGCACTCACCAACTTGTGTATTCTCTGAACCCTGAACCTTCTGTAGGTGGACACTTATTTCCCTTTGCATGAAAGAGAATAAACTGCATTACAGTTTGAACCAAAGTTTTCAAGACTTTCGAAACTCCAAAATAGCCATGAAATGAAATAAAAGGCTTGTCTATGTCTAATTCCAAATATGTTAATAATGAATATTTTTCAAGGAAAGGTGACACAATGGTATATACAACATGATTCCAATTTAGGGAGAACTGGAAGACAGTGTACAAATGCATGTACATAATGGTCCAAAATGGAAACCTCACATGGATGAAAAAAAAAGTGGATTGTATAAACAGAAAAAATCCATACATTGGATTCGATTCTAATAAGAGAAAGAGGCCAGAGGGAATGAAGACAATAGGGTCCTCAATATCACTGAGGAGCCACTCATTTAATTGACCCAGGAATAGCTGTTTCTGGAGTCCTTGTCAATGTGAAAATAAAATTTCCTGAGTAGTTTAAGTCAGTTTTGTGTTTTCTTTCTAAATTCTAAATTCTAATCTCACTAATCATTCTAATCCTCTCCATTGTATATGCTGTTTTCTAGTGTCCTATTTTTTTTTGTTGTTGTTGTTTTGATTCCCCCTTAATCATCCTTAAAATAGGTAGCAAATTCTTACCTTCCTTGTTGACATGGAAGATGCCTCCTTCTATCTGGATCTTCTTTCTCTGCATAAACACCTCTCTTCCTGTGTAAGTCCTCCACTTGTTTTCTAAGCAAGGGTTTGTTGGTGGTACACTGTTGTAAGCCTTTGCACGTGCTCTTTTGTATCAGTTTTCAGAGTGGACTGTTTAGCTGAACACTGAATTCCTTTGATTTACATAAAACAAAGAATTAGGATTGTCAAGTTGCAAATAAAACCAAGTCCTTGAAGTAATGAGCCATTAACAATAAGTGATAAAGGAAGAAAAAAAAACTCATCTGCTGGCACAAGCTGACAATGAAAAATGATTTTCTGTTTTTCTTTTTTCTTTCTTTGTTACATTTCTTCCTTCCTTCCTTCCTTCCTTCCTTTTGTTCTTTCTTTCTTTCCTTCTTCCTTCCGTCTTTCCTTTCTTCTTTCTTTCTTTGTCCCTTCTCCCCCCCCTCCCCCCCCTCTGTCTTTTTCCTTCCTTCTTACTTCCTTTATGTGGCCTGTGGGCAGAAACAATAGTATACTTCTCATAAAAATGTCTAAACATGTACTAAGCCACACGATCTTCTCAGACCAGGAATCCTTAAAAAATTTATCATAAAAATTATGTCCAGATGTTGGTGCCCAGCAGAAGCAAATGTAAAAGTGCTTTGGAGGAGCGCAGTCGAAGCCTGACATGCACAAGACTGCACAAGGAAGGCTCCACTGATGCTTAGGCTCAGGCCTAAACTCTAAGTCACAAAACCTAAGAGAAGGTTCCACTGTGCATCAGTGCCCACCCACCCCCACCCCCAACTGTAATCTACAGTCTCCAAATTCCTCTCAGGATAGGACATCCTAGTGAAAATGATAAAATAAGTTTGCTCAGAATTAGTAAAGACACAAAGGGAGCATTTTCATCTATAAGAACATGTCACTATTTAAAAAAGTAACAAGCAGATTTTGAACCAAGCTTGATCTCTTGGAAATTAAATGTATAAATATTGAAATCTAAGACTCAGTGGACTTTTAAATCACATTTAACACCACAGAAGAGAATTACTGAACTGGAGAATATATTTGATGAATGTACTTAAAATGCAGCACAGCAAGATCAAAAAATGGGATATATGAATTATGGAGCATATGAAAAAGAGCTGGTGAGATATCAGGGATAGAATGAGATAGTCGCATATATCTGTGGCAGAAACTCTCTAGGGAGGCACTAGAAAGATTACGGGGATGGTGGGATGACAGAAAATCAATATTTTCAGACATAATGGCTGACATTTTTTCTGTATTGATTAAAGTCGTAAATTCCACTTTTAAGAAACATATCCATGCCAAGAAAGAAAAAGAAAAAGAAATCCAAACCTAAATATATTTATATTACAAAAGAAAAAATCAAAATACCAAAGTTAAATTGCAGATCTTGACATCCATTAGGGAGAAATGGCAGAGCACTGTAAAAAGCAGCAACAAATAAATTGAAAGAAGATATTACAACAGCAACATTAAAGGCCAAAAATAAAAAGAAATGATATCTTTACAGGGCTAAGAGACAGTAACTACTAGCTTAGATTTAAAATTCAACTGCTATGGTCCGGCCATGTCACTAAGTGCACGTGCTACAAAGGTTATCCCTGATGTGTGAATGTGCCTGCTTGGGGGTGTTGAGGTCAGGAGGGAGCCACTCACGAGAATGGATTAATGCTAGTTACAGGGAGCTCCAGGCTGTGAGTCTGATTTCTGTCTTTCTCACTCTGTCTTTGCCTTTCTGCCACGTGATACCTCTGCTTTGTTTTGATGCAACAAGAAAGCTTTCTTCAAAGGCTGACTGACATCTTGATTTTATACTTCCCAGACTCCCGGACCATAAGCCAAATACATTTCTTTTATTTATTAATTACCTAGTTTCCAGCATTCAGTTATAGCAGCACAAACTAGACTGGCTAAACCATCATTTAATGAAAATCAAATAATGACATTTCCTGAAGTCAGAGAGACTTTACTACAAACTGCTGAAAACAAAACAACCCCAAATGCTACAATTACATGTGCAAAGGGGTCAATTCAAGAGAAATTCTAAATACACATGCAACCACTAGCCATGTCAAAATGCATAAAGTAAAAGGTAAGAAAGCTTGAAGGAGAAATGGGCATACCCCACCTGCAGTTATTAAAGATTTCAAAGAATTAGAAAAAATGATCTCAGCAATCCTTCATCAATAATTAACAGAATAAGTAGACAGAAAGTCAGTAGTGCTATGAAACTTAAATACCACCAACCAACCTGGCATAATTGAAATTTATAGAAACTTCAACCTAATAGCAGAATATATATACATTTTGAAAAGCAACACATGGGGCCAGAAAGGTGGTTTCAAGGATAAATAGTGCTTGCCACCAACCTTGACAACCTGAGTTCAGCAATAAAAATAATACAGTACAATAGCAACATCAATAGATCTAAAAATGATTAAACTGAGGACTGGTAAGATGATCCAGGGGTGATTGTTACCAACCATGGTGACCTGGATTCTAACCCATATGGTAGAAAGAGAGAACTGACCCCTGGAATTCTCCTCCCACCTCCACACACATGCCATGTCTGCCACCCCCCCATCAAATAAATAACACACATCAAATAAATAATTAAATGCAAAAAATTATTAAAGGAGTGAAACAGCTAGACAAAAAAGAGTATATTCTGTATGGTTTCATTTATATAAAATTTAAAATATTCGAATCTAATATATACTCACAGAAAATGGATCTATACTTACCTGAATTTGAAAGGGCAAAATTGTATATTTAAGATAGATCCATTTTATTGTAAATTATACCCCAATAAATTTAATACAAAAACAACACAAGTCAAGAAAGGCAAGTGCTATGGGTCTGTTACTTGCCAAGCTGCCTGAGCTGTCTGTATCTCCCAATACACCTTCAGAGTCCATGGGTGGTTGGTTCCAGGTGCTTTCACATATACTGGGATCTGATGGTGCTCAAGTCCCTTATTAAAAATAGCATAGCTTTTTTATCTCACCCTATGAATATGCTCATGCAAATTTTAGATCATCTCTAGATTTCCTCATAATACTGCTGTGGTTTACATGTGAAAGGTTCTACTTAGCCCAGTGCATTTGAACATGTGGTCCCCAGCCAGTGGTGCTGTTTGGAAAAACGATGGAATCTTTAGGTGGTGGAGCTTTGCAGGAGGAAGTCACAGGGGGCAGGCTATGAAATCTGATAATCTGGTCTTACTTCATTCTCACTCTTTGTGTTTCTTGGATGGGGATGAAATGTGATTTCGATCGGCCAGCTTCCTGCTCCTGCAATCATGCCTCCCCTGTCTTTTGTCATGTCTCCCTCACACCTCCATGATGGACTTTATCCTTCTGTAATAAGCAACCAATCAATAAATAAATAAATAAACCCTTTCTCCTCCAAGTTGTTTTTGTCAGTGTGTTTTCTCACAGCAACAGACGAGAAGCTAAGACAGATACCTAACACAATGTCAATGCTAAAGACAGATACCTAACAGTGTAAATGCTACATAATCAGTTGTTAAAACTATATTGTTTAGGGAATAACAACAAACAAAAACTCTATACATGTTCAGTATAGATACAAGTATTGCTATCTTAACTATATTTTGATCTATAGTAAGTTGAGTTGGCAGTTGCAGTGCCTGGTATGGGGAACCCATAGATACAGAGACGTCTACTTTCCCTTTCTCTTATGTTCCATTTAGGGTGGCCATAAAAAGGATTCCTCTGTGATGTTTGGACTGTGATGGGGAAATGACAGCTGTTTTGTAATTCAGATGTGTTGTTACTTCTGGTTCAACTTGTTAGTCTGATTCAGTTGTTACGACAGCTCCATCAAGGTTAAAGGCAACAAGAACTGACATGCGTGTCAGTCCATCTTCACAGGCTCTGGCTGACTCTTGTGATCTCCAACTTGTTCATGCTCTCTCCTACTTCACCTTCACCTTTCTTTACCAATGGCTTGCCCCTTTGGACTCGAATCTCCAGCCTCAGATGTGAAGACAACCACATCACAGGGACTCCTTTACTGACTCCTACAGTTGCCTAAAGGTAAATCCTTATAACATACATGGTCATGTACTCATTCCTGGTGGTTCCGCCTCTCCAATTGAACCCTGACTGAAAAAGCCCCTTTAGGAAGATAGTATTATGTATAAGATGATCTAAAGGATTCAAATACATAGTATCATTATAAATTTACATTAAATACAATGGAAAATAAATGAGACATCCCAAAGTTGCTCACTAATAGAATCATTATTTATTTAATTCTACTTGAACTCTTTTCCCCCAGACATACGGGTAGTTAACAATAGGGGAAATAACTGAGCAAGAAAAAGCATGACTATGACATCAACAGTGAAGGAAATAGTTACTGAGGGATCTGAGTTACCTGGTACCTAAGACTCAAGGTGAAAGAAAACTAGACTATATGACTAGCATGGCTAGCACATATATGTGTGTGTGTGTGTGTGTGTGTGTGTGTGTATTTACATTAAAACATGGAAGAAACTATGGCAATCCTTGTTTTTACAACTTGGCCATATGGTCATAGTTGGTATTTATAACTACAATTTTCCCCGCCCATTCTACATTCTCTTAGCCTGGAACAAGCACCTTAGCTGCTCATGGTTCTTTACCTTGTAAGTCTTTCTGATGCTTGTACGAAGGTGTATATATTAAGCTCTATTACAAAGATCCCTGTCCATAAAGATCAGAGGTAACAGTACCAACAAAAATTTCAGTCTGCCTTTGTAGGCTCCAGCTTGGGCTTCTGGGTTCCATTTGGTCTTGACATTCCTCCCCTTTCCATCCATCCTCCCTCCATACTGTCTGTCCTGTGTACTTTAATTTCCAGCATGAACCCTCACAGGATCTTACCCAGCTCTGACAAGTATATAAAATTCAATCCTGTAACAAATATTTCTTTCTTAGTGGTCTTGCTTCTCTGCTTTAACCCTAACTGTTACAGAAAAAACATTACAGATACTCCATTTAAACTGAAGAACAAGAAAAGAATCTCATAGACACTGGTCCTTGCCAGTGAGTTAAGAAGAGAAAGATAACTGAAATAGATAAGAGACCAGTCTGTTTTATCATTTGCAGATGATGTGATTATCTTTATGTAATTGGCAAACTATTAGAAGCAAAGAGATTTTTTCAGCCAAATTGTTGGATGTGAAATTCAAACAGAAAACCAATGAATGGTCTTCCTCTATAGCAGCAATGGAAAAATCATAAAGTTCAACTTGAAATGATAATATTTAAAATAATAATAGAAGCTGAGGTTTGTTGCAATAAATCTAACAAAAATATATAGGACATTCATAAAGAAAATTATACAATTTTATTAAAAGATATAAAAATGACAAGTGGGAATATATGCCATATGAGTAGGTGGGAATTCTCAACATCATAAAGCTATAATGTCTCCTGAAATTGATCTATAAATTCAACGTAATTTCACCAGAACCTTTTTGGGCACTTGACACTATCATATTTAAATTCATAAGGAAGGTAGAGAACCAAGAGCGGCCAAGAAATTTTAAAAGAAGACAATGAACATTTGTCTTTCTGGTAGTAAAAGCTATAATAAAGCTGTAGCAATTAAAAATATTGTTTCTGAGTGAACAGCCAGAGAGATGGCTCAGCGGTTAAAAAGTACTTCTTGATCTTCCGCAGAACCTGATTTCATTTTTCAGCACCCACATGGGGCTGCCCACACTGACTATAACTCCAGCTCCAGTGGATCTGATGCCACCTTCTGACCTCTGCACTTATGTGGTATACACTCTACTATCTATCTATCTATCTATCTATCTATCTATCTATCTATCTATCTGCCTATCACAAACACAACTTAATCATATATATATATATATATATATATATATATATATATGATTACATACATATATATATGAATATTACATATTCATAGACTTTAAGAATAGAATAAGTAACTTGAAAACAGGCTCACATATTTTTCAATTTTTAGATATTTACCAAAGTGGCTTTATTGCTGGGTGTGGTAAAACATGCCTTTAATCCCAGCACTCAGGAGGCAAAGGCAGACCACGCTGGTCTACATACTGAGTTCCAGGACAGCCAGAGCTATACAGTGAGACCCAGTCTCTAAGGAAACATAATTCATTGCAGCAGACAAGTGCCCATATTTATACATATCATAAACAACAAACACACACACACACAGCACACACACCTCTTCCCACAATAATAATAAATAAACAATTTAAATAATAAAAAATGCTTACGAATAAAATCAAGAAACCGGATTGGAGAATATTTTTATAGCATATATAACTGAGAAAAAAATTGGTAATCTCACAAAATATCAATGTATCAATTAGAAATTGATAATAAACCAAGTGAAACAATGGTTAAAAGGTTTGACTAGACAATGCACAGAGGAAGATATCCAAATGGGCAGCAGACAAAATGAGCTCTAAGCTCAACTTCTCTTGTAATTAGAATACTATAATTCAAATACTCATATTAACTTACTATGAAATATCCCACACACATCAGATATAATTACAGGAAAAAATTAAATATATAAATACTGATAATATTAAGTGGTGGTAAATTTTAGAACTAGGAGTGAGTACTAGGTGGGTAACTTAGAGGGCAGATTAACCATGCATACAAAGTTAATTATGTGTCCACGCAACAGTCCAAATTTCTTAAGCCCAAATCAATTTACACATATGTGTAAATTGCAACATATGTGTGCTTATTGCAACATGAATTGTGGAAAAAGATGGAAATACATTTTCACTTTTGAGAATAGATGAGGCCAACAGTACATTTTCAGCAGCTTACAATACATATGTGAACGATGCACACCAACTTTAATGTATTGATTTTCTTTGGAAATGGAAGAAGCCAAAGCTGAAGCTAAAGCAGAAGGTTTTATTATACTTTAAGAGAACAGAGCTACCAAATCCAATTTTAGTAGCTGATGTTTTATGATAGAGGGTATGTGTTGACCAGCCTATTTTATATGCTTCTAAAGTGCTTTGATAAAATATTTAAACCAAAAATCCATATTTTTTTCTTTAAATCATGACAAGTGGTAGATAGGACTTTTCTGTCACTCTCCATTAAGACAATTATTTTAGCATAAGATGTAGCACTTTCCCCTTCTTGGCAGAAAATACACTGCAAGATCCACAGGGACACCCGAGACTGTGGATGGTGCCGAACCTCATAATTTAACATATTTTACATTTAAACTAAGCACTCTGTGTATTGTGGTCACGGTGTCTGCAGATTGAGGTGTGAATAAATAGCACAGATTTCTTCTTGTCTCCTTTAATATTTCAAGGATAGAAGATTAATTCTTCCCTTAGCAATCTCAGCATCAGATTTTGTTTAGACTTAGTAAGTCAAAAACTTTTACCTTTCACTAAAAAAAATGTACTTTTCAGCTTCTGTTTGGTACATCTGAATTTCCAGCATCATTAAGGAGCTGTCTTAAGTTTTAAAAAAAAGAGTTTATGATAATCCAGACATTGCAATATATTATATTGCAATACAATAATCAAGATGACTATTAAGTCATTGATGATGGACAGTGCATGCAGCATGGTTACACAGAACAGAGGCAAGATCCATCAGCCAAATGAGATGAAGGAGGATGGTGTAGTATTTCACCACACACTTTCAGGAAGGCACACAAATGAAAACTTAGGAGTCTTATTTCTGGAACTGTCCACTTTCCATGGTCGAGCTTTGCTAACTGAAACCATGAAAATCAAAACTGAGGCCATGATTTTACTTTATGTTCATCATAATGGACCGAGTGTTTGTGTCACTTCAAAATTCATATGTTCATAAATCTTAACCCTCAATGTGATGGCATTAGGAAGTGGGCTTTGGGGAGACGATGAACTCATGAAGGTAGAGGTTTCATGAGTGGGTGTAATACGTTCATAAAAGAAAGTTGAGAGGGATCTTTTGGCCTCTTTCTGTTATGGGAAGATAAAATGAGAAGCAGAAGTTTCATGAATGTGTAATGATAAAACAACTTCAGAGTTCAAGCTTAGACTTATTATGTAGCTTACCATGAGAACAGGTCAGAAGTGTTCTCAACAAACTAACCACAGGCTAAACAACATTTAAGGGTAACCAAGTAGTATAAACTTCTACTTTCTTAGAAAAATCCCTTTTATTCTTGCTGTTGTAGTCAGTTATAAATGTAATATTTTAATACTAATTTTGAACCTTGTCCTGTTTCTATGTTAATTTAAGGATGTAGAATTGGTTAGGTCCACTTGAAGAAGACACCAACGGAGATAACTGGGCCCTCGATACCAGTGGTGAACTTAGGTCACTGAGAAGAAGTTGGGCTTGTATGCAGTCACTCCCCATGAATTGGCAGGTAAAAGACTATCCCCTATCTCCCACATAAGTATAAGCATATGACCTAAGAAATTGTCAGCTCTGCAAAATCAGGATCAAAAAGCAAATGATGAGAACTGTCAACTCAGTAAGCAGTCCTTGGACTCCACGCCTCTGCCAGACCTCAAACCCCAGGAAGACTTAGTGAACCCTCCATAAAATGGGAAGCACACAGAAGGTTGGTAAGGTAAGAAATGCACCAAGGGTCTTTCCTCCTCCATAATTAAAGCTGTGTGTTAGACAGGGGGAAGACAAATGCAACACGACTCTGAAGTATTCCTTTTTATTTACACTTAGCATCTCCTGGAGCTTCAAACTAACATGAAGCTGAATAATTTTATATAAGTCAAGAAAATGGAAATTGGATATATTTGGAACTGTCATTGTATAAAATATGATGGTTTTTATTGCTTTTAACTTTTGTCTGGTAGACTATCATGTTAATTCAATAAAAAATTTTATGGAGGTAAACGAGTAATGCTTGTAGGTTCCTTTAAATTCCTTTCATCAAAGGTGCTATATAAAAATGAAAGCATACTGTGTTGCATTGGTATTTTATTTCATAAGCTCTGCACCACAAAAACCTACAAATAAAATCTCTCAATGGATTTGAGAGGAGATCATTATCGTCTTAGTCCCAGGAATGGATTTTTAGGCTTTTGTGAAAGCAGCAAATCCTGTTGTTTGTTGCCGGTCAAATTTTGTATGCACACAGGCAAATGTTGGCAGGAAAAATGTTGCTGGATTTGTGTGGACAGTGTGTGTGTGTGTGTGTGTGTGTGTGTGTGTGTGTGCATACGTGCACATAACACTCAATTGTGAAATAAATCACTGGATGGCTCAGACTTTTGATTTTATGCCAATATTTATACCCGACTGATAGTGAGTATTAAATTTTTAAAATTGCTACATTATTTAATAAGGAATTTGGAGGTGCTTATTTTCAGGATCCAGAGATGAAAAAGAAAAATCTGTGTCTTGTCATCTTCTGGCATGACTGAAATATCCAGCTCAAGCCTGACCCTCAGGACCTACATGGAAGAAGGGGAGAACTGACTCTCATGTGTTGTCCTCTGACCTCCATGTGTGGGCTATGGTACATAAAGAAATTCTTCCCTTGTAAGTCCCAGCTGCAATGATGAATTAAGAAGTTAAACACAAGTTTAATATACTGACAGGACTGTGATGATGAGATGCAAAGCAGATGTGCAGCAGAAGTTAAAGAACCACAACAGGCAGCAGTGTTTATCACAAGGTGCCAAGTGAGCAGAAGAAGTCAAAGAATCACAGTCATCAAAAGAGCTGGCTACAATGGAGCCTTCAGGGAGGGCATGGGGGAAGGGAGAATTCTAGCTGGGCAACACACCAAACTGAAATGGTATCATAAGCAGTTTTCCATTTTCTCCCTCAGATGTAATTATTCACCACTATTTATTTTATCCTTAAGTCAAGTCTCTAAATACAGATATGCATACTCTCCAGGAGTTGGCCTTGCTTTTCCAAAGCACTTAAAAGAACAGGTGGTGATTAGATCTCCCGATAACACTGAAAATATTTTTATTTTGCAATGGATGTTTTTACTGGCACCTCTTCATCCAATAGTTCATACCACTGTCTGTAGCAGCCCTGAAACACTTGATGCATTTGCTATATCTGCTCCTAATTCATTTCATCTTAATAGCCTGGATCTTCTGTCAGCAGTCCCTAATGTCTGATTTCAAACAAATGCAAACAGAGAAAATGAAATTAGAACCTCCAGACTTTGTTAGTAGTAAAATGGCACAATTGAAAACATGTCCCAACATAAAAAATAATCTACACATCAATAATTATAGCAAGGGCTAGAGAGATGGTCAGCAGTCAAGAGCACTTACTGCTCTTTCAGACGACCTGATTTCAGTTCCCAGCACCCTAATTGGGTGACTCACAATCACTTATTAAGTCCAGCTCCAGGGACATAAGAAACGTCTGGCATCCCCGGGCACCTCCACTTGCATACACATAACCACATACATAAGCATACACATAATCAAAAATAAAACAAATCATTAAAAATAACTATAATAGCCATTTTTCAGAGCCATGGTGGCAAAAAGGCACAAACAATCTAAATGCCCATCGTTTAATAAACAAAGAAGACATATAGTAGAATATTACTCAGCCCTAAGAAGGAAGAAGTACCAATGCTCACTAAAACATGGATAAACCTTGAAACCATGCTAAGTGAAAGAAGCCAGTCACAAAAGATTGTCACACAGTGTATGTAGGATTCCAACTACATGACACAATCAGAATAGGTAAATCTAAAGCGACATAAATTAGATTGATAGCTATAAGAGCCTTGGAGGTAGGAGAAGATGAGTAGAATATGGAGTGACTGCCAAAAGGCTTCTTTGGAGTTGATGCAAACATTACACTTTGGTCATGGTTGCCCACTGAATACACTAAAAGCTATTGATTTACGTTCTTGAAATAGGATAACTGATGTACAAGGTATATTTTAATCAAGTGGTTTTTTTTTAATGTAACAAATAATGACATAGAGAAAAGGTACACTGTTCAGCATGATGGGGACACCTGTGGCATGGCAGAGCCTTTTGCACTGACTAAAGCAGCTACAGGCACAGCAACCAGCTGTCTGCAGGAACTGTTCACACTTTACAGACAAGTGACCTGAGACCACATGCATCAAAAGCTATGCAGCACTCATAGGATGACTGGGATATAAAGCGGGCCCAAATCGTAGCACAATTTTGTTGCCCTCAATATTATAATTAAAAATATATCTTTATGAAGTGCTGGGGTAGAACCCAGGGATTGTGTATGCTAAGCAAATGCCCTTCCACTCAGCTATACCCCAGCTCCACATCACAATTGAATTCTCTCAAAGTCATTGCATATGTAAATCCTAAATGTTGGTATGATCTGGGGTCTAAAATTTTCTATCACTTTTTCAGTCACTTCATGGTGTGGTTATACAGAGCCTGGTTGTGCAGGTTTCTTCTTTGATTGATAAGGAGAAACTTGGGAACCATGCCAATGATATTGGCATTGGATCTGAATTAGATATCAGTAAAACACATAGCTCCTTACTGTCTCCAGGCAATGTGGGATCAGCTTTGCATCTTTCATCCAGTAAGAAAATGGATGGCACACTCCGAGCCCATGCAGAAAAAATACATGCCATAAGGTCTAGACAATGCAAAATCAGCCTGAGAAATTGATCCATCAAACAGCTTCTAAAAAATGGGAACCATTGCTGGTATCTCACAAGTCAATGATGTGAACTGTAGTTGTACGCTGCTGTAGTGGTTCATCAAGGATGACAAGAGGCCATATTCATAAGTGAAAGTCCTGCAAGACCTCAGCAGAGGGAACCACTATCCTTGCCAACACCACCCTCAATAGTGGAACCCCGAGCGTCTGAGGTCAGGTGTTTTTATCGATACAGAACTCCTCAGGTTTCTACTGATAGTATGTGTAAATCATGTGCAATTGAACATCCCCCACATAAATCCAACACCTGCAAACAATACAAATCGCCAAGGCCTAAGCAGACCCTCACCCAACAGTGCACAATATTTTAAACAATATTTTAAACACAACTAAAACTAAACTTCTACAACAGTGAACTTTAAGAATTAAAAGGAGATGTCTTTGCTGTCTGGTGGAATACCACTTTGAAAGATAGACATTGTTCCATTTTCAGCACTGAAACAGTGGACAAAAAAAAATCAAAGTAAAACAACGGGAGACTAAAAGGTTACCCCATTTGAGGAAGTTCACCAGGGATTGTCTCAGAACTCCAAAGCATACCATCTGCCAAGAAACATTAAAGAAGCTTCCCACGAGCCTGCCTGGACTCCTTCCTAGTGCTGGCACAGAGTACTTTAAAGAAAGCAGTCACAGGTCTATAATCCTAGGACTCAGGAGGCAAAGAGATGAGGATCATGATTTTGAGACTAGCCTGAGCTACATAGGGAGACTATGATGAGCAAATAAAAGCGGGGTAGGGGGAGAAAGAAGAAGGAAATCATTGCACTCAGCTGCTTCTCCAAAAGAGTGCCCATGCAGAAGCCCTAACTCTCTTGTTTCTTGTAAAAAAGCAAAGTTGCACAAAACAGCTTATAGGCTGGTGCTGTATTGGATCCTTCTCCATGGCTACTAGGAGCTTTGCCTAGGGAGGAAACGGTCTACCTTGGGTTTCAAAAGCAAGGGCATCTTTGCAAACTTTTGAGGAAGAACACTTGTTTAAAGTACAGTCCATCCAGGACAGCAGTCAGTTTTGGGCTCTAGCATGGTTACCAGAACAGAGTTGTGAGCAAGTCCCTTAAGCTCCACGGCCAGGCCCACCAGGTGCTAGAAGACACTTTGTGAACTCTGTTGCAGAAAATTTAGTTAGGGAAGAAGTCACATCCCTGATAACTTAGGTACAAGATTAGGAGTCAACAGACTGGGTCTTCCCAGTAGGCTCTTGGGAAGCCAAAGAACACACAATGGGATATTGCCACAACAGGAAGTAATAGTGGACAAACACTTATTACTTGCAGCAGAAGTCCACAGCAAAGATATGATAGGAAGAGATCCTTTGGAGGGGCCTCAAAGAGAACATGACTGTGTATCCCACGCAGGTGGTACTGTCCTTCCCTATGTCAAATGTGGTGATTAGCTTTAACTGTCAACGTGATGCATCTTGGAATCCCCTGGAAAGAGTCTCAGTGAGGGACTGTCTTCATTCTATGGACTTATCTGTGGGGAAGTATCTTGACTGCATTCACTGATATGAGAAGACCTAGCCCACCTTGGATAGCATGGCACACAAGATCCTGAGCTGTGTAACTGTGGAAAAATAAAACCAAGCACAAGCAAGCAAGTATGCGTGAGTACACTTTCTCACTACTCTTGACCATGTCTAGCTTCCCTCCCATGATGAACTATAACTTACAACTGCAAGCTAAAATAAACCCTCTCTCTCCTGAGTTGATTTTTGTCAGGGTATTTTTTTTTAATCACAACAACAGAGATGAAACAATAATACCAGCCAAGAACTCCAAGTACTCAGCCAAGGGTGAGTTCCTCTTCACTCCACTGTGATAGACACCAATGAGCATAATCAGAACAAGGACACTAACTGTATCCCAGGTAGTCTACCGTGAGCTAAGATGTGTTCCTAGGTAGGAGTCTGGCAGGTGGTGCAGGTGGGGAGGAGGGAACAGATAGAGCTTCCTACCTTGTGTTTCAGGTTCTTAGCACAAACAGAAAATAATTCAGAGACAAGAAGAAGCAACTGGGAGGAAATACTATCACTAAGTCGGAGTACACACTTGGGCATGAGCGTGGGAATTCTTAGAGTGATGAGAAGGGCCAGGATTGGAAGGCATATCCTATGTTTGAGCTTAATGAAAAAGGGAGCACCCAGAATACAAGTCATTCCCTTTTCTGTCTGGGCTTTCCAGTATGTATCACATCATCAGATACATGACAGGAATGTCCAGTTTTGCAAAGCTCACTGACATGGATAGGCCACTAGAAAGAAGGAGAAGACAGTTAGCTGTCATTTGAGTTTTCCATGCTAGTCCCAGCAGACTTGGAGTGCTCTTTTATTACTACTAGAGAGATCACACGAGGTCCTACTGCAATGCACCTCTGATGTTGCATCAGCCTCTATCAGCCACACATTTGTCTCATGCCCTAAGCTGTCTACCCTTCTCAGAGGGAGGGCACCATCAGCAACACTGCAGAAGGAGGCTGGGTCTGAGTTTGTTTAAACATTAGCAATTTAAGGGGCTGTAGCTTCTAGGACCCACGGCAACCCTATAAAAAAGCCTTGTCCAAATTAAGGCTTTGTATAACCTTAAGGAAAAAAAGTGACTTTGGCTTGAGTCTGAAACTGATTGATGAAAATGGGAGAGAGAAATTGGCCAAGTAGTTTTAGAGTAGAGGCCTCAAATGTATACAGTTTTTCCTTGGCTAACAGCCAGGAATGCCATCTTCCTGTGGCCAGTTCTGTCTTTGTCAGAGACCAGAGATTCCAAAAGTATTTAAGCCAAAATGTCTTCTGTTCCGCCCTGAGTATAAGCTAGGGAAGCTGGATGGAAGGTCTGGTTTCTCATTCTCTCTTTTCCCCTAAAGGCATATCCCTGGCTGGACATGTTGCATGAGGATATGATGACAACTGACAGCCACCATACACTTTACGAAAAGGCCACCTAGGCTTCCTCCATGCCACTGTCCAGTAAAGCCTTGTTAACTCCAAGGTGGGGACCCTCAATTTATCCCATTTCTGGAGACCGATCTCTGCTATACAGATAAGCCTTATTGCTTTCTCTTAAGCTTCCACCCATGGATCTGTAATAAAGCTTCATTTGAAAACTCATCTTCTATGGTATATCAATTGTATTTTTTTGAGCCATGAGACAGGAATTCAGAGGCCCCTGATTCCATGGAGGTTTTGTGTGATCATGAACATCCAGCACCCCAACTCCACACAAAGCAAGAGAGGAACCCCCCCATCAAACTTAAAGACACCCCAGTATTTCTGTAATGTGATGGCATATTGGCATAAAAAGTATCTTTTTCTCCTAGTTTGTGTTCAAAGAAAAGATGTCATATTAAATTTTGTGATATTTTAACTGAATGGCTTCCTTTTATTAAGATATAAAACCAAGATAAATTATGTCTTATCTTCATCATGTATGGCTGCTAGGCCCTTTAATGGAAGGTGGAAAAAAATGTTCTAGCAGAGGGGAGAGGGAGGTTTAGAAATGATGTAAATACAATATTCATATATAAAAATTATCAAAAAATTAATACTATAAAAAGAATGTTTTAGTAGTTAGAAATAGATATTGAAGGGTTTGTTGTTATGTTTCTGTGCAATTTAACTTTCGTGTATGTGTATGTTGTATGTGTGTGCAGGTGTGTATACCTGTGTGAGTCCTTATGGAAGCCACAGAATGACATCAGGTATTCTGTTCTATCACTCTTTCTCTTTTGAGCCGAGGTCTCTCACTGAAACTGAAACTAGACTAGAGACCATCAAACCTAAGCAATCTTTCTGCCTCTGCTACCTATAACACTGTGGTACAGGCACACACACAGCCATGCATGTCTTCTTAGCATGGATGCTGGGGATTTGAACTCAAGTTTCCATGCTTACGCAGTAAACCCTCTTATCCAGTGAATCATCTCTCTGGCCCCATTATTGTTTTAATGGTGGTTACAGTAGATGAGTTTCACAATATCTGGTGGGATTTTTTTTTTTTATTTTGTCACGGGATCTCACATACCCAGGCTGGCTTCAGCTTGCGGTACAGCTGTTATAGGTGCAGATCAAAGTCTGGGAGCACTCACTGAGATTTCCAGGCTCTCGTGCCTCAGTAGAAAGAGTTTTTACTCAGGACTCATGGTTAGTAATAAAAGTGGAGACAGTTTAGTAAGAAAAGGAAAGTACTCCTAAGAAAGGGAGAAGAAAACTGTTGGGCCATGAGTTCACGACACTTTATGGGTCCGTAATATAACATTGGCCTTTTCATGTTTTTGCTTTGCAGATTTTTCTAGGGTGTGTTTATTACATGTAACTAGGAGTGGAAGGATTTCTTCCCAGTCTTTTTTCTGTCAACTAACTTCTTTCATATGTTAATCTCTCTTTTCTTTCTCCCTTTACACAATTACTTTTCTGCCGTGCTCCCCCTGAAAGCTGTGGCCCCAGAAATTTTTTGTAAGGGTGGTGGTGGTGAGCAGAAGTCAATCTTACATAACTTTTTTCATGTAGTCTCTGTCTATGAGGGACCACAAAACTCTCTGCCCACTTTATCTATTGGTTTGGAAAGGAGGTTTTGGATTTTCCGTCTAAGGGTTGACTGGAATCCCTGCATCATAAGGAATTTAGTTTGAAGTTGTTTTATATTCTAGAAAACAAAAATTTTACAAGATTAAAATATAATGTTCAAATGAGAGTAACAGGGTTGTGCCAACCAATGACCTCAGAAAGAATGAAGGCCAGGAAAGCCATGGCCATGCTTGCTCCAGGAGAGCCATGCTTCTTTGTAGCTTGTGCTTGAGGGTGTGATTCCTTGGAATTTTTTTAAAATGTTAGTAAAAAGGGACAATCGTATACTAAGAATTCGAAGATATACAAAAGATCACTTTCTAATTCAATAGTGGGATAGAATTGAAAGGGAGACAGTGTGTGGTAACCATGGAGTGCCAACCTTGCCAAAAGAAAACCAGAGAAGAAAAGCAAATGATAAAATAAGGCTACTTTATTGATAAGTTTAGAAATGGAATATATAAAGATATGGCTATGACTGTTTTACTGGGCATGTCAGCAGCTCACATTCAAGACTGAATGAGAATGTCTATAAAGTCTGTGTGGTTGTTTGAATGACATTACCCCCTGTAGGGTCATATGTTTGAATTCAGAGTCACCAGGGAGTACAACTGTTTGAGAAGCATTAGGAGGTACGGCCATGTTGAATGAAGTTTAAAAAAAAAATCTATACCAAGCCCTGTGTGTCTCTCCTTCTCCCTATCCCCCCCTCTCCCTTGCATAAACAAACAAAAACTGTAAGCAAGCCTTCAATTAAATGTTTTCATTTATAAGACTTGCCTTGGTTGTGGTGTCTCTTTGCAGCAATAGAAAAGTAACTATAATTCTGAATTATAGTTTTTTGTGTATTTTTAAAGTCTAAGTCTACTCTTTTATTCTCTGCTATCATTTTTTATTTGGGGCTCTATTTTTTTTCTGCTGGGTGTTTAAACCCATGCAAGCAGCCAAAGGTTAACCATTGTTCTTTTTCTTGTTAAGGTAAGTTGATATTCTTTAGAAGTTATTCTTGGGGACTGTGCTGGCTAGTTTTACGTCAACTTGGCACAAGCTATAGTCATCAGAGAGGAGGGAGCCTCAGTTGGGAGATTGTCTCTCTATCAAATTTGCCTGTAGGCACATCTGTAGGGCATTTTCTTAATTAGTGATTGATGGGGGAGAGCTCAGCCCATTGTGGATAGTTCCATCTCTAGGCCAGTGTTCCTGGGTTCTATAAGAAAGCAGGCTGAGCAAGCCATGAGGAGTAAGCCAGTAAGCAGCACCCCTTCACAGTCTCTGCATCAGCTCTTGCCTCAAGGTTCCTGTCCTATGTGAGTTCCTGCCCCCACTTCTTTTGATGTTGACCTGTTATATGGAACTGTGAGAGAAGTAAACCCTTTCGTCTTCATGTTGTTTTTGGTCATGGTGTTCCATCACATCAATAGTAACCCTAACTAAGTCAGGGACTTAGGAGGAGCCCTTGGTTCTTTTGGTTTTCCTTTACCAGCTGTACTGTTTGCTGGGATGTGCCAGGGTTTTTCATTCGGTTTAAATTGGACAAGATAAGAAGCATGAAAAACCTGTTTTGAGAGAGGAGAGAACAGATAGATAAACAATGGATTTTATACGTGAATGTCACAACTGTGAGTTAAAATTCATTTTAAAATGTAAGATATTATGTATCACTTTTGAAGGCTTAATAACAGAGTTATTTCTATCTCACACAGGGTAAGCTTACTTAGCTTACTTAGATTATGACTATTACTGTTTGGGATGGTTATAGCTACTGTAATTTTCATCATGAAAAGTAAATTAACGTAAGTCTTTTACAAATATATGTACTGGTTGTTTTAGATATACTACTGCCATAATAAAAAAAAGTTTCATTCACCACTTGTATGATAAGACTATTCTTGAAAAAGAAATTCATAGCAAGTAGTCCAATAAAAGGCTTTTAAATGTATACCACTTTTTGGTGAGCATAAAGCATTTTTGTATCATATTAACTTTTGTTACCCATGACTATATACAAGATGAATGAAATTCTTCCAGAATTTGTATTGAAAGAAAATATTACCAAAACCTATGTATCCAATATTAAATTTTATAAGTTAATGAAAGTTATCATATGACTGTAATAAATGGTGTTTTACAGAATGAAGTAGTATTTGGGGGCTTTATAAAGCATTTAGTAGACCCTAAAATACTATTTAATAAGTTCTGAGTACCTAAGTTTGTAAGTACATACTTATCATGTCTTTATGTTTATGTGTGTGCATATTCCAAACACTCTCATTCACAGATATATACACACATATTCCTAAACTTGTCATGCCAAGAAATTTTAAAATTCTATTTCAGTGTGCAACAAAAATGAATGAGAAACTTTGAAGTAGTCATTGTTACTTAGTTATATTGAAGAATTCTAGGGGCACACTGAGTTTTGTCCCAAGCTGCTTTAATATAGAATGACATACAGTCACATGAAACCAATTGTGAACACTCAGACACAATTAAATTGACAAGACAAAAAGCCTTTATCTCTGTCAGTCTTTACCAGGAACAAGATTACCCTGGGAATATCTAGAAAGCTATCTTTTTCTTCTGTTTGTCAATCTGTTTTGCTGAGTGCCTTCAGTTCTATGCAATGGTCACGTCCTTCAAGTCTCAGTCATTGACTATGGAGAAGGCAGTGTCTTACAGTTGGGTCTATGGGCCTTAAGGATGGTGTGTTATTGAAAATTCTTGGGCTAACAGTTATTAATGCTCATGAGTTTTTGAAATAGTCTGTGGGTAGTAAAATGAAAAATATAGCAAAAAGGCCTGGTATGAGGAAAAGGTTTAGACATTTGGAAAAGCAGTGGATACACAAGAGCCTGTAATGACATGTGAGTTTTTGGAAGTCCTTATGAGGCAAGATAAAAATATCAAGATAGGAGACAGATTTAGAAACAGACAATTAATGTTTACATATGCCCAGTAGTATTTTAGAGGACCTTAGAGCTCCCTAGCTTTTCTTTGTATTGCTAAGGATCCATGATTTCAAAGGAACATGGACTCTAATTGTCCCTCCCTGGGGGTGCAAGCGTTTCCCTTAGTGGAGATTTGTAAGCATAGGACTATCAGATTGACCAGGAAGATGCTGTCTTGGTGTGCCTCAGCAGACTAATTTCCCCTTTCCCTGGTATCTTGTAGTAAATGGGAGGATATAGAAGTGGTGTGAAGCTCCGTGAAGTGGAAAGAGACACTTCATCTCATTCTCAAGTTCCACTCTTTTGTGTTTGGAAGGCAGACCTTAGGAACCGACAGGAGTCATCCAAAATATCAGAGGATTCATTTTTTTAAAAAATGTCTTTGCATAGTCCTCCATCCTGGTAGATCCATGAAGCCCTGCAAATAAGGTTCTTAGACCATCTTCCTTGATTCCCCCCTCAAAAAAACAGGTTCAGCTGCAGGATGGTAGAATAGTTTAATCTTGCAACCTTTGGCAAAATTTTTCCCTCCTTCACCTTGTATTGACCCAGACAGCATTACAGTAAAATATCAACCTCTTTTCTTTAGATTTTCATGATCCATCTTATTCTGGTTCTTGAGTCTGCATCATAGTATGGAGTTCATGGGGCACTATGAAGACACATGTACAGGGCATCTGGAATAGAGAAAACAGCCCTCTCATCTTTTCTTAGAGTCCTCAAGACAATTTGATGGAGAAGAGGTTGCTCTCTGACCATTTTATCCCAAGTAGCCTTGGGGATGTCCAAGTATAGCCTTAGAGGATGCATCAGAAACACTGACTGGTGTCTGTCTCACATTATCTGGGGGTTTCCTTTTCCCTAGCTGTGGTTTAAAGCAATTGCTTATGCCATTTCTCTACCAGGACTAAATTTCCGTCTGTGAACATCTCGGAGACTGCTTCTTTCATCTCACTAAGATAAGATTATACTCCTAAGGAGCTCTTTTTAAAATCCTGAATGCAAGCCATTGAGATGGCTGAGTGGGTAAAGTTGCCTGTGGCCAAGCTGACAAACTTAATTCAACCCACCAAACCCACATAGAGGAAGGAAAGAGCCAACTGCCACAAGCTAACCTCCCCCCCTTACACACACACACACACACACACACACACACACACACACACACAGACACACACTTAAACAGAGATTACACATTTAAAATTAAAAAGCTTGTGCACAGCAGAGGACACTATCACCAGCCTACAGAGTTGAGAAAGTCTTTGCCAACTCTCCATCTAAGAGGATTTATAGCTAAAATTTATGAAGAATTCAAAAAATTAAGCACAAAATCTTCAATAATTCAATCAATAAACCGGCAAGTGAGCTGAACAGACACTTCTCAAAAGGAGAAATGCAAATGGCTACTGCATATTTGAAAAAAAAAGTGTTTAACACCCTTAGCTATCAGGGAATGCAAATTGAAATTTCATAGAGACTCTACTTTGAACTCAGTCAGAATGACTATCATCAAGAAAATAAGTAACAACTAATGCTGGTCAGGGTGTGAGGAAGCGAGAACTCTTATACTATGCTGGTGGGAATGTAAACTGATGCAGCCAGCATAGAAATCAATATGGAGGTTCCTCCAAAAAGCTAAAACTAGAATTTCCATATGATCCATATGAATAGAACTGAGATAGTCATTGTATTAGCTTTTCAGTTGCTATGATAAAATGCCATGATCAAAAGCAATTATGGAAGTTTATTTTGGCTTATAGTTCCAGAGGCAGAGTCCATAATGGTGCAGAAGCATCATGGCAGGATCAGAAAGCTGAGAGATCTCATTTTCAACTGAAAACATGAAGCAGAGAAAGTGAACTGGAAGTGGGGTGAGGGTATGCACTCTTAAAGCCCATCTCAGGTGATATATTTCCTGCAACAAGGTTGTACCACTTCCCTGAACAGTGCCACCAACTGGGGACCAAATGTTTAAATAGCTGAACCTATGGAGGACATTTTTCATTTAAACCACCACAATCACGTTAAGTGAATAAGCTAGACTCAGACACATATTATATGTTTCTGGATCTATATTTAAATATGAGAATATATGTCTTAATTACTCCTCCTATTGATGAAATAAAATACCCAGACAAAAGCATTTTAAAGGAAAATGGTTTTAGTTTGGATCACAGTTCAAAGATATCATCATAGAAGGAAAGTCCTGGTAAGTATGATCTTGGGATGGCTGTTCAAGTTGCCCCAGTAGTCAGAAAGCAGATAAATATGAATGCTACAGATTGGCTAGCTTTCTCTTTTCTTTCCTTTTTTTTCCTGTTATTCTTTTTTTTTTCTGAGACAAGGTTTCTCTGTTGTAACTCTGGCTGTCCTAGAACTCACTCTGTAGACCAAGCTGGCCTCGAACTCACAGAGATCCTCTTGCCTCTGCCTCCTGAGTGCTAGGATTAAAGGTGTGTGCCTGGTGCTTTCTCCTTTTTTATGCATTCCAGAACCCAAATCCAGGGAATGGAGCCACCCGCTTTGGGGCTGGGGGCTAGAAGCAAATCTCATCAATCCCTCATAGATGTGCCTAGAGGTTGTTTCCTAGGTGATTGTAGATCCTGTCAAATTGACAACAATAACCATCACAATATCTATATTACCTGACAGTGGAAGAGGGATCATGAGAAATGAGGAAGAAGCCTAAAGAATGGGTAGAAAAGCAATAAAAGAGGGTAATAGAAGGCAAAAAGATTTCTTTAATTGCATCTTTTTTTTTTCTCTCGTGCACTGTGTAGAGTTAAATATGACCTGAAAGCAAAAGCATGGCTATTTGAGGGGAGGAATTGGAGCAGCAAGAGAGAAGGAGAAGAGACAGGAGAGGGCAATGGGGTGGGGAAAGGACTGATGAAGCTATCAGAATAAAACCTGTTACTTTTGTATGTGAACTGAAAACTTAATTCTTAAAAATTATAAATAAATAAAACCTATTGGTGGCTGGATCCTGTTTCCAGACCTATTAAATCAGGATTTTGTAAGTTTGGGTCCAAATGCCAAGATCTTTCCAAAACTCCCCAGGAAAAAATTAAAAACAGTGAGAGAGGAAAAGGTGGTTGAATTAGATGAGAATGAGCCCAGTTGTTTTAGTTAGGGTTTCTGCTGTAAAGAAACACCATGACTGAATAGCAAGCTGGGGAGGAAAGGGTTTATTTGGCTTACACTTTCATAGTTCTGCCTTGCTTCCCATGGTTTGCTCAGCCTGCTTTCTTATAGAAACCAGGACCACCAGCCCAGGGATGGCACTACCCACAATGTGCTGGGCCCTCCCCCATCAATCACTAATTAAGAAAATGATCTATTTGCTTGTCTGCTTACAGCCTGATCTTCTGGAGGTATTTTCTCGACTGAGGTTCCCTCCTCTCAGATGTCTCTAACTTGTATCAAGTTGATATAAATCTAGCCAGTACACCAATCATTCAAAGAATGCAGGAAATCCTCCACTTGTTGATGTAAACATCAAGTGCAAGGGCTGAATAAGAGGGAGATAGTGGGACTTGGCCCAGAATGGAGCCCTAGGCAGAAGAAGCAAGGGTGAGAGCACAGCTGAAAGCAAAGTATGGGATACTCAGGACCTTATGAGATGGTGGCAGGGTTGGGGAGAAATAGGGTATCACTGAGGGACAGGTGTAGAAACAATACAACACTGATTCTCATTGTTTTAAAGATTCCCAACAACTTTGTAGAATCTAGATTAAATGTAACAAAGAGGAAAGAAAGAAGGTCAATTTGATGGGATCTTCTATTAAGCCGAACTGTGGTGAAAAGGCCAGTGTGAGAGAGTTCTTCAGTGTCCTAGCTTTAGCTTCTACTAAGCTCCATTCACACCTCCATTAAATAAGTTCATTGGGATTGTAAATTATCTGTTTACTAGTCTGTCTTCCATATAAAGTATCAACTCTTCTTGTAAATTGTATGAGATTAAAATAAAAACTTCACTGGATATGTAAATTAATGGAGAATATAACAAATAAAAAATAAGAAAGGAAGAAAAAACATCTAGAGCCAGGCATGGTGGCACACCATGTGGAATTCCAGTACTTGGGAGATTGAAATAGGAAGATCCTGAGTTGGAGGCCAGCCTGGGCTATGCAGTGAATTCCACGCCAGCCTAAGATACATGGTAAGAACTTGTCTCAATGTCCATCCCCCCCACAAAAATATAATGGTAATACACTTGGAAAACTTTCCTTAACTTTTTTTTTTCTATTCTGTTTGACAACTCTTGTTTTTTTGCCTACAGTCATTCAATGGCTATGGCATTAAGCCACATATCTTTCATAATTTCAGTGTGTCACATATTTTAATTCAAGGCGCTTCTAGAATTTTACAAAGATATTTTATTTTTATTTGTGTGTGTGGAGATAGAGATGAGAAAGAGAGAATATGTCCATGTAGGTAACCTCAGAGGCCAGAAGATGGAATCAGATTCCCTGAAGGTGGAGTTTATAGGCAGTTGTGATCCACAAAACATGGGTTCTGGGAACCAAACCCTGATCCTCTGGAAGAGCAGTAAGTGTTTTAATTGCCAAGCCACCTCTTCAGCCCCTGGAATTTTCTTGGTAGTCATCTTAAAGGCTATTTTGTGTCCTGCATCAAATGGTGAGAAGGAAACAACTCTGCTGTTATAAATTCCTCTTTCTGCATGGAAATAGAAAGTGGTTTCCAACCAAATGTGTTGTCAGAGAAATGATATAATCTTTTAAAACTGAAAACTAAATGTTTTTGATTTAAGGGGAGTTTATTTTTCAGATGATATAAGACTCTAAAAATTACATGTGTTTTTTAAGCAAACCCATTGGAAGTTTCTAATAAGTTCTAGCACTTTCTTTATGAGGTCTTATATTAATTCCAATACTGATAAAACCATTATTTAAACATTTTAGAAACTCTTATATAGTTATGCTTGCCTCAAAAACTGTTATGTGTGATTTTTTGGAAATATCCAAAATTGCAATACATTTGCATCCTAAATGGTAATTCAATTCTTCAAAAGAGTCTAACATCACCTTTGTTTGATAAGTAAGTCAAAGATCAATCTGGAGAGTATTTTGATGTCAAAATTTTGTAGTTAACTCAGGGGTAATTAAACTGAAGACACATACAAATCCAATTTAAAAAAATAATTTGAGTGGGTCCAGCCCGACAGATGGCCCCATGTTTGAGTTTGTTCTACTCTTCCAAAGGACTCAAGTTCTATTCCCAGAACCTATATCAGATAGCTCACAAGTGCTTGTTACTCCAGCTCCAGGGGCTCCAACTCCCTTTTTATGTACTCTTTAAGCACCAGCATTCATGTGGACATACCCCCCACACAGCCACACAACAATGTATAATAAAATAAATCTAAGAAGTAAGATAATTTGAGTTGTGACATTTATACTAGAATAAGCCTCTGGCTTCTCACCAGACACAATTTCAACAATTTTAAAGAGTACCCCTTTAAATCTGGCTGATAATTCTGTAGGATGAAAATTACACCTATTTGCTAATAAGAATACCAGGTCAGAGCTGCTCAGTAATGACCAAGTAGACCCAGCTGTCTGAGATAGAAGTTGGCCTCACATCTCCCCCTTTCCCCTTGGCTGTCCACAGGGTAAGTGAGTAATAAATGCTCACTTTTTGCTTTAAAACTGAAGTCATTTTGGCTGACATGGTAGCAAGCTCCTAGAGTCCTGGCATTCAAGAGACTGAGCCAGGAAGAAAGTGATTTTAAGGTCAGAGAGACCCTGCCATAAAACAAGTAAACAAAAAACTTAAGTCATTCATTTTGCTTTATCTCAGCCTGGATTATAACTTTTATTTCCAAACTCCCTGTGCTCTGTGCATGTTCATCTTGAAACAGCCAAGTCCTCAAAGACCTGGGATTTCTCTACCTCCTTGACACTTTCTTTCTTATCTCCTTTTTTTCAGATCTAGATCAGATCTGATCTTATTTCAGATCAGGTTTAAATCAAACCTGACAAAATTGGAGCCATTGTCCAATTATAACTGTAAGAACTCCTCTCTTAATCTGTGCTAATTTATCACAAATTCAGCATCAGTAGAATCCAAATTAATAAGATCTTGGCACGTTTTCTCTCTGAGTTCCTTGGAAGGGCTCCCTGGCATATATCATGCAAGACTATGCTTTTTCGATTGTAAAATCTGAAAAGTTAGCCTAAAGGAGCAAAGACAGAGGAAGGTATTAGGAGAATAATATTGTAACCTATAATAAAATTAAATCATGAATATAACTAGGGGAACTGTCCAGCCATGAAATGAACATATCTGTATAAATAAATGAAGACTTAAAAACCAATGGGGTCTATTAATCAAGTTGGTTCCTGTAAGATAGTAAAATTCAAATAGTATCTTCATGGTTTTGGCTACCCAAGTGATCACTTCTAGAGCGTTTGGGAAGCATGACTAAAAAGAATCCAATACTTTAGAACATCCAGCAGGGTCAAACGGAAGGTAGCTGAACTACAACTTGATTCTTGAGCAGTAGGAGTAATAACAATAGCAGCCACTTACATAGCCCAGCTGTCCCCCACTGTACTCAAAGTCCTAAGTCTCTGATAACAACTTTCATACTTTTGCACAGAACCTATATACATCTTCCTGTAGACTTTAAATCCTCTCTAGGTGATACCCAATACCTACTGTGGAAATAATAAATAAATAAATAAATAAATAAATAAATAAATAAATAAATACTGAGGAAATGGGGTTCTGTGGTTCAAGGACACAGGGTCAGTAGACAGAATAGGCTAATGTTTTTTCTTCACAGGTGATTGAATCATGGGGTACAGAACTTGCAGATGGGGAGGGGGGTTGAGGGGACAACTATACTGTCTGCACATCAAGCACTGCGATTGCTTACTGAATCCTCCCAGTTGTGTAACAGACAGTTGCAACACCGCAGAAGTAGTCGGCCCAGAGTTGTGCATCGAGTGCTGTGATTATCGTCTGGATTTTACAGGTGGAGAGACCAAGGAGCAGGTTTAAAGTGATTTGCCTGGGGTCACACAGCTAATGAGTAATTCTAACCCAGATTTAAATGTGTTCAGATCCCAGCCCTTTCCTCTCTTCATGCCATACTCAAGGTATTGTGAAGTAGCTTAGCAGAGAGGATGGGGCTAATGACCAAGAACAATCTCTTTTTCAATGGAACTTAGCCCAGCAAGAAGTCCACCTTTTGAAACTATAAAGATCTGAACACAGATCATTACAACCATTTACCCTCTAATGAAGAAAAAAAAAATAGGAGCATTTTCCCCTTGTTAACTGAGCCCACCTTGGGTAGATCACATTGTTATTCCTCCTCTCTCTCTATGCCTCTATCTCTGGGTAGGTAATATTTTAGCTCTTGCTACCACAGGTTGAGTCTCTCTCTCTCTCTCTCTGCTCTAGACATCTGCTCAGCCATGTGATTTTCTTTGGCCAGAGGGATATTAGCGCAAGGGAGGCAGGCAGGGGCTCGAAGGTGCTTGCAATAGCTGGGCTGTGTTCCATGTGCTTACCATTGCCATGGCATTGCATGCCATGGCGAGCCCACTGATCCAAGAAGAATAAAATCATGTGCAGCAGACCTTCATCCAAACTGGGCTTAAAGCCAACCCTAGCTGAGCCCAGTGTGTACCTGCGACCTCAGGCCAACTTGCAGATGTGAGAGCGAAAATAAATCAGTGTTGGATTTTAAGCCGTTGGAGTTTTTGAGGTAGTTTGTTTTACTGTAAGGCTGTAGCAATCACTGATTAGTAACCAATGTCATTGCTTCTTCTGCTTTAGGTACCAATTTCTCATACCAACAAATGTATGCAAACAAATTCACTTAGATTAAATACAGCATATCCCTACAGCTCTTATTACATTTTTCATTGCCTTTTCTCTACAACTGTACTCATCTTTTGGTTTTCTTATCTTTTGCACTCCTGTTGTAGAACTTGGTTCTTTGGAAAAACAGAAACAAACAAAAAAACCCATGAAAAACCAGCCACTGTCTTCATCAGATCTGTTGTCCCAGTTTGCAAGAGACCACAAGGAGCAGACCTGTGGGCCATTGGCACTCTTACAAAGGAGGGCATTGGATTGTTACCTGCAATTTCAGCCACTCTTACCAGTCATTTGTATCCAAATCTGCCACAGATGCACTTAGTTTCAAAGGTCCAGGAAGGTGCTAGAGTGTATAGGTTAATTGAGGACTGGGGAGCTCAATCCATACAGCTTTAGCGGAGACATCATCTGTATTAGGTAAGACTTTCATGAGGCAATGAGGGGTTACCCACACTCCTGTCACTAACCCCTCATCCATACTCTGTAAGTAAGCCCAAGAAATTCTGGTTCCCCAAAGTAACCTTTGATGAAATCCTACTTTGGTTTGTCTTTTTGGAACATTATAAGGAGAGAGTAGATGTTGCCTATTCTTCTCAGGGAAGAAATTCTCACTAGTGGTATTAGTACTGTAGAAGACAGTCCACAAGGCAGAAAGATTTTTCCCAACAATATATTCATATATTCACCTGAAAAAAAAGTATAAATCTTCAGAGAAATCAACATTCTTCTCTATTTCTATTCTCATACTCAATGTTATGGTTTGGTTTTTTTTTGGAGACAGGGTTTCTCTGTAGTAACCCTGGCTGTCCTGGAACTCACTCTATAGACTAGGCTGGCCTGGAACTCTCTAGGTCCTTCCTAGTGCTAGGATTAAAGGCATGTGTCACTGCTCCCCAGCTAGTGCTATGATTTTAAGTTAACCTCCACTAATATATTCCCAAGTTTGTTAGGCACTTTCTGTCAATGTGGCAAACATACCTCAGGGAATCAATGCAAGATGAGGAATTATTTCTTTTGGCTCACAGTTTCAGAGCTTTCAGTCCATATGTGGCTGGTTCCTTACTTTCAGGCCTATAACAAAGCAGAACATCAGGCAAAAGGGTGTGGGAAAAGAAAGTTGCTCACCTCATGGTAGCCCAAGAGAAGAGAGTGTGGGACAGGGAGGAGTGAGGGGCAACATATGTCCCTCAAAGACACGCCTCTAGTTACCCACTTCCTCCAACAAAGCCTCACCTCCTAATTTCTATCCCTTTACAGTAATACCATCATAAAGTCCATCAACAATGGAGTGATTCCTTCAGTAGCTCAAAGTTCCCCAGATCCAGTCACCTGACAGTAATTGAAACCAACATCAGGAGGCCAAGCCTTACTTCAACATATTATTAGCTTTTTGGGGAACACATTGTACCCCAACCATACCAAGGAGAAAATTAGAGGCCTGTTTTCAAAAGCCAATAACTCACCAATTCTGTTATGAAGACTTCATAAGTGATTCTAAGAGATTATATGTGATTTCTACCCAGAATAAATGTAATCCATCACCATCGGTCTCTGCCATGTCCTGCAGGGCTTGGTCCTGGAAAATTAACCAGGGCAGTAAGAGAATGAAGAAAGAACAGAAGCGCAGACACATGGACAGAAAAGCTGGTAGAGGTGGGCTGTGTTCACTCAGCTGGCGCACCAACTATGCAACAATAACCTGAAACCTCAGCAGTTGTATTATATACAGCACAGGAGGGGAGGATAACGCTAGACTCAGCAGTGGGTCTCTGTAGGCCAGAAGTCTCAGGTTTCAGTCATCTGGAAGGAGAAAGCTGCAGTTGCTGGTTTTTGCACACATTGCCAACATTCACGATTGGACCAAAGGAAGACTTTGTCACCCCTAGTGCCTCCCCATGAAAGAAGGCATTGCCACTTATGCGGGACTGAGGCATTGGGGTTTTTGATATGCCTGTACCCATGTCAATGATACACATTCACTCAGGACTTCTTCCACTCTTCACACATTAACTCGTGGCTTCCTCAGCTTCCCACGTGTCCCTTTACAAGATATGTAACTATAGAAGTCATTTCATGCTGGTCGAAACCTAAGTCAATCATCTCAAATAATGTACTGAAATCACCCTTGCAAAAGGATTTATTCAGTTTAGTTTGAGATAATTTCAAACACACTCAGAAAAAGCTTCAAAAAAAGCATTGCTGTAGAATCTCAAATACTCTTCACAAACATTTAACAAATAATATTTTGCTGTATATATGCCTGTTTTCTGTTACTATAAACAAAAAATACTTGACACTGGGTACTTTATTAGCAAAAGGAGGTTTATTTAGTTTTTAGTGCATGTTGAAAGCCAAAAACTGTGGAGACACTTCTGTTTGGCCTTCAGTGTGAGAGTGTATATGAGAACGATACAGCACATAGTATAACAAAAAGCTAAAGAATTGCAGAGCTCAGGTGTGCTCTCTTATAATACCTTATCCTGCAAAGCCATGCCTCAGGACCCAAAGATCTTCTCCTTGGCCCCATCTCTTAACAGTTTCTCCACCACACCACTATGCTGCCAGCTGAGACTTCAGCACATGACATTGTAGGGGACAGACCACAGCCAAAACACAACCTCTCCTGAGAACTCTCTTTAATGACCACAGACAGCTCAGATGTCAAAATCAGAAAATTTCATGCTGACATAATGCTGGTATCTAATATTACAACCAGATTCTCGTTGCCAGTTGTCCCAATATTATTCTTTCCAGCACCCCCCCCCCTTTTTTTTATTCAGAATTCAATCCAAGATCTGAGACTGTAATTAATCAGCACATCTCTTTAATCTCCTTTGATCTTTTGCCTTTCTTTTCTTTCATGACATCGAT
This sequence comes from Cricetomys ansorgei, assembly GCA_026225945.1. Taxonomy (NCBI): domain Eukaryota; kingdom Metazoa; phylum Chordata; class Mammalia; order Rodentia; family Nesomyidae; genus Cricetomys; species Cricetomys ansorgei. The sequence goes on from JAMJFZ010003951.1 coordinate 1,128,156, forward strand.
GTTTTTTTTTTTTTCATAGTACTGGCCCGTTCTTCTATAGGATCTAAACATAGTATTACCCAAGAGTTCTGCATAGTGACATTTGGATTGTTCATTTTCAACACAAGTACTACATAGATGGCATTTGCGCTTTCAATTCTCTTTCTAAGTGTGATGAAGACAATATGCAATATCACTTAAGGGCTCTAACGGGTGAAGAATTATTTTTGAAGGAAGAAGAAGTTGGATATGCTACTTATATTTGAAGCCAGTATTATTTCTCTGCAGTACGTTCATTGTGATCAAAAAGCACAGTACACTTTAACAAGAGCATACTGTAATTACTGTCATGCAGTAATTATAGGAAGATTTTGGCTCAATATAAAACTTTTCTAAATTTTAGAGCCCCATAAAGATGACTTCAATTTTGTGAACGTCTTAACTTTGAATATTTCTACCTGGGAAAGGCAAGGAAGCGGTTTAAGCGTGGGAGAAGTACAGGACTAGATCACTTGTACACTCTTTAACCCTGATTTGTTACTCAAAAAGGCTGATGCCCAGGCTCCTCCCAGCTTTTCAAAAGCAGGCCAGGATATGATTCTTTGAATCAACATCAAAATTTTTTGGTATTTTCAGTCTCCATATCAAAAGGTGCTCAGCTGCACTGAAAATTAAAGAAATGGGCCAAAAAGATGGCCCCGTGAGTAAAACATCTTGCTTCACAGGCATCAGAAACTGAGTTTGAATCCCTAGAACTCATGTACAGATGTACAGTACCAGCTTCTGCAGTCCCACTGCTTCTACAGACAGACAGGAGACCGACATGGGCGACTCTGCAAGAGCTCTTATTCCAGCTAGCCTGGTGCATGCTGCACATAAACAACCAGGAGACCCTGTCGCAAATACAGTAGAAGGTAAGGACCCACACCCGAGGTTGTCCTCTGACCTCCACACATGCTCCCATATTCACACACGTGGATACCCTGATGTGAGCATACACACACAATAAAACAAATGCAAATTGAAACTATGCTAAGATAGCATCCTTTACCTAGGAGACTGGCAAAAATCTCAAAGTTCAGTGACATGCTTTATCAGTGAAAACGTGGGAAAACAGTTCTCAGTGTGAGCACTAGGAACACAGGTGAGGGCACAACCCCACTGGAAGATAAACTGTGAAAAAGAGATAGCTGTCAAAATTACAAATTCACTGTGTTGAGGGAACAGCATTCTGAAGTTAGGGAGGATCAGATAAAACAGCGTCTTCTGAACAGAACAGGACCACTGTGCTTATGAGCTCACAGCAGCTGTGGTTGCCCGCACAAGAATAAGCCAGCCAAACTTCTAGCATGGGATGGGAAAGGGGTTCATGAGTCCCCACCCCTAACTGAAGTTACAGAGTTGATGGCTTCTGGAGAAGGGGGATTCAGTTTTCTTTAAAGGTATGGCCCCTGGTAGGTCCACAGGCCAGTGAATGGCCCCACCCATGAGTTTAAGGGCAGCATACATTTGAGCTGATACATTATTAATTTTTTAAAAGAGATCACAAAGTTGGGAGGGCAGGGATATGGGGTGTACCTGGGAGAAGTTAAGGCAAGGAATTGGAGCTGAATATGATCAAAATACATTCTATGAAATTCTCAGAGAATTAATAAACATATTTATTTTTAAGTTATAAATTAATTTCCTCCTAAACTAGAAATTCTGTTTTAAAGAACTTCAATAGATACACTTGCTGCTATGCTTTGTATATGGTGTGTGTTTATGTGTGTGTGTGTGTGAGAGAGAGAGAGAGAGAGAGAGAGAGAGAGAGAGAGAGAATTGAGGCCTCATGTGTTCAAGTATAATCCGTGTTGTAGGATATTAAAATGGCAGAAATGTATTCTAAACGATGTTTAGAGGTGGAGTTCTTAGGAATTAATAAACATGGATAAGATCCTTAAGGTGGTGCCTTCATGACTGATTCCTGGTGACTTTAATAAGGAGATGGAGAGAGACCAGAGGCACACACACAGAGCGGATGGGGGGAGACTTCCCTGTCTTTGGCTATGTAATATTGCACACTGCCCTACCTCAGGACTCTGTCAACAAGAAGGCAAGCCATCACTAAATGCAACATCTTGACCTTGGGCCTCCAGAACCATGAGCCCAAATAAACCTCCTCCTTCTTCTTCATGGCTCACCCAGACTTGCGGGACTGTGTTTCTGGCAACAGAAAACAAATTAATCGCTTCCACACCAAAAAAATGACATAAGTCCAAGATTATTCAACGCGGCTATGCTTGTAATTGCAAAAGATGGAATCAGTGTAAACATTCATGCAGAGGAGACTAGTGACATAGATGTTTAGATATCTACCCAAATGGAGTGCCACGCAGATGTTTAAAAAAAAAAAAAAGGAACATTCTCTGCGCTGACTAAAAAGCTATATGGTACAGTAAGTCAAAAAATGTGAGTTTTTATATGCAGAACATCACATTTTCTTCCCCCTCCCCCCACTTAAGAGTGGATGCATAAAGATCAGCTGCACTCCACACTCATCTTTCTAGTTTGCTTTTCTGCTGAAAATGCCATCACCAAAAGCAAATTGGTGAACAAAGAGTTTCTTTCAGCTTACACTTCTAGGCAACAGTCACCACTGAGGGAAGTCAGGCCAGAAACCTGGAGGCAAAACCTGGAGACAGGAACTGATGTAGAGGCCATGGAGGTGTGTTGCTTACTGGCTTACTCCCCACAGCTTGCTCAACCTGCTTTCTTCTAGAAACCAGAACTACCTGCCCAGAGATGGCACCACCCACAGTGGGCTGGGCCCTCCCACATCAATTATCAACCAAGAAAATGTCCCCACTGACATGACCAAAGGCTAATCAGATCTGGGTAATTCTTCACTTGAAGTTTTCTTTTCCCAGGTGACTCTACATTTGTGTCAAGTTGACAGCTGAAAAATAAATATGACACCCATATGCACATCTTTTTGCTTGTTTTTTTTTGTTTGTTTGTTTTTAGAGATCGAGTCTCACTGTGTTACCCAGTTTGACCTCAGCCTACTGCATGCTGGGATGATAGGTGCATGCCACTGCATCTGACTTCTCATTTTCTCTTTCTTTCTTTTTCATTTAAAAAATTTACTGTATATTAATTGTACTTTAAATTCCTTTTTTTAAAAAACAGGATCTATATTGTGTTCCCAGGCTACCCTGGAGTTCCCTATATTTGTCAGAAAGCCCTGAACTCATGGCAATCCTTCTGCTTTAGCTCTCACATGCTAAGACCACACGCATGACCCACCATATCTGGCTCACACTTTCATATATGTCCACATACACACTGAGTAAAATAGTCTTGAAGAAAAAAAGGCCAATATCTTGACAGATGGGGCACACAAAATAGCAAGAAGTTTATTTGCTTGACTCTATTAGTACCTACTGAAAAACCAAATTTAAAAATAAATGCTGTGTTCTGTAACTGGTTCATAGAAAATTTATAAATATAATACATGAACAGAAAATTACGGAAACAAGTTTGAACTAAAAAGCATCTGTTTTCTTTCCTGTCTACTTAGAATTATGAATTCTAGAGGCAACTTCTAGCATATTAGACTCTTTTTTTCTTCTAAGTGTGCTAACATGAGCAACAGGTATCAGAGGACAGTCTCATTTTTCAGGAAGGAAGGAGAAAGACAGTGAAGGAGAGAGACAGGCTACTTTTATTTTCTTCCAAGAAGTCAAGTGTCCATGCATGTCTATCAGTACTACGTGGCTGACCTGCCTGATGCTCCAAGATTCCTTAATTCCCTTTTGCATTTCCTATGATCCTGTACCCTCCAACTTCTGTGTCCTTTGTAGAGAGTGACCCACACCCACGTTACTCTTTGGAGCCTATGGGCTGTTAAAGATACTTTGCTCACTTGAACATAGCAGCTTCCTCTGGGAGCAGCTTCAACCAGTCACTGACTATCACTGGGAGCCCAGCAACCTATCAACTTGCTCCTGTTCTTAATAAATGTGTCAGTATTGTTAGCTTGCAGAGCTCTCCACAGCTTAGACTAGGGCCTTATGCTCCTGCTTTGCTTCCTTCCCTCCCATGCTCTGTACTTTTTCCACTCCCTTAGTGGTGTCTCCTGAGAGTACTTCCATAAAAAAACCCTCATATGTAGGTCATGGGATCCATTTATGGAGAATCCAGACAAAGATGTGGTTCATCAGATGTAGAATGGCTGGAACGTGAAAACAAAATTTGATTTTTTTTCCCTGAGAGACAGATTGGAAAAATTAGGATATCATTATTGTAAGTTAAAGTTCTGCTTATTATTCAGTGAAAATCATCCACAATAGACTTCGTATGCAATTATTTCATAATAGTTTTAATACTCTGTGTCTATGAGCAAGAAACAATTTGATTAGAGATCTCAGCCCTGGGATCTATCCTTTTTAAAATTTTACTTTATTTTTAATCAGATGTGTATGTATATGTCTGTGTGTGGGTTTATGCATATGAGTACATTGCCCACAGAGTCCAGAAGAAGACATTGGACAGTCTGGACAACAAAGTTACAGGCAGTTGTGAGTCACCCAATAATGGGTTTGGGGAACCAAACTCAGGTCCTCTGGAAGAGCAGCAAATGCTCTTACACCACTGAGATCTCTCTTCAACCCTGGACATTCGATTGTTAGAGAGTATGTGCTAGTTAGTTATTGTCAACTTGACACAAACATACACATATTTGGGGGAAAATCTCAATCGAAGAATTGCCTTCATCAGATTGGCCTGTAGGCAGGTCTGAGTGACATTTCCTTGATTAATGATTGGTGTGAGATGGCCTAGTCCACTGTGGGCAATGGTGGTCCTGAGTCATATAAAAGAGCAAGCTGGCAAACCATGAGAAGCAAACCAGTAAACAGGGCTTTGTTTGTTTGTTTTTGATTTTGGGGGGATTTTTTTCTTGGTTTTCTGAGACAGGGATTCTCTGTTGTAACTCTGGCTGTTCTGGAACTCACTCTGTAGACCAGGCTGGCCTCAAACTCATAGAGATCTGCTTGCCTCTGCCTCCCGACTCCTGGGATTAAAGGCGTGGACCACCACTGCCCAGTAAGCAGCATTCTTATATGATCTTTGCTTCAGTTCTTGACTGAAGATTCCTGCTTCAGTTACTCCCCGACTTCCTTCACTGAAGGATTGTAATCACGATGTATAAGCTAAATAAGCCCTTTCCTCCATAAGTTGCTTTTGATTGTGATGTTTTATCACAGCAATAGAAAGCAGACTAATACAGAGAATAAATATAATGTACAATATTTTGGGTATACCAGTGCAGAAATAAGGGAAAAAAATGAACTCAAATATCAGAGCAAGTTATATAGTAACCTACTATAGCACGAGATCAGATTATTTCTATTATTTTTGCTTGCCTACATAGAGATTTATAAAACTCCAAGCTGGTCTAAGACCTGCCTATTTTCATTTCCTCCCTGTAAAGGCTCAATTCCTCAAATATAATGAATCTTTGATCTTACAAATGACTGGAGGTTTGGGGGTGTTTTTCTTTCTTTTTTTTTTGAGAAAATGTTTCTATTTCTGCCTTCCTCATATGACCTCAGTATCTGAAATCTTCTTTTGGTCCTTTAAGAAGCATCCATGATGTAGAGAAAGTGGAAGAGAACATTCTTGCTTCTTTCAGGCTTTCTAGTCTGAAACAAGAACTGAGACCTAGACTATGGGTCTGTACACAGTAGCCTAGGGGCCAAAATCTAATCCATTGTTTATTTCTGCGTTGTCTTGTGAGTTTAGAACAATTTCTACACTTCTAAATTATTTTTTAGTTCATGTGGGGGGGGGAGGACAGGTGTTCGTGATATGGTACATGTATACGGATTACAGGGCAACTTGCAGGAGCTGGTTCTCTCCTTCTACCTTACGGACCCTGAGGATTTCTCTCCTTCTACCTTACGGACCCTGAGGATCATGTCTTCAGGCCTGGCAGAAGGTGCTCATACCCATTGAGCCATCTCACCAGCCCTAAACTATCTTTCTTAAATGAAAAGAGTATTACTTTGTAACACGTGAAAACTTATGTGAAATTTAAATTTAAATGCCTACAACAAAAGCTTTAATGGAACACAGCTTCACTTATTCACTCAATATTTTCTAACAGTACTTTCACATGGCCCCAACTGCATAGAAACAAAAGAGACCATATGGCCCTGTACTTAATGTGATTTTCTGTCACTGTGACAAAGTACCCAACATAAAGAATTTAAGAAGAATAAAGGTTCAATCCATCATGGTAAGGCAGAGCAGTTCACCCCATAGTCTAGGCAGAGTATTTCCCCTCATACTAGGAGGAAATAGAAACAGAAAATGCCCATGTCCTCTGAATTTCTCTTGTTCTCATTCTGTTCCATCTGTACCTCAAGGCTATGGTATGGTGCTACCCGTAACTCAGACACATCCTCCCCTCTTAGTTAACCCTCTTTGGAAACACCATGATTACACATTCAATGCAAGACCTTACTATCTCGTAGGTGATTCTGAATTACATGAAGTAGACCATCAAGATTCATGATGATAGGCCCTCTGTACAATGCAAAACAATAGTTGTCTGGAGTCTTATCCCAAGAACCTGTGATATTTTGCCTTACATGGCAAAGGCGTCTTCACAAATAGAGCTAAGTTTACAGACCTTGCAGTGGGAAAACCACCTTGGATCACCAAGGTAAATGGCTAATATATATGAGCTCTTCTAACCAAATAACTTTCTCCCATAGAGTCAGTGTGACACATGAGAAAGATGAAGAGCCGAAGTATGAGAAGGATTTGATGTGCTGTTGCTGGGTAAAGATGGAGAGAGCACTGTGACAAGGCACAGGCTGCTTTATGGAGCTGAGAGAAGCCCATAGTGCAAAAGAAAATGGGTCTCCTGACACACTGATCTGGGTTCTACCAGCAACCTGAATAATCTTGGAGGCAGATTCTCTTCCCAGAACCTCTAGAAATATGACCTTGCCAATACTCTGGCTTTTATCTGTCTTCTATTATCTGTCTGTCTTTTCATCTACCTATCTAACAACACTCAGACCAGCTGAGCTACATAATGCTGGATTTCTGACCAAAGAAATATGAGGTTATAAATGGATACTGTTTTAAGCCACAGACTGCAGCGTTTTGTTATAGCAGAAATAGGAAACCCTTGAATTCTCAAAGCCCCAAATATGTACTCTCTGACACTCTCCAAATAAATTTGACCAAACCCTCAGTGGGATCCTAGCTAATGAAAGTGGGTCCTCGGCTCAGTCTCACTGATAGGGCTTTGGAACTTGATTGAGTTGAGGAGCTCTGGCCTCATCTGGACCTACTAAATCAGAACCTGCATTTACTCAAGAGCCGTACATGGCTCTTTTGTGCATTGAAACCAGAGAAGCCATGGTCTAAAGTTCATCTTTCTGCGGTTTTAGCCTAGAACTAAGATGTCCTTAGGTACCTTTGTCTGGGTACACAAGAACAGAACTGCAGGGGGAAATGGGAATAGCAGGGGAAATCGGTAACTGCACTTAGCTGATTATTGCATAGCTGCCATGACCATGAGCATCCCATCTTATTCCAGCATCATTTCTACGGTATTTGTCACGCCAAAACTGGATCAAACCCAAGCTTCTGCCTTCCCCTACATGTACTTGTTCAATCCATTACTTGAATATGACTCTATTGACACCATGGAGGACCAATGGACTGATTCTCTAGGCTGCAGACACAAGTGACCACAATGAGGTATCTGGAAGCAGCATTTGTATATCCTCTCACACGTCTGGAAGCCAAAAGTCAGGATCAAGATGTCAGCCAACTTGATTCCTTCTGGAGATTTTGAGAGACCTGACATTTGTTGCCTCTCCTCTAGCTTCCTGTGCTTGTTTACAACCTTTGGGTTGTGTGTTGGCTTCAACATGTGCTACTCTAAATGTGGCTTCTGTCTTCATATTACCTTGTCCTCTGTGCTTCTAGTTCATGTTCTCCCTCTCCCTCCTCCCTCCCCCTCCTCCCTCTCCCTCTCCCTCTCTCCTTCTCCTCTTCCTCCTCCTCCTTCTCCTTCCCTCCCTCTCTCTCACTCTCTCTCTCTCTTCTTAATGTGAAGTTATAAATGGATGCTATTTTGTTTGTTTTTAAAACTGAAAGTTACTATGTAGCCTAGGCTGGCTTCAAACTCCTACCTCTGCCTCCTAAATGCTGGTCTTCTATTATAAGAACATTTGTCACATATTTGAAACCTACTCTTAATCCAGAATATGATGTAGTTAGTGTGAAAAGAGTGAAAGTGATAGCAAGACTAGTAGCCAGGGTTTTGGCAGGTTCTTGTTCCTTGAGGTTCAGGGGAGACAATCTGCTTCCAAGATATTTGGGTTGCTGGTAGAACCCAGCTCAATATGGCAGGAGGTCCCATTTTCTTGTGAGCTACACCTGCAAAGACCATTTTTTCTAAATGAGATTATGTCAACAGGTAGTGGGGAGTGAATAGACTTAGGACTCAGCAAGATCTTTTTGGAGTCTGCTATTCAACCACTACAACCACTGCAAATACCATGAGTCACTTTCAAAAATGACTCCCAGCAAAGAGGAAAAATAACACCTTGACAGGGTTTCAAAGTGGGGGGGGGGGGGAGGGTGGACAGAGGATAGTAAAAGAATTTGATGTCTGAAGTTTTAATAAAATTGTTCCAGGCCTCTGGTTCAACCTTGTGTCCAGTGACTTGCCAGCAGGTAGGCAGATGTGATCTTTCCACTCACTCATCCTTCAACAGGAATGAGTTTGTCTGACAGCTTTACAAGAGTTCAATGTGACAGGAAAAGATTAATTTGAACTTACTGAATCCATAGTCCATGTTTAAAAAACGGAGGTGAAACCTCAATTCTTTTGGATTAAACTTACATTTGACAACCCATCTGAGCTCCATGGCTTCGCATGCAGTACAAAAAAATTCCTATATCTACTTTGTTTGTTTGTTTGTTGCAGTTCTGGGAATAGAACCCAGGGATTCCTATGTGTTCTAGCAATGACCTATACCCTAGCCCTGTCCCTCAGTGTTCAACTGGAACTACTATTATATCAGACATAATAAAAGAAATGTTCTATTTATTCATTTCCTTACAGGCACCACTTTATAAACAAGATGATTTGCTTATTAACTTTAACTCCTGGATGCAATAAGCAGTTTTGTGAAATTCACCACTCATCCCCAAATCATGCCTGCCACAAATTCAGTGCTTGAAAGCTATTTGCCATTTGGACAAATAAATCGAACTGCTGTGGGATGTATATGGTACAGTAGTCAGGCAGAACAGAAAAAAAACTCCTCATTTATGTCTAGCTAGTCAAATAAGTCAATTTCTAGATAACAGCTAATAAAAAATTCCATTGTTTGTGATAGTAGAGTTTCATGGGAGAGAAATATATTATTTGGATGCTATGCTACTTATAGAAGATTTAAGATAGGACATAATGGCCTCTAAACTGCAGGGTAAACATGAACCTCCAAACCCAAATCACAAAATTAATGACAAGAACTATTTTCCATAACAAAAATGGAAGCAAGTTTGTGTGATCATGTTGGAAGCAGTAAGTAGGCACCAAGATAGAGAAAAATTACTGTAATGATTGATTTTAATTTAGTATGACTCTATCTTTAATAAGTGAAATTTTCTCTTTCTTGAATCTAAAATATCTTGAAGAGGTTGTCAAGAGATAAGTGAGCTAAGCTTTGCAGGGGGGAAAAAGATGGAATGATGTTCATAAGGGGAATTCTGAACAGTATTAAAATTGACTAATTCATTACAAGAGCCTTTTGTGAGCTTGTTACAAGTTCTTCATTATTTCAGGGCTTCAGAAAGAGCTTAAAGGGCTTTTCAATGTGAAATGAACAGTACATCTTGCTTTGATGCTCCTCAAACACCTGATTTAAAAAAAAAAAGATAAGCAGATATAAAAACCATGTGTGTTTTCTGCAATAATTGTTAGATGTTACTTCACATGATTCATAGTTCAGCAACTCATTTATTCCTATTTCATTTTGTTCCATAAACTCATTATTTCATGCACAAAGTATTTTTATTGCTGTGTGTAAGCATGCTTTATTAATTTCCATTGTTTTCCAAGTTTACAACGCAATTATATCCTTCTGTTATATTAGCACTCATCGTAATGCTCTCCTTCTCTGAGAGAGCCATGTTTGAGTGTCAGACTGTATAATTTTTTTTTTTAAATTAAAGATGTTCTTTTTCTTCATTATCATTTCTGGATCAACTACACAGGTATCTGATGTCCTGAAGGAAAATTTCAGAACCAGTCTTAAGTGTAAACCTTGCATCCTCTTTCTTAAAGTCTTAGTTTATAGCCCCTCCCTCTAGCCAGTCACACTTAAGAAAAAAAAATATATGACTGGAGATACAGCTTGGTGGTAGAGTGCTTGTCTAGCATAGATGCGGCTGTAGGTTCAATGCCCAGAGCCACAAATCAAAAAAGAAAGAAAAGATGTGAAGAAGGGAGGGAGGGAAAGTTGTATAAAGCTCAGAGACACAACAAAAAAGGGTATCATGGACTTTCAATGGTATACGGAGAAGGGGCCTCTTCTAAGGACTGTCTGCAGCAAAGTCTCTGGTTATCTCACTTTATCATAGGCTAATGGTCAGACACCTAACAGGGTTACATGGAAACTTAAAGGATTTTGTCTAGTACACAGGAAAATCATTTATTCTATTAGAAAAGATAGCCTCAAAGGCTCCAGCTGTGCTACACTGTTGTGTTAGGGGTGTTTTGCCCTATAGGTAACTTTTTTACCTAAGCTAGCCCTTTTTTCCCAATATCCCTTTATGAAAGGGTTTGTCCAGACCTTGCTCTTCATACGTTCTCCAAACTTATCTCACTTTTCTCTGGTTCCCACATTAATTGATAGGTTAGAAAAACTCTTTGGCATGTGTTCATTTCACATAATAAGCCTCATGATTTTAGCCTTTTTCTTTATTATAGCTTAGAGCTCCTTACACCTTGTTCTCCAACAGGGTAGCATTCTGGACTAGCCCTGTGAGAAAGAAAGCAGAGAGGAAAGAACTTTAATATGAAAACACAAAATGGAAAGTCGCCAAGTTAAGGAAAACAATACATTCGATATCTGCAAAGGAAAACAATAATCTCCATAGAAACCAATGTGGTAAAAACAACCATGGCTGTGATTCTCCTGTGGTTGTTATACAGAGGGAAGGCAAAAGGAGTGAATTAGGGGATGTGTTATTTGTAAACAAGTGGCATTAGATTACTATTTTTTTCCTCTCGCTGAACCCCATGGAATCTTCAGCTGACAAGATCCAGAGCACTTCATTTCCTTTGTGCTTGTTTAGAAAGAAACAAAGAAAGCAAAGCAAAGCAAAGCAACAAAGGAAAGCAAAGGAAAGGAAAGGAAAGGAAAGGAAAGGAAAGGAAAGGAAAGGAAAGGAAAGGAAAGGAAAGGAAAGGAAAGGAAAGGAAAGGAAAGGAAAGGAAAGGAAAGGAAAGGAAAGGAAAGGAAAGGAAAGAAAGAAAGAAAGAAAGAAAGAAAGAAAGAAAGAAAGAAAGAAAGAAAGAAAGAAAATAAAGACATAAGTATAACTTAATTTTGTGTGTTGGGACTCCTAATTCCTTGGCTCATCTGGCTTTCCAAGGTCACTCAAGTCATACTTTAGGCTTAAACATGCCATCTAGTTACCAATGTCACAGAGGTGACTCACAAAGGTGAGTCAAGGAACAAAACATATGCTACATTAATTTTTCCTGGGGAGACAAGGGGATGCTGTAGAAGGATCTGCTTGGATGATCTACCCGAGACTGAGTTCCTATGGTTACAGTACATTTACTGGCCTACAATGTGGGAGACTAGAAAGTGGCCCTCATCTGGCAAGAACTTTCTTGTTGTGCTATCCCTTGGTGAAAGGGCAAAGAAAAATCAAAGGAGAGAGACAAAGGGGGCCAAATTCATCCTTTTATAGGAGAGCGACTTCTGTTATATCCCTCATGGCCTAATTACCTCTCATTATGCCTTACCTCTGAACACTATTGCACTGTAGATTAATTTTCCAACACATGCTTTTTGAGAGTAACATATTCAAACCCTAGCAGGACCTTAATTTTATTATGAAGATTCCTTCGTCCTCATATCACTTGTTCACTTAACAAGTGTTATCTGCAATCACCAAATCTGTGTTGTCTTTAATTCTTCCAGTTAGTGAAAATCAATGACATACTCATTGATTTTGTTTTGTTTTTTTTGGCCAGGCGGTGGTGGTGCACACCTTTAATGCCAGCACTTGGGAGGAAGAGACAGGCTGATCTCTGTGAGTTCGAGGCCAGTCTGGTCTACAAAGTGAGTTCCAGGGCAACCCTTAAAGTTACGACAAAGAAATCCTGTCTTGAAGAAAACAAATAAAAAAGTGTTTTTTAATTAAACTATAATTACATCATTTTCCCCCAGCCTTTCCTGTGTATCCCTATCCCATGCTCCCTCTCAAATTTATGGTCTCTTTTTCTTTAATTGTTATTATTAGACACATACAGAGAGACAGATGGAGAGAGAAAGAGAGAGACAGATACACACACACACACACACACACACACACACACACACACATCTGTATGAACCTAAACATATAAAGAAAACCTGCTCAGTCTGTTTAGTGTTACATGAGTGCATATGATTTCAGGACTGACCTATTGGCATTGGATCATCAATTATGGGGCTCACTCCTGAGGAAGACAATTTCTCCCACTCTCTTAGTTGCTTGTGGTTCTTAGCCATTCTGACAGGTGCAAGATAGAATCTCAGAGGGGTTTTGATTTGCATTTTTCTAATGGCTAAAGATGTTGAGCATTTCTTTAAGTGTTTCTCAGCCATTTGACATTCCTCTTCTGAGAATTCTTTGTTTAGATCTATACCCTGTTTTTTAATTGGATGTTTGCTTTTTGAATGCCCAATTTCTTGAGTTCTTTATATAGTTTGGATATTAGCCCTCTATCGGAAGTGGAGTAGGCAAAAATCTTTTCCCCCTTCCACAATAGCATGTCTATTGTTGCTGTACTTGTTCAAGTCTTCTTTGGGCAGCCATATTGTTGGCATATCATGGGTAAAGAAACCTCCCTGTCGGTTCTAGGAGTTTATATAGTTTATATCTAATCACAATCTCACAACAGATTTCTTGGTCCTCTGGCTCTTACAATCTTTTGGCCCCCCTCTTCCATGGTATTCCTGAGTCTTAGGTAAAAGATATACTTTTAGTTAAAGTAGTCTTATGTGCTAAACCTTGTTTTTTTTTTGGTTTAATAACGAGGGGTTAGGATGAAGAATTATGTCCTAAAGTACCTACAAATGGAACAGAAGCTTTGGAGACAAAAACTAGACCTAGGAAATGATTGGAATAGAGAGCCTGGAATCCAGTGTGGAACAATGAAAAATGTCCCTGAAATACAAATAACCTACATACTGGCCCTCTGTTATATCAGTGAGCTTTATTCTCTCTGCCATTTACACTCCATACTATGTTCAAGTGTGGCTTCCCCTTCCTATTATTTTGAGGTTCCTTTAAAAAAAAACTTTGTTAGGAAGCAAGGGAGGTGACTCAGCGATTAACAACACATACTGCTCTTGAAAAGGATTCAATTTAGGTCTCAAAATCCTGTTTGTAACTCCAGTTCCAAAAGATCCAACACCTTCTTCTGGCCTCCATGGGCACCAGACATGAACATGGTATACATACATATATGCAGGCAAACATTTATTCACATAAAATAAAAATAAATTTTAGAAAAAGTATGTTTGTTCTGATGTAATGATATATAAAGTAGGAAATAAAGAAAAATTCAATTACACGTGATTTCATCTGTAATACCAGCTCACAGAGTTAGCATTCCATGTTGTGGTGTGAGTCCTCTTTTCTATGAGTATTTTTATATAATTTTATTTATTAATTTTGTAGGCATGTGTGTCTATGTGTGTGGGTGAGTGCATGCTAGAGCATGTGTGGATTTCAGAGGGACAACTCAATGGAGACTGCTTCTCTCCATGTACACTGTAGGTTCCAAGGATCAAATTCAAGTCATTAGGTTTGGTGGCAGGTGCCTTTACCCACCCAGCCTTCTCACTGGCCCCAAGTACTATTTATATACCTGTGTTAGCTTGCTAGAGTTGTAGTTACAAAGTGCCATAAACTGTATAACATTATTTATCAAGGTTGGACATGATGGTATACAGTTTCAATCCCAGTGCTCATCAGGCAGATCTCTATGAGTTTGAGGACAGCCTGGACTACATAACATGTTCCAGGCCAGCCGGGGCTATTCAGTGAGACCTTGTCTTAAAACAATTTATCAAATAAATAAACAAATTTATTTCCAATAGTTCTGAGGCTACAATTCCAGGTGGTTGTAGAGTAGGTTCCTTCTAAGGGCTGTGAGGGAGGTAATTGTGCCAAATGGCTTTTTAAATTTCCCCTTTTTATAACGATCCAAGTTGCATTCATTAAGATCTACCATAATAATCACATCTGAACTTGATTATCTCAGTAAAGACTATCTTGAAATAATAAATAATTTGGTATTAGGGTACAAACAAAGGTGTGGGGTTCCAACATTTATTTTGGTATGAGACAGAATAGAGTTCATAAAACATACCCACTGTACCGGCTGACTTGATTGTCCTCTGCTTGCTCCTCATTTTGTACTTCTCATCCTCGTTCCGTGCCCAGAGAGACTGATGTCTATGGGTGACATCAGTGAACCCTCTCCCTCTGAATCCAGTTGGGGTGAGCCAATAGGAAGCACTAGCTAAAGGTTAGGGGACAAAAGGGAGGCATTTAGTTCCCTCCCTGTCACTTCAGACCAGGGTTCCCCTGGTCATTAGTCATTAGTCCCAAGTCTCTTTCAGGTCTCCCTAAACCTATCCACACCTATGAAGGAATCTATCAATTAATACTTATTAATGCTGCTCAGTTGCATGCTCTGGCCTGTCACTGACCAATAGTGATACACTGACCAAGAGTTTGACATACAGCATATTTTATATAATTGACAACTACTTGTTAAAAAAATATCTAAAACATCATAAATGAGGCTAAAGGAAGGAGGTGTGTTTTTTCAAAGATATGCCGAGAACATTGGACCATCAGATTATTTAATTCTCTGGGAGAATGTTTCCATATTTGACTTGGTTATTTGCTATCTGAGTAGAGCTCAGGCACTGTGAAGTTACATATTAACCTGTATTTCTTTCTCACAGAAAAGATAACCACAAAGTTTATGATTTTATTGCTCTATGATTCATTAATCAGTTTTGACTCTTCCATAAACCTGATTGTAACATTATTTTTTATTAAGGCTTTAAAATACTCAGTTTATTAATTTTTCTTCCAACCACCTATACCATCTCACTGATGTCCTCACTGATAAATTGAATAAATATTTGATTCATTATTGTTTTACATTCTTAAGCTTTTATTTCAATTTTTTGAAAATCATGCTTTGCCATACTTAATACAATTTTATATTTCATATGGAGAGATTATAAATATATACATGCATTATTTTTTAATTTTGTATGTGTATTCAATGAAGTATAATCATATCAACCCTCAGTTACCCCTTCCCATCCCCCTGGATCCCTCTACACCATATCCACTTTTAAACTTCATGTCTTCTTCCTTTTCTTTAATAACCCACTAAATCCATTTAGTATTGCCCATACATACCAATACATAAAAGCTCATATGTGGCTACACGGCTAAAGAGTGATTCTCAGTACCAGGGATGAAGCCCCTCCTGTGCAGCAGGTTTCAAGTCCAGTCAGAAAGCTATTGTTTCTTATGACATAACAGCCATTTTACTACTGCACCAGCAGCATATTTGGTAGATCTGGTTTGCTGCCTGCAGAGTCCCACACTAGGTAAAGATCATTCATATCTTTTCTCCCGTTGTGCAGACGTTTCCTCCCAGGTTGAAGTAGTCAGAGACTAAAACATTCCTTCTTTCAGGGAAGCTCATTACGACAGGAAGTAAACAGTTCAAAATACCTTCAGAAAGTCCCTGAACCTGACCAGATTCACAACCACCCCCACTTCCTCTGCCCTAGAGTATATAAACAGTGAAGACTGCTGAAAGTCACTCTCAGACAAGCCCAGCTGCCTGGTAAAAGCAAAGACTAGCCAAACTGACTAGAAGAAACAAAGACCAACTGAGCCACCCGGAAAGCAACAACTTGTTAAGCTGCCTGAAGGCTATGTAGTATGCTTCAAGTTTACAGCCTTTGTGAGCTGTCAGCCATGCTGGGGTGGGTTTTGGTGATGCCGCTGTCTTTGAACCATTTCTGCTCCTGCAACTTCTCACCCATATTCTTGAAAGAAATCCCAAGTTGGCCCTTGTCGATATTTGTACTTAAGTCTGCCATGATCTCCCTATCTGGGGAGGGTAGACGTGTGTGTTGCATTTCCCCAGGAAAAGTCTTGTCACACAACACTCACCTGGCAATCTGCACAGTACTTTCCAGCACTGTGAAAGCTACTAGTAGAAATGAAGTTTCCAAGTCAGTTTGAGATTGATTTCTATATCTTGCAGTCGAAGTATGTAGTGTCTTCAGCAATGGGGTCTTACCACATAGTCATGGTGGATTACCAAGAGCAGTGGCAATAGCTTTACATCATATTTTTATGCATTCCATATCAACTAATTCCACTTGATCATTCTTAATTTAAGTTGTATTTTTAAGTTCTAATATATATACTAACAGTTATCAGCTCCCTACCATAACTCTTGTTTGAGTTTGTGTAGCTGGATGGTTAGTTTTGTTTTTGCCTTTTTGTTGTTATTGTTCTGATATAGGGTTTAATGTATTCCTAGCTGGCCTCAAACTTGCTACATATCTAAGGATGACCTTGAACTCCTGCTCCTCTTGCCTCCGTGCCAGCCCCTGCCACATCGCTAGGATTAAAAGTGTGTACCACCACCCCCAACGTTGTCAAAATTCTTAATGCTTTTTTTTTAATCTCTGTAGATAAAAGGTAGGGTACAGACTGCATCTCATAATTCCAGTATTTGCATCCAGTGTGAGTCTGTTTCTGTTTTCTATCATTTCTGCCGCTTTTAATTTATGCTGTTTTTCATTTTCCTGTGTCTCATTATTTCTCATTGAATGTCAAGCACTGTATTTTCAGACTTGGTCACAAAAATAATTTGATGCATGTGTGTTGTCTTTCTCCAAATGTGATGTTTGCTTGTTTCAGTATGGTGTCTGGGCACACAGAAGTACTAGCACACAGGAATTTATTTGACCAAGTTCTGTAACTGCCATGATCCCAGATTTATCTACTGTAGCTTTTGAGAGTCTGTTTCTAGTTATAGGATATAGTCCTTTGGGGGAATGTCCCAAGTTCTCCCTCATTTTTTGGACAAGTTCCTTAGTTTGGCCCCTCCACTTTCCTGCTAGAATTAATTTAAGTGCCCAGGAGAAAAATAGCTTCCTGAGTGTCCTTATTCCTAGGTCTTGGACAGATCTAATTAGTATTCTAATGCCTTTACAAAGACATTTTTCATGTGAGTCAGCTTCTCTTATAGGGAGTCATGTCACTGGGCCAAGCCGTTTAGTCCACCATTCTAGAAGTGGGAATCCAGAGGTTATCTTTCTAGTAAAGGACAGTGGACCTTATCACTGAAGAAAATATTTGAAAAGAGGCTTGTATTGTTCTATAAAAACCCCATAACAGATGGATCAAGCAAACAAGCAAACTCATGAACACATGCCTATTAATTTGGTTTATATGCCCTACTATAGCATATTTTGTTATACCACGATTACTGAAATATTTAAGAAATAACAATGTTTGTAGGCTACTGTTAATTATCTATGTTGTAACACATTCTACAACCAACAGATTGACAGTACATTTTGGGACCCTTGTTTAAAAAAATTAATGCTAAACAAACCAAATAAAAATACTTTCCTTTGTGGAACATAGTCTTCAACTGTGGGTTTAACAGATCCTTGAATTTTTAAAAATTAAGAATTCTTGATAAGAAAAAAAATTAAAGAATTTTTTTCCTTTACTTTGCCAGATAAGGAACAGCCCGTCATATATTCTCCAAACTTGCTATGATACCTGTACTGACTTTTTATAAAGTTCTTTATTAGTATTCTGTTCTCTTTCTGGACACAAGTAGACTAATTCTAACACCCCAACACAACATATAAAATGTTGTACTCTTGGGGCTGGAGAGTTGGGGGGGCACTCAGTCTCTGAAGTGCTTGTCAGGCAAACATAAAGATCCAAGTCCCAATTCCCAGAACCAACGTGAAAAGACAGGAGCAATGGCATACACTTATAATCCCAGCACTGGGAAATGGACACAGGAGGCTCTCTAAGGCATGCTAACTAGCCAATCTAGTGGAATTGTTGAGTTCCAGTTCCAGGTTCAGAAAGAGACCCTGTCTAAAACAAACAAAAATACGCTAGTGTGCAATTGAGGAAAACACCTGACATCAACTTCTGACCTCCAAGCCTATGTGCACATTGTACCCACATGAACACGCATACACAGATGCACACTCAAAAATAAATGAGCACATAAAATGCTATCATCTCTAGTGTTACTTAAACACAAACAAGAAATACTTATCTGCTCCTAAGTCAAGGTGAGGCCCATGTGGATGTTGGGCACTCTTCAGTTTGAGGGAAAGTATACCAGAGGATATGGGAGTAATTAACCCAGTATTTCCCCAGCCGCTGCAACTATGTTCATCATCACTAACTGAAAGAAAATCTCTGCGTTTATAA
Source organism: Cricetomys ansorgei (assembly GCA_026225945.1). Classification (NCBI taxonomy): domain Eukaryota; kingdom Metazoa; phylum Chordata; class Mammalia; order Rodentia; family Nesomyidae; genus Cricetomys; species Cricetomys ansorgei. Next base: position 1,146,960 of record JAMJFZ010003951.1, read on the forward strand.
AAATAATTGCCAAAAAAAACCCCAAATTGTTTCTTGAGATCTAAGTTCCTTTTCTTGGCTTATCCCAGTGATTCGAGGGAGGAATAGTCATACCAATCTTTGCAGGAACAATACCTAAACCCAGGGATCATGATCTGCCTTCCTCTTCACTATCTATTGTTTCTGAATCTGATGGACACCCTGGCCAAGTCAGGAGAGTGTGGGTCTTGCCAAATGAGGGTCTTGCCAAGTGACTGGTTTTTAGGCCTCATTTGTCAATCTAAACCCTCTTTCTTTTTGTTGTTTTTGTTTTTTGTTTTGTTTTGTTTTGAACTACTGCTGCAGTATTTCATCATCTTTTTTTCCTCTGTCAGAAATTTCTTCTCCTAGCATATATTTACCTTAAGATGGACCGAAAACTCAAGATAGGCAGAAGTTTTCAAAAACGTTTTTTTTTTTTTTAAATGCCCCTTTTCAAATGTCTATCTGATGCACGTTATATCATCTGCTGTGTGACACGTGCTGTCTTATGTGTGAGTGAACTGGATTTGTGTCTGGTGGACAAGAAAGAGACTAAGACTTGAAGCAATTTTCCAAAATATGTCTTTAAAACAATATTACATAACGCTGGGCATAGGAATACACACCTGTAATCTCGGCACTTGAGAGGTGAAAGCAGGAACATCAGTAGTTCATTTCTTTTCCTTCTTGGTTACTCTAGCTACGTTTGTCAATCTTGTCACTATTATCAAGGGACCTGCATGTGATTTTGCTGGTCCTCTTTGCTGGTCCTGCATTATTTTTAATAATATGGTACCTGTCTTACTTTGCCACGTATTTTAATGCTCCGTTGTTAGGAGAATGCGTATTTGTAATTGTTACTTATTCTTCATGGATTTACTTATATTTTATCATTTCTAAAGAGCTTATCTGTTTGTGAGAATGTTGTCTTTCTGTAAGACTCCAAAGGCTAGGAAGGACCTAAGGAAAACAGTGTCTTGTGGATGTGACAGGATAACTGCATGTTTGAATTTACAGGAGATGTGCACTACACCAAGTCAGTCAACATTCTAGCCTGGATGGAGGAAATGCACACACACACACACAAACACACTCCTACCTCAGGAGCTACTAACAGTTGACAGCCTCAACAGGAGGGAGAGTCAGCTTTCTTTAAAGGCAAGTCCCATGATAGGTTGACCATGTTCCTGTGTATGGTCCCATACCCGTGCATATTTGAGGAACTCAAAGTGCACTAAGTGTGTTATTTTAAAAAAATCAGAGGATATGAACTTGGGTAGGGTGGGTCCAGGAGGAGTTGGGGGAAGAGTGGAGAGTGAATGTGACTAAAATACACTGTGTTCATGTTTGAAATTCCCAGAGAATTAATTTAAAGGTATTATATTCTTATTTTTCTAATTTATTTATTTTTCTTCTCATGTATAATACATCCCAACCCCCCTCCCTCTGCTCCTCCCAGCTCTCCTCATCGTCCCTCTCCATCAGATCTACCCTCCCTGACTCCATCCTACCCTTGTCCCTGCCTCTCCCCAGATAAGAGTAGTCCTCCCAGGGTTATTGCTCAAATAGGGCACAGACAAGTTGGAACAAGGCCAGACACTAATCCCTGCATCAAGGCTGGATTAGGCAACCCAGCAGGAGGAAAAGTGTTCCAAGGGCAGGCAAAATAGTCACTCACCAACTCCGGTCTATAGGAGCTCCTCAAGAACACCAAGCCAGACAACCACAAGACATATCTAGGGGACCCTGCAGCTTTCATGTCTGCCATTTCAGGCTCTGTCAGCCCCTAATACTATTGGTCAGTTGACTTAGTGAGGTTTGTTCTCCTGATGTCCTCAACCCCTCTGGTCCTTCCAATCTTCCTTCTCCTCTTCCCTGGGGTTTGCTGAGCTCTGCATGATATTTGACCCCGGGCCTCTGTCTGCTCCCATCAGTTGCTGGAAAAAGCCTCTCTGGTGAAGATTGGGGTAGGCACAGATCTATGAGCAGAGCAGAATATCATTATGAATCATCTCCTGGCTCCCCAATCTTTAGTTCCTAGCCTGCAATGCAGTATCAGGCATGGGTTCCCTCTCTTGGCACAGAGTTCTGCCCTTCTATTGTCCCAGAGGAGCCTGTAGGGAGGATAGGTTATAATCCAAAGTTTTGTGGCTGTGGTGATGTCCCAGTCTCACCATTGGAAGCCCTGGCAGGTTACAGTAGATGGCCTGTGCAGTCCGTTGCTGGAGGTCCTCACCAGGGTCTCTCTTGTATATTCCAATGAGTTTCCACTGCACTTGGTCTCCCAATCACCCCAAATATCTTCCAATTCCAGTTGTCCTTATATATATTCTTTCCCTCCATCCCTCTCTCCTCACCTGGTCCCAGCTCATCCCATTCCAATCCTCCCCCAGCCCAACTGCATCATCTGTTAGATTTCCCCTTTGCTAGGGAGATCCACGTGTTCCCACTGGGGTCCTCCTTGTTGCATCGTCTCTCTGGTACTGTGGATGTCCTTTGCTGAATAGTTAATATTTGCATATAAGTGAGTACATACCATGTTTGTCTTTCTGGGACTGGGTTACCTCACTGAGGATGACTTTTTTCTAGTTCAATCCATTTGCCTGCAAGTGGATTCATGATGTTATGATTTTAATGTCATGATGTCATTTTTTAATAGCTAAGCAATACTCCATTGTGTAAATGTACCACAATTTCTTTATCCATTCTTCAGCTGAGGGACATGTGGGTTGTTTCCAATTCCTGACTATTATGAGAAAAAAGCTGCTATGAACATAGTTAGGCAAGTATCCTTGTGGTAGGATGGAATATCCTTGGGATATATGCCCAGGAATGGTATAGCTGGGTCTTGAAGTTGATCAGTTCCCAATGTCCTGAGGAATTATCATATTGATTTCCATAGTTGCTGTATAAATTTGCACTCCCATCAGCAATGAAGTAGTGTTCACGTTGCTCCACATCCTTGCCAGCATGAGCTGTCATTTGTGTTATTGATCTTCTGACAAGTGTTAAGATGGAATCTCCGTAGTTCCAAATTGCATTTCTCTGATGGTTAAGGACGTTGAAGATTTCTTTATGTGTTTCTCAGCCATTTGTGATTCTTCTTTTGGAAATTCTTTATTTAGATCTGTACCCCAGTTTTTAATTGGATTATTTGTTCTGCTGATGTCTAGTTTCTTGGGTTCTATATATAATTTGGATATTAGCCCTCTATCAGAAGTGGAATTTCTCATGATCCTTCCCATTCTGTAGGCTGTCATTTTGTCTTATTGACAGTATCTTTTGTCTTACAGAGTCTTTTCAATCGGTGTGCTGTTCAGAATGTTGTCTCCTGTACAATGCATTAAAGGCTATTCCCCACTCTCTCTTCTATCAGGTTCAGTGTATCTGGCTTCATGTTGAGGTCTTTGATCCACTTGGACTTGAATTTTGTGCAGGGTGATAAATATGGGTCCATTCACATTCTTCTACATGCAAACATCCAATTCGACCATCACCACTTGTTGAAAATGCTCTTTTTTCCAGTGTATAACTCTGGCTTCTTTATTGAAGATCAGGTATCCATAAGCATGTGGATTTATGAGTGGATCTTTGACTTGGTTCCATTGATTAGCATGTCTGTTTTTATGCCAATACCATGCAGTTTTTATTACTATAGCTCTGTATTACAGCTTGAGATGAGGGATGATGATTCATCTGTAAGTTTTTTTTTCAGGATTATTTTAGCTATCCTGGGTTTTTTTTGTTTTTCCATATAAATTTGAGTATTGTCCATTCAAGGTCTGTAAAGAATTATGTTGGAATTTCGATAGGGATTACATTGAATCTGTAGATTGATTTTAGTAAAATGGTCATTTTTACTATGTTAATCCTACCAAGATCCAGGATCATGGAAGATCTTTCCATCTTCTGATATCTTCTTCAATTTCTCTCTTCAAAGACTTGAAGTTTTTATCATACAAGTCTTTCATTTGCTTGATTACAGTAAACCCCAAGATATTTTAAGTTATTTGTGGCTATTGTGGAAGGTATTGTTTCCCTAATTTCTTTCTCAGTCCATTTGTCATTTGTTTATAGGAGGGCTACTGATTTTTTGAGTTGATCTTGTGGCCAGCCACTTCGCTGAAGTTGTTCATCAACTATATATATATTATAACATTTGCACACAAGGATACTTTGACTTCCTCCTTTCAAATCCATATCCCCTTGATCTCCTTCTGTTGTCTTATTGCTCTAGCTAAGACTTCAAATACTATATTTAATAGGTATGGAGAGAGGGGACAACCTTGTCTTGTTCTTGATTTTAGTGGAAATGCTTTGAGTTTCTCTCCACTTAATTTGACATTGGCTGTAGGCTTGCTGTAAATTGACTTTATTAAGTTTAGGTATGTCCCTTGTATCCCTAATCTCTCCAAGACTTTTATCATGAAAGGGTGTTGGATTTTGTCAAAATCTTTCTCAGCATCTAGTGAGATCATCGTGTGTGTTTTTTTTTTTAATTTCAGTGTGTTTATACGGTGGATGACATTGACTAATTTTCATATGTTGAACCCTTCCTGCATTTCTTGGATGAGGCCTACTTGATCATGGTGGATGATCGTTTTGATGTGCTTTGAATTTGGTTTGAGAGTTTTGTTTTTTGTGGGGGGGGTTGTTTTTTGTTTTTGTTTTTGTTTTTCTCTGTTGTAACTCTGGCTGTCTTAGAACTCATCTGTAGACCACGTTGGTCTCAAACTTACAGAGCTCTACCTGCCTCTGCCTTCCAAGGGCTGGGATTAAAGATGTGTACCACCACTGCCCAGCTTTTATTGAGTATTTTTGAATGTTTTCGTGAGGGAAATTATGATTTTTATTTTTTTCTTCTTTCATATACTACATATCAGCACCCCTCCTTTCCTCCCTCCATTCCTTCAAGTTCTCCCCATCCTCCCTCTCCTCCAATTATATATCCTCCCCATCCCCACACACTCACCCCCCAATTCTGCCCATATGGACATGGAAAAATATCTCAGCAGTTAAGAATTCTGGCAGCTCTTACAAAGGCTCAGATCCATTTCTAGCACCCACCTATCTTTGGATAGCTCTCATCTGCCTATATCTCTGGTTCTGGGGATTCCAACATTTCTTCTGGCCTCCAAGAGTTTCTGCATGCACATAGTATACATAAACTCATGCAGGTGCACAAAAATCTTTTTAAACAGAATGAATATTTGTCTTATGTCAAGATATTCCATTGCAGTATATAGAATATAACTACTGTATTCCTTCTAGTAGCTATTTATGATATATATATTTCCTTACTTTGTTTCCCAATTCATGTATATATTTGAAGCTAGTGTGTTATTTCTGTAGTTATGGATTGTGAATTACCCATTCTGCTAGTCTATTTCTTTTGATTGGCATGTGACTCAGTCGGTGTTTTATTGCTGTGAAGAGACACCATGACCAAAGCAACTCTTATAAAAGAAAACATTTAATTGGAGCTTGCTTATAAGTTCAGAGGTTTAGTCTATTATCATCATGGTGGGGAGCATGGTAGCACACAGGTAGACATGGGCTGAAGAGGTAGCTGAGAATTCTATATCCACAAGTAGCAGGAAGAAAGACATTGGACCTGGCATGAACACTTAAATTTGAAATCCCAAAGCCATCCTCAATGACATACTTTCTCTAACAAGGCCACATCTCCTAATAGTGCCACTCCCTGGTGACTAAGCATTCAAATATATGAGCCCATAGTGGCCATTTCTATTCAAAGCATCAGAGTATGTTTCTAGAAAACTGGCAGATGTGACCCTGCAATGGATGTTCTCTTGAGTTGATACTTTAGGGGAACTGTGTAGCAGTATGTTGCTGTGGTGGCTCAGCGAGGAAAACAGGGAAGCATATTTCATAACTGCAAACCGCCAGACCTCTACAGAGGGAACCACGGTCATGGCAAGCAGCATCCTTGACAGTGGGGCGTTCCTCTGGCAGTGTTTGCAGTTATGAAATATGCCTCATTGTCTTCCTTGATGAGCCACTACAGCAACATACAACTACAAATGGTGCCTGCAACTTGGGGCCCAACATCACGCTAACTAATGCAACATGGAGACAAGGAAGAAGAGAAAGAAACTCCAGACCACAGAGTCCGGTAAAGTACACTCAGAGAAGCTACTGGAGGATGGAGATTAAGGTATTAATTGAAGGCTCCTGAAGGAAGAGGAGACAGAGAAAGAAAAAAAGCCTCTATGAAGAGGAAAGGCTGTGAAATTAATAAATAAATGAGGGAAAAGGCTCCGAGGTGAGAGCCACAGAAGGGAGGCCCTTAGATAGAAAGAATTCAGCTGGGAGAAGGAAAAAGCAAGGTTCTTACTGCTTTTCCTGATCATGGAGCCAATGCTCCCTCCCACTACTGGTGGTAGCATACCATTTCACAAACTGAGTTTTCTGATAGCTGTGTTGTATATGTGTGAGGTTCAGGGTCTTGTGTTTGAGGTTTGTGAAGAAGGGTGTATGTTTACCTATAGGGGTGGTGAGAAAGAACACCAAACCACCAGAACATTTCATCAAGAGATTCTTCCCACTGGCCTAGGACCCCCTGTTGTTGTGGAAGTCTTGACTTAGAGCTAAAAAGCCACTTAGTTAAACTGGACAGTTTTTTTTTCCTGCAAACCTGTCTATAAGAGGTCCTGATAAGACATCCACTATGGTGATGAGAACTCCACCCATGAGGGGACCCTTCCTGCAGACAAAGTGATCTGTTATTTTTCTAGCTAACCAGGCTTTATCTTCAAATCTGGAAAGTGTTTCCTCAGGGTCAGCATACAGAAGGTGTCTTCCAGAGCTGGCCAAGGTTTTACCTCATGCTGGCAGCCAAACTTGGTACTGTAAGAGTCACTCAGCTGGTGCTGGTTTTGAAGGCATGAAGGGGTCTTTGGAGAGCAACTGATGCTTGGCACTATGAGAAGCCAGGAGAGGCCATTAGTGAAGGTGCAGCCAAAGTAGTTGAAGGCCCAAAATGAAGGGGTCCTGTAAAAAAGTTGAGGCTTGGCACCATGAAGAGAGCCCAGGAGAGGCCACTGGTGAAGGTGCAGCCTCAATAGCAGTTGAAGGCCCATATTGAAGAGGTCATGCACATAAATTGAGGCTTGGCACCATGAAGAGAGCCCAGGGGAGGCTATTGGTGAAAGCACAGCCCAGTTGCAGCAAGGGTCCCCAGCAGTTTTTGAGATGCCAGTACAATGAGACAACCACCAAGAGCAGCAGCAGTGGAATGAAGCCAGCCAGATCCTGGAGGAGAAGCTGTGTATGGCTGCAAAGGGTAGAGCCAGAGAAGTGATCCAAGCCCTTTGAGGGAGCCCAGAAGACTGTGAGTAAATTCCAGATAATTGAGCATTAATAATGTTTTTCTGCTGCCCAAGGACACTGTGAAAAGTTTGATAGATGTTTAGTTTCATTTTGTCCTATGCATTAACAACCCTCGTGATTGTTTCTCTTGTAAATAGTTTTGCTGGTGTAGTGTTAAATTGTGTTGCAAAGATAAAGCATTTTTTTTGTTTGGCTTATACAGAAAAGGGGAATTGTTGTAGAAGTTTATTTTTAGTTGTGTTTAAAATAATTGTTTTTGTGCACTGTTGGGAAAAGAGATGCATATGCCTTGACATTTTATATTGTCTTCAGGTGTTGGATTTCTGTGGGGGATGTTTAATTGCTTATGATCTGAACATGATATCAGTAGAATACCTAAGGATTTCTGAAAGAATAAAAACACCTAGCTGAGATGCTCAGGGTTCCGCTGTCTACTGAGTATAGTGTTGGCAATGATGGTGGTTCCCTCTGCTGAGGTCTGGAAGAGTTTGCATGTTTGAGAATGCCTCCTTGTTTTCTTTGGTGAGCCACCCCAACAGCAGTAAATGACTACTGTAATCCTCTTATGCCTTAATTGCTGTTGTATTGTTTGTTTTCACAATACTCTAGGTGTATGGTTGTTGGATTTTAAGGTTTCCATGGATCTGGGGGAGATTAAGATGTTGTGTGGCAAGTTAAAATGCCATAAGTGTATATTCTTTTTGATATTGAGATATTTCTCTGAAATGACATTTCTTAGATTTTTGTAAACCTTTGGTTGCTTTCCAAAGTTTTAAAAAGTTAATTTTAACAATTTTTGGCCCTAGGAATAAACAGACATTTTGTGGCTTCTTACCCCACCATTCCTGCCTAGGTGGCAGGTAAATCTGCTTTCATTTTTAACTGTCTATGAGAGTAGTCTGCCAGATATTTAATTTTTTGGTTATAAAGTATATTTGAACTCATATATGTATTTCTGTACAAAAAAAAATGGAAATAATTTTAGTGTCAGGTACATTTGGGACATCCAGAAAGGGGTGGTGGCAGAAATAAATTTGTATACATTTTATATGCATTTATATGCATTTATGTACCTCAGAAATACGGGTTGCAGTTTTAAGCAATTGAGAAAGGCAATCTAGATTTACTTCCATACTTTACAAAACTCAACAATAGTCTTAAACTCCAAATTCCATGAACATTTTCCTTCTAGTTCCTAGAGAGAAATCTACATTACTCTATTTCTTTCTATTACTGTTATAACAAATTACTACAAAACCACTGGCTTAAATAATTTCATGTATTCCTCTATAGCTTTACATGTCCAAAGTCTAAACAATCTCCAAAGTATTTTCTATGTTGGACCTCATGAAGTTTGAACAAATATCAGCCAAGCTGTATTTCTCTGGAGACTCTGGGAAAGATCTTTCTTCTAGCTGAAGTCATGGCTCAGCTGGAGAGTGCTTGCCTAGCCTATGTGAGGGCTTGGCTGGCTTCCATCCCAGCTGTGCAAAATAGTCATAGTAGTAGTGGTGGTAGTAATTCTTTTTCAAGGTATTGGAGAGTTAACTCAGTAAAGTGCTTGTTCTGATTCCACAGTCACAGTTCCATGTGATTGGATCCCAGCATTGGGAAGGCAGAGACGGGTGCACCCATGGGGCTGGCTAGACTAATTGGCAAGCCCCAGGTCCCAGTGGGAGATTCTGCATCAGAAAACAAAGTAGAAAATTCCTAAGGGAGAAACTACATCTCATGTTGTCTTCACATATGTACATATGTGTACACACACACACACACACACACACAAACATACACACACACACATGCATATAGATTCCTTTTCAAGCATACAGAAGTTGTTGGGAGAATTCCTTCCTTGTGTTTATAGTACTGACTTTTTTGTTTCTTTCCTGACGTTATCTAAGACTTAACTTCTTTTTTTAAAAAATTGTATTCTTTGACAAATTTATACGTATATTTTTGTCATTATACCCCATTACCTCTCCTATCCCCCTCCTACTCCCACTGAATCAATTTCTGCTTCCCAACAATTCCTCATCGTCACTTTCATGTCTTTTTGTTTTGTTGACTGTGTGTGTGTGTGTGTGTGTGTGTGTGTGTGTGTAAAATGGGGGCGAGTGGAGGGAGGGCGGTAGAGAGAAGGAGAGAAGAGAGACGTCAAGGGAGTCAGCTCTCTCCTTCTACTGTATGGATTCCAAGGATCAAAGTCAGGTCATCAGGCTTGGCATCCGGTGCCTACCCACCATGCCATCTCACCAGAATGAGTATAGGATTATCTGTCTTACCATGTGCAACTTTCTAGTGATTACACCTTTAAAGAAAAAGAGTCTCTCTTCCCCAACAATCATTAACTGCCAATAGTTCCTCGGGTAGGGGTGAAGCCTTATGAGCCCCTATTCCCTAGCAACAGTTAACTGCCAGTAAGTCCTCAGAGGCAGTGTCTCATGAGCTCCTTCTCTATTTATGATAGAAGGTTGATAAACTCCATCTTGTGCATGCTTTGTGCAAGTACCCACAGCTGCTTTCAGTTCATGAATACAACAGTTACATCATGTCCAAAAGACATTTCATAGCTTTCTGTCTCATCCTCTGGTTTTATTTCATTCCCTCGTCTAAGACATTCTCTGAGCCTTGGACCAGGCGATATAAATGTCCCATTTAGAGCTGAGTACTCAACAGTCACTTACTCTCAACCTTTTGGCTACATGTGAGTCTCTGCAATAATGGTTGTCCACTGTAAACAGAAAATTCTCTAACCAAGGCTGAGAGCAGCACTAATCTGTGGGTATAAACATAAATATTTAAAGGCAGTTTCACCCTACATCCATTTAACAAAAACAGTAAATCCCCCTCTAGGGCCTATGGACTTTTGACAAGGTTTATAACGCCAGGAATGAATTTATTGCTGTGGAGTGGGGCTCAAATCCAATCAGAAAGCAATTGGTTATTCCCATAAAAGTAATGTCACTATTACCCGGTGGGCACATCCTTACATGGCAAGTCAGTAATGTAGCTTGCAAGGTTCACACTGGGTGAGAGCTGTTTACTTTTTCTCTACAGAAGCCTGCCTATCACCTTCTGGCACTGTGAAAGCTAAGCAGCACAAAAGAAGCTTCCAGCTCAATTCCAGCTTGATTTGTTGATGCCCTGCAGTCAAAGTATGTCAACTCATCAAAGTTATCAACAACAGGGTCTCACCATCTAGTTCTAATGGGCAACTGGAACCAAGAAAGATATCTTACATCTGGCACTGAAAGTTTTGTTTAATAGCCTGTGGCTCTGGATACTTCCATTTAAACTGGTTTTTACTATACTGTCAATTAACTTACAAGATAGGAGGTTTCCATGTCGGTTTTTATGAGTCTTAGTTTTGGTTAACCCTTCTCTCTTACTCTCTCCTGTCCCCTATCCCTGCTTAAACTTTTCTACTTCTAGTGTCTCCCCTCTGCTTTCAGATTATGTGTGTTCTACAACCTCCTAACCCCCATTAAGACTTCTTTCCACTGCCAAGGCCACTTTCTAGCTTCCTGGTCTCTACAGGCATTCCAAATTAAACATATAAATCTAAAAATTTGAGGTTAGGATGTGTGTACAAGAGAGACCATATGGTGTTTGTCTTTCTGGAGTAAAGGCTAATTTCTGTTTCTATAGACTATCCATATTCCCTTTTTAAGAACCGCCTTTCTCTATCTTCAAATCTAGCATCAATGCAGCAAATTCTTCTTCTTCTTCATTGAGTCGTTCTGACTTCCTCTTTTGTCACAAACCATAAAATTCTACTTCTAAGAAAGTCTCTCATGATTAGTTTAGGCTCACTACAATAATCTATCTTAAGTTTAATTGGTAATATAACATAATTTAGGGGAAAGATATCACAGTCACTGGATCTTAGACTATGGCATAAACACTCCAGAGATCCATTTTCAGAATTCTATGTACCAAGGGTACCTAAATAAAAGTCAGTTTGTTTGCTGAATGATTGGCCTAACTGAACATATGAGGACAAAATCTACTCCTATGTGAAAAATTCTTTTCCTCTTACTTTCACATTTGAAATTTGCAAGCATGTAAAAGTAGAAAGAAGAATATAATATTCATATATATTCATATATATTACCTAGAGGATAATATTCAATATATATTACCAACTATATTCAATAATTCAAATTTTGCTGCATTACCAACTAGATTCAATCATTCAAATTTTGCTGCACTCACTTTATATACTTACACGTATGCTGAAGCATTTGAAAATGAAAACTATTATGATAAATTTATAATAGTTCGACATGCATCTCTCAAGAATGACGAGATTTTTTCCATCTGTAATCATAATGCTATTATAGTATCTAAGAAACCTAATTATAATTCTCTTATAACAGCTACTATATTATCCATATTCAAAATTCCCCAATTGCACAACAATGCTTTTTTAAACTTATTTTTTAATGATTTAAATCACATGAAATGTATTTGTCATATTGTCTTTTTTGTGTCTTTCATAGACTTTGAAAAAACCATTCTTGGATTTGACTGTTTTCATGTGATATCACTTAACTTTGTTTTCTTAGCTGCTGTATTCCAAAAACAGTTATCCCTGCATATTCTTGGATTTTGCTTCTTTTGATACAGCCATTTATGAGTCAAAAGCATTTGGGAGAAGTTGCATATAGGGAGGTGAAGATGTAGCTGTTAGATTGTTTAAATACCAAGAGCCATATAAACCAGACATGGGGTACATGCCTATTAGTCCAGTTCTCAAGAAGCAGAAGGAGGATCAGAAGTTCAAGGCCTTGAGAGCCAATGTCAAAAACCTGTTTTCATATTGGCTTAAGTATTACAAGTAATCTAGAGATGATTTAAAGTGTGTAGAATCACATGCTTGGATCCTATGCAAATATGCCATTTTAAATGATGTGGACTGAAATGAAAAATAAGTTCAGATATTCTACACTTGGTCCCCAGTTGGTGGTACAGTTTAGGAGATGTTATGGAACCTTTAAGAGGTACAGCCTTACTGGGGGAAGCACATCACTGGGAGCAGGTTTTGAGAGTTTACAGCCTCACCCAACTTCCATTACACTCCCTGATTCATGTTTTAAACTGAAAATGTGATCTCTCAGTTTCCTGCTCTGGCTATCTGCTACCACACCTTCCTTGCTATTGTGGACTATAAACCTAAGTAAACTCTTCCTTCTAAAATTTGCTTCTGGTCATTTTATCACAGAAACACAAAAGTAATTAATACAAGATACTTGAGCATCCAGGAACTTGGGTTCTCAGGAGTTAATTCCCCATGGATACTGGGGGACAGCTATAAGACCATGTTGTTTGCATATAACGTCAGGCTGTCCACTCCCAGGCTGCTAAGTTTGATCCTTCTATTAAGATGACCTGATTTCTCTATTGCTAAACTAAGAATTTTCTCTTAAAATATGAAGAAACTACTTTTGGGAAGACAAATTGACAATGTACAACTTTCTATTCCTTGGCAGCCTGACATCATGGCTTAGCATCTATTGATGATACCTGCCTGAGTCTACTGTGTCACTCAGTGTCTTCATTATGGTTGCTATTGCTGTAATGAAACACCATGACCAAAAAAACAAGTTGGGGAAGAAAGTGAGTATTTGCCTTACACTTCCATATCACTGCTCAACACTGAGGAAAGTCAGAACAGGATCTCAAACAGGGCAGGAACCTTGAGGCAGGAGCTGATGCAAAGGCCATCAAGGAGTGCTGCTTCCTAGCTTGCTCCTTATGGCTTGATCATTTTATTTTCTTATAGAACCCAGGACCACTAGTCCAGAGCTTGCCCCATCCACAGTGTGTTGGGCCATCCCATGTCAAACACTAATTAAGAAAATGCCCTACATGCTTGCCTATAGTCTTATCCTCTGGAGGCATTTTCTTAATTGAGGTTTCCTCCCTCCAATGACTATAGCTTATGTCAGGATGACATAAAACTAGCACACTAGGGTTTGATATGAATTTTTTTATTTTCTTCCTTCCTCCCTTTCTTGCTTCCTCCCTTTCTTCCTTCCCTACTTCCTTTTTCTGTGTTTCTGGGGATAAAACTCAAGGCCTTATACATACTAGGCAGGTATTCTACCTAGCTCTAGCCCCAGTCTCAATAGAATGATTTTCTAATTGTATTGTACTTCTACATTTGTTAGCTGTAATGCTACCGTGACAAAATTCTTCTCTTCAATTGGAGTGTAGGAAAACAATTTTTCACTTAATTATAAATGTTCAGGGAAAATTTTGATTCAGAAGTCATCCTCAAAGGTATCAAGTTAGTACTTTCTCTTTTTTCGTTTCTTTTACTTTTGATTGTACTTGTAAAATCATGAATTTTCATTTACTCGGCATTTTGTGGCCATTTACATTGATCAACATTATCATAATTTGATGCTCAAGTTGCCCCATCATGGCTAGTGAGGTTTTTGAATGTGATGCTATTATCACTTTTAGATGGCTCCATTAATCTTGGAAGTCTCTTTTTGTTTGTTTGCTTATATTTCTTTTTGACATAAGACTATCAGACTCAACTTGAATTTTCCTGTCCTAGATCTAGAATCAGGTCTGGTCCCTTTTGGTGAGGAATAGTATTAACCAAGATCTAGTTACTAAATGTTCTAATTGATCTTGGGGACAGGGCATGGATTACAAATACTCATAGAATAAAACCAGAATTTTATTTTGTAAATTAATCTTTATGGTTTCTCAGCCTTTGGGCTAAGGTCAAGTGTAAATCAAGCTTTACTGAAACACAGTAAGACAGACAAACAAAACTTGTTGGTTTACATCTTGTCTGTCATCGCTTTTATGCAACGACAGTAGAGGTAAATGATTGCAACAATACAATATGGCCTGAAAAGCCTAAATTATTTACTATCTGTGTATTCACAATTTTTTTTATCTACCAGATTAAACATCCAGAAGTTCTATATTTGGCAGGTGGTGTATATATCATGTCCAGGGAGGATGCACCATGTGTGGGTGTGGAGGTCAGAGGTCAACCTTGAATGTCATTCATTCCCCAGAAGCTATCCACCTAAGTTTTTCAGATAGTGTCTGTCACTGAGACTTGGGACTTGATTAGGCTAGGCTGGCTGTCCAGTGAGTCCCATCTGACTCTCCCTCCCTAGCACTGAGATTATAAGCATGCATCACCACAGCACTCTGGATTCTGGGGCTCAAAATCAGGTCCTTGTGCTTACAAGACAAGTGCTTTACTGACTGAGCCATTTCCATGACTCCAGGAATTATATTTTCAATATTTTTTCATGTTTATACTTTCAATGCAAATTGAACCTTGTGAGTTTTTGTTAACTTTTTAGAATTTTCTATGTGTGTCTCTATTTCCTTTATTTTTTTTTCTTTTTGAATCTGAGGCCCCTCAGGCCAATATCCTTTGAGGTAGCAAATGTGCCAATGATTACAGAACTGAGCTTGGAGACAGATCCAACCTCAGCTTCCCATTTATCTCCATTATCTCCATTTTCTTAATGGGGAGTCTTAATTTGTGATAATTTGAACATAGCTACATGTTAGGCTTTATTCTATAACAAATAAAGACTCGTTTAAAATAAAATCATCAATATGATAAAAGTATTAAAGAAAATTTAAGATTTTCATGGTGTTTAATATCTTTATAGAGCATTCCACTACAAATGTATTTCAGATTATATTACCTGAGTCACTTAAAATGAACTCATTTCTCTGTGTATAGTATTCCTGATTTGGTAGTTAGGTTCATTTTCTTCACTTCAATTTTGGAGTTTTCTTATATGTTCTTCTTTCTATTAACAATGTATAAAAATACACCAACAAAATCCTAATGGAGCATTTTAACATGTCTATAAGAAATAAGTAAAACAGAATTCTAATAAGAACATGTATGTAATCAGATGATATGACTAATGAGCTTGAGAAAACATGCTCAGCTCATCTTATGAAATTAATGTCATCTTGATATCAATAATGAGAAAGGAGAGCACAGGACACAGAAAGTGTTGGTCAATCACAGCTATAAACACAAGCATACAAATGCTAAATACATAAAGACAAGCAAACCCAGCAATATATGCACAAAGATATTTCATAGATGGATAGACAGATACATCCAAAAGCAGTGAGATAGCAAAGCTGAGAGAGTAGACTCTGAAGCCAGAAATCCTGTCTGAAATTCAACCAGATCTGGGCCATTTAACTTCTCTATGTCTCATTTTCCTCATCTACAAAATGAGAATAATAAATAGTACTTACCTCGCATGCTCGTTGGGAGATATCAGTCAGCTAATATCTGCTTGAAACTGTCAGATGTTCTGATATTTGTTGTCTTTGTTATTGGAAGACATTCTATCCATTCACTAGCCTTAGTCCACGGTTCCTAAACAGGGTTATCCAAATTTGACGTTAAAGACCGACACAATTTATCAAATGACCAAGCCTGCAAAAGACTTTGGACACCAGGTGGGAGGAGTTTGCACTTGTGCTAGCCGATGGGAACATTTCCACAAGATAGTCTTCACTTCAGACCTCAGCTGTGAGTTTGGGGATGGTCCCAAACTCATGTTGGAGTAGCTAGCTAAAATTCTGTTGTCTCCACAGACTCTCTCATGTTCAATAACATCCCCGAAGGGCTCCTGGAGCACATCAATCAGTAATCAAGAAAAAATCCTGTAGGTTTGCTCACAGATCCATCTAACAGAGGTAGTTCCTCAGTTGAGGTTCCCTCTTCTCAGTTGACTCTAGTCTGTGTCAAGTAGACAAAAATTAACCAACACACTTAGGATAATGATGACTGGGTACTTATTTCTGGATGACTATAAAACAGAGGAAGAGAAGAGACAATGGGATTTAGTGAGTTATTCTCCTCTCCCAAAGGACCATCAATGAGGTTGCCTCTTAGCAAGTTGGGCTTTCATCAGAGCAAGATCTCTAGAGTCAAGGCCTATGCAGAAGCTGCCATGAAATAACTTACAACTCAGCCTGAACAGAAAAAGGGACAAGAACTCAAGTTCACCAGCTGTGTCTTAAATTCACCAAGTAGTCCTCTCGTATTTATTTTATATTAATGATGTAGAGATTATTAAAGATAAGAGCAAACATAATGTTTTAAAATTGTCACTTTGAGCTTTACAAACTGTATCCATATGTATTATCTCCTTTTCCTGCTATTATAATAGAACTTTTGATTACTTCTCTACTGAATAGAAGCAGAAATCATTACCAATTTTATTTTTAAGAGGAAATTGAAATAGCAAATTAGTAATATTAGTACTTTTCTTGTTGGGACAAAATACCTGACAGAAGGAACTTAGGAGAGAAAGGATTTGCTTTGGTTCACAGTTTAAAGTGACAGAACACAGTTTATAGTGAAGGGCAAGCATGTTGTGGGATATTTTACTCTTGTGTGCTGTTTGGTTTGTAAAAGGACTTTGATGTCTGTAGCTGGGAAGCCAGATGCCTTGCAGCATGCAGGCCTTGCTTTCTACCTAGTCACACCCTCGTGCTAGCCCTGCTAAGATCTCCACAGATAGACAGTTGAAGATGACCAGTCATGAGCAGGTCACGAGCAAAGACTGTGATCACCTCCAGCCTAGTACCATTGTGTTGTAATGAAGGCCTGGAAGTGGAAGGGGAGAAGTTAAAAAGGGCTAAGGCAGAAGAGGTGGATGAGTTCTTGGGAGAGAGATTGGGAAAGAAATGAAGTCTCTGCCTAGCCACCCAGGTATTGGATTCCCTGAGATTTGACATGGCTTGTGATTAATAAAGAGCATTGGAAAATTCAATGATGGACACTTATTAAGCAATCGAAAACTACTTTAACACAGGCACAGCAATTAAAGCATCTCAGTCCATTCCTGGGACTGAGGGGATTTTCAGGTCAACAAGCTCTCAGTAGTTCATGAAACAGAGACACAGGACAGAAACACAAGTAGATAGAACCTCCAAGGCCCACTTTCAGTGACTCATTCCCTGTAGCTAAGCAACAGTTTTAAAGGGTTTACAACATCCCAAAAGGCGTGATGTCTTCATGGTATATGTTAAGGGATGTGCTGGCTAGTTTTACGTCAACTTGACACAAGCTAGAGTTATCTGAAAGGAAGAAACATCAATTGAGAAAATTCTCCCATAAGATCCAGCTGTAAAATTTTTCTTAATTAGTTATTGATAAAGGAAGGCCCAGCCCATTGTGGGCAATGCCCATCCCAGGATGGTGTTCCTGGGTTCTATAAGAAATTAGGCTGAGCGCAGGATATCCAGGTGCCTGCAGGATGCCCTGATGCCTGCAAGATGTGCTGGTGCCTATATGATGTCCAGGTGCCTGTGTGATGTCTGGGTATCTGCAGGATGGCAGAGTGCCTAAGTGATGCCCAGACATCTGGGGCATCCCTAGCACCTACAGGATATCCTGATACTGTTGGATATCCAGGACCTATAGGATGCCCTGGGACCTGTAGGAGGTCCTCTTGCCTGCTGGGGGGGTTGTCTGTGTCTATTGCCTGCAGGCTATCTAGGTGCCTGCATGATGCCCTGTGCCTGTGAGTTTGGGCAGTGAAACCTGATTTGGGGCTAAAATTCATCAGGCTAATATAAGCCAAGTGAATGTCCATGATCAGAGCAGCCTACTGCCTCCAAAATCCATGGTGATGCTTGTGCTCCATGTTCCTACCACACAGTTGGACTTAATTTTCTTTTGTTTTTTTCTTTTCTTTCTTTCTTTCTTTCTTTCTTTCTTTCTTTCTTTCTTTCTTTATTTATTTATTTATTTATTTATTTTGAGGGCACAGGGTGGAACAGGGAGGAATGGGAAGAGGGTGTTATCGAGATACATTGTATGACACTCAAGTTATTAATAAAATTATTGTTATTTTAAAAAAAGAAAGCAGGTTGAGCAAGCCATAATGAGCAAACCAGTAAGCATCCCCCTCCCATGGCCTCTGGATCAGCTGGTGCCTCCAGGTGTCCTGGTTGAGTTCCTGTCCTGACTTCCTTCAGTGATGAACAATAATGTGGAGGAGTAAGCCAAATAAGTCCTTTCGTCTTTAACTTTGTTTGGTTATCGTGTTTCATCACAGCCATAGAAACCCAAAGACAAGGAGTGAATGATGAATCTATGAATGTATATTACACAGCCTTTCCAACCGAAAAAAATGTGAATACATGAATATTACACTCCTAAATACAAAGAGCATTTCTCCTCATTAAAAAAGACTTAGAACAAATGAAAGCACACCTTCTGTTTCTGTACGATATAAAGAAATATTTCCATATCACCATTTATCCATTTTGATGAGCATGTGCCTCACATATCTTAGTGGGCTCACATTAATATTTGCATCATTATCATCAACAGGGAACAGACTTTAATATTTCATAACAATTTTATGACCATCTCATTTGGAAATTGCCTAAATAGTATGAGACTCATTGTTTTAATAAGTTAGATTTATGGAAGACATTTCTAGTATGAAATGAAGAGGAGCCTTATCACACTTTGCTTGTAAATGACTTTTCATGTTGCCAAGTCAATTATTCTGGTTCTGAGACACTGAACCCAGGAAATCATTTCAGAGTCGAGAATGCTTGATGTGTAAGATATAAATTGAATGGATGAATTATCATCAAAACCAAAGAGAGAAAATTCTTTGGGGGTGGGAGGAAGAGTACTCAAAAACTAATGAAGTAAGACTAATTTTGTCTTATGAGCAAGGGGCTGATTATCCATGTAGGAAAGCAAATCAAGTCCTCCATGAAATTAGGACACAGTCATAATGGGTGGCCCAACACCCATCCTACAAACAGCAAAAGTTGGACTTGGTATGGTATTAAAAAATAAGACATATTATTGAGAGGAAGAGTGGGTTCAGGAAAAATTGAAGGGATGTATAGGGAGTCAATGTGATCAAAATAAATTATATGCATGTATGAAATTCTTTTTGTTCAGGTTTCATATCTTTATTAATTATTTGAGAATTTCATATAATATATCCCAATCATATCCATTTTTTATTCCTCCCAGGTCTACCCTCTCACCCCTGGGCCCTCCAAAACAAGAAGGAATAAAACCCAAGTCCATTCTGTGTTGTCATGTCTTCATTGGAGCATGTTCACACTTCCAGTGGGCAGACCTTTAAATAAAACTGATTCCTACCCCCCACCACCAGAAGGCATCAACTGTGAAAAACTACACCTCAGCATCTCTAACACAATTTTCTTTTGGGGAGGGGCGGGGGTGGAGGTTGGTGCAGAAGGATTCAGTGTCTCTTATTCTTAGCCATGAATCTGCAGTCATTGATATCACTTCAACAGAACCTCTCCTGCACATAGCTGACAGTGGCAGAATGGATCTTAGACATCAACATGGTTTTTGGTGACAACCCTGATCACAGGCATCCTCTAGGATTCTGGAAAGAGCCTGGATTACAGACATCTACATGGTTTCTGGGGAGAAGCACAGTTCAGAAATATCAACATAGTTTCTGGCAGGAGCACAGATCACAGATATCAACATGGTTTCCAGCAGGAGCATGGATCATGGAAATAGCCATGATCTCCAGACACAGGATGTATTGCAGATATCGAGAAGGTCTATGCTGACAGTCCAGGTCATGGACATCAACATGGCCTCCTCCCATGGCAGCCTGGATTGTGGACATCAAGATGGTCTCCAATGGTGACACATATAGGCACCAACGTGGTTTCCAGCCACAGCACTGGTTGAAGGGATGTGTAGGGAGTCAGTATGATCAAAATATGTATGCATGTATGTATGAAATTCTTTAAAAATTTTTAAATATTACATTGTTTAACAAAAATATAAAAGACCATGTCACTCCATGAGGAAAAGATAGATGGATGGTGCAATGTTTTCAAAATAATAGGACACTGACTAGATGGTGATTTCTGGAGACAGAGAAAGAGGGAGGGTTTCCATGAGTTTGACTCATTGTGATGTACTGTGCAGTGCAGGTAGGTCCACACTTCTCACACCCCGTCTTCTAGAGCCAGCCCGGTGGCTTGCAGAAACATTCTCATTCAGCTACCATACAAACAGAAGAACCTTACATGCTAAAGGGACAGATACTTTTGGTCCAGGTTAAGTGCTTCTAAGAGAAAAGAAAAGGACAAAGCAGGTATCATTCTTCACAATCCAAGTGAGATAGATTCAAGATGGATAGAAAAGAAAAACTGAGAAGGACATCTGCATTCGAATCTCTGTTCTGCTTTGTTTCACTTAAATTGATCTGTGTTGGTCAAATAAAAAAAAAAAAAAGATCCATTATAGGGCTGAAAAACATTCACATCAAAAACTCTAAAATCCTACTGGAATCTCATGACTTCTTTCCCTTTCTGATGGCTTAAAGACCCCTGGGTAACTTCTCTGGGCCCTGTACTTCCTTTTTCTCACCACCTGACACATCTCACAGCTTTTGTGTTGACACTTACCAAACCAAATTCTAATAGCTCTTCTACCCCCAGATATAGCCTTCTTAGCTTTGCTTGTGCTTAATTTTCATCTTAAAGGTACAGAGAAGGCCCATCTCTGCCCAGAGTGTCTTTTTTTCAGAAACACAAGCTAGAACCCAGAACTCCCACATCTAAAATCCTCCCAAAGCCCTAGAGGCATAGGTATACTGTCTCAGCTAATCCTCTCACTTATTTACAAGCCCCCTTTCCTTAGGAATCTATATCAAATCCTCTGGGCGATTTCATCATGAGACAAAGTAAGGAAGCACTGATAAGTGCTGGAAGACAATGTGATCTTCCACAATCTCCCATTTCTCATAGTGTTCTAAGTTTCTTTCCTCAGTGTGAATTCCACATTCAGACATTTTTTCCCAGGACATTAAAGGGTGCTAGTTAGTCTCAAATTATGAAGTCTCTTTACCCTAGATGGGGGGAGGAGGGAGGCAGGGAATCAGATCTGAACAGCCAAGTTCACATTGATTAGGTAGGACCCCATTTATAGAGTGACTCCATCTTGAACTTATCTAATGGCCCTAGTACACACAATGGCTTTCTATAAATTTCATTTAATACACACAAGATATGATATACTGATCATATTTCTACAGGGAAATAGAATCATATTATATAATAATTTTATTATGAAAATTGGCTCACAAAGACCAAGAAGTCTATATGGTATCTATACCTGAAGAACTAGAAAATACAAAGATAATTCAATATGAGCCCAAAGGCCTGAGAACCATGAGAAATAATGACATATGTATACATATAAAAAGAGTTTCAGTGTAGTTACTTTATAATGGGGGTTTGGGAGGTACGGTGTCCCTTGTAGATATCATAGTCTATCCAATAAAAAAAAAAAAACGGTGTCAGGAATAGGTTAACTCTTTTGCATTTGTCAGTTAGGTCCAATAGACCCCCAAACATTACAAACTATTGCCATTGCTATTTCTTACCCTCTTGAACCTGATCATAAACCCTTATTGCTGAAGACATCATATACTTGAGTGATAGAACATGAAAAAATCAAGGTGGTATGGCCCTAGAAGTTTCATCCCTCCTGGCTAGCTTTATGATGCTGGAAGGTTCTCTGCATACTACTGGAGAAGAAAAGGAGTCAATTGTTTTACGTAGCTGTGAACCACAATGACACCTGGCCTAGAAATGTATTTCCGCTGGTGCAATAGTGGCATGAATGTTATAGCAGTAACCAATCACTTTATGATTGGATTTAAGGCTCCCTCCACAAAACAGAACTGATGTCTGGCACTACACTGGAGACCAACAACCCTCTACTCCTCCTCCTAACTCCTCCCACATATACCCCAACCCTCCAACTTCATGTCCTCTCTTGCTTTTTTAAAATATAACCCATCAAGTCCAATTTGTGCTACCCATATACTCTTGCTAAATGGACACAGTATTAAATTGACTCTTAATGATTTATCATTATACCCATAGATTAGTGCATCCCTAA
This sequence comes from Cricetomys ansorgei, assembly GCA_026225945.1. Lineage (NCBI taxonomy): Eukaryota > Metazoa > Chordata > Mammalia > Rodentia > Nesomyidae > Cricetomys > Cricetomys ansorgei. Next base: position 1,169,275 of record JAMJFZ010003951.1, read on the forward strand.
AACCTCATAAGAGAAGCTTATTTTTGCAGTAAATGTTGATTAACCCAGAACCGACAACTAGCCATGGCATAGAAAATAAAAAACTGAAAAATGTTCAGCCCTAAATGAAACTGCTGCTTGTATTACTCCTCCTCCTCCTCCTCCTCCTCCTCCTCCTCCTCCTCCTCCTCCTCCTCCTCCTCCTCCTCTTTTCATTTTCTCCTCCTCCTCCTCTCTCTCCCCTCCCAACACCTTCTTCCCTGGCAGTAGTACAGAATTTAGATTGATGAGAGAAATACTCAAAGACACTTAGGCCCCAGCTATTACAGCAGTTCTAAGGGAGATCATAATCCAAAAAGAGGCAGAAAAACAGAATGGAATTAATGGAATAAACCAAGAAAAAGCCAGATTTCAATAATTAAAAAAAATGATAGTCATATGTCTGTTTTACTCCATACCAATTTTGAAAATTGGTTTTATATCATGGTCATTTAACTAAGGTGTTGATTATCTTTTGAAAATGACATTATTTTAGGTTGGTTTTAGTTTCGCAGCAAACTAAAAAGAAAGGTACAGAGTTCCCACAGACTTCTTTTCCTCCACACATTCATAGCCTCCTCTATTATCACCATCTCCCACCAGAATGGTACATCTGTTACAACTAATAAACCTTCATTGACATCATTGTCATCATTGTTAACCAAAGTTTGTGGTTTACTTTAGAGTTTGGTCTTGGTATGTTCTGTGTTATCAAACAAGATTATAATAACACGAATTAACCATTACAGTCTTCTACGTCATAGTTTCACCGTCTTTGAAAATTTTTTGTGCTCTGTTTTTTCATCATTCCCCCATGAGAACCCCCTGCAACCACACATCATTGCACTGTCTCTGTTTTCATATGTGTTTATAGTTTCACCTTTTTCTGGAATTCCATATAGTTGAATCATTTTTATTTGATTTGAGTTGTTTATTTTTGTTTTGGTTTTTGAGACAGGAGTTTCGATAGAGAGCTGCACTAATCTAAGGACACAGAAATACAAATTTAGAGGGAAGTTTGATTGTATTTCCATTTAGCAAAATAATAGTAGGTTCACCCTTGAGGCCTGTGAGCTTCCCAATCATGAGCCTAGGCTAGCTTTGAACTTATTGTGTATAGCCCACAGTAGCCTCGGACTCATGATCCTCCTGCTTCAGCCTCCCAAGATCTGAGGATTGCAAGTGTGCAACACCATATCTGACAACAGTATGTAGCCTTTTTATATTGCCATCTTTTACTTAGTAACATGCATTTAGGACTTTTCCGTGTCTTTTCTTGGCTTGATAGCTAATTTCCTTTTAGTGTTAAGTCATATTCTATTATGTGGCTGTAGAAATAATTATATATGCATTCACCTACTGAAAGGGATCTTGATTGCTTCCAAGTTTTAGAAGTTATGAATAAACTTGCAAAACCAAGTATTTATCTGTGCAATGTTTTCATATAGGTAAAAGTTATTCAACTCCTTTGGTAAAAACTATGGAGTGAAATTGCTGAATCAAGCAGTAAAAAAAAATATATTCATTCTGTGAAAAATTTCTAAACTATCTTTGGAGTGGCTATACCATTTTACATTCCAAACAGCAATGAATACAAGTTCCCCTTGCTTCCCATCCTTGTCAGTACTTGGCAATATCAGTGTTTTGGATCTAGAGAACGTGAAAAATGTGTACCTGTATCTCATTGTTGTTTTCATTTTCAATTGCCTGCTGACAAGTCAAGTGGAGTATCTTTTCCTATATATTTGCTAGTCTTAATTCCTTAAAATGTTCTTTTCAAAAATAGGGTCTTATCATAAAATTCTGGTAGGCAATCAAGAGCACTCCATTTTTAGTTACAGGACATAGAGAAATCAAGCTGGTACTGACCAATAAGTTTCCTCTCTGCTAGCTAGCTTTCACAGTACTAGAAGGTGCTATGTAGGATGCTGGGGGAGCTGGGAGGGAGGAGTCATAAACAGTCTTACCCAACTGCAAACTGTGTAAACTACAACGATGACTGGCATGAAAAAAAAAGTCCATGGGTGCAATAGTGGCAAAAACATTATGGGGGGTTAGCCAATCACTTTCTGATTAATCTCCTTTGCATCCAAGGCTCAGTCATCATCACGGAAAAGGGGGCAAAAATATGTTAAGAAGTCTCAAGGTCAAGGAGGATTCTTGCCAAACAGCATCTTCTGGACAGGACAAGAGTGCTACACTCACAGCAGCCTTAAGCATAAACCCTTACAGAATCAAAACAATGAGCATTCCTGCATGGAGAAGGGAAGTCCTCAAAAGCCCCCACTTGTAACTGACAGTGGATGGCTTCTGGGGGAGGGAGAGTCAGTTATCCTTATGAATGCAGTCCCTGATAGGTCAACTAACTCTCCAGTGAACGACCCCAATCAGTGTATGTACAGCACACAATGGACTGGGTATGCTATTTAAAAGAGAGAGGACAGAAAGTTAGTAGGGGCTGGGGACACGGAGAGTAGTTCTCGTAGCAATCTGGAGGAAGAATGGAGGTGAATGTAATCAAAATACACTGTATGAAGTCCTTTAAGAACTGACAAAAATACTATTGTAAGTTTTGAAAGGTCATTTAAAAGCCTGTTTACCTAAACTTAGTGGAGCTCTTTGATTTCTAAGAGCTTGTTTCCTCTCCGTGAGCAGACAGTAGCTCCTAGCATGGTTTCTATGGTCAGAAACTCTGCTCCTTGCACATCTCCAGTAAAGACAGAGCCAAAGGCTCTGGGAATTCTCTCCCTATCATGCTTTACTCTGAGGGGATGTAGCAGGCCACATGCCTGTGCTGAATCCAAAAGCTACTAAAAGGAACATGTTCTCATTTCTGGCAAAATGTATGGTATAAAATTGAACAAGTATAGTGGAATTTTATACTTTTTCTATGGAGAAAGACAGAATTCAGGGACTTACATGTCCAAGAATTTTCAATGAGACAGTATATTTAGCCAGACATGGTAGCACCTGTATGTAATCTGAGTATCATCTTTATATACATGAAGGATTTGAAGTTGGACTGGGCTATACAAGATACTATAAATAAATAATAATAATAATAATAATAAGAAGAAGAAGAAGAAGAATAATAATAATATCTTTATATCTAGGAACTGAAAGTCAAAATTATGGATTTTGGAATTTATTTGATTTTCTTTAATGCCAATGTTTTAAAAATTCAAATTCAGATGATTCCTGATGTTTTGGAGACAGGTCAAATTAAAGACATTTTCCTATAATCGATGCCCATGCATGATTCTCTATACCTTACCAAGCAAACAATACAAGTCTCACAGTAAACTCAGAAACCCACTGTGTATTTTTTGAGTAAATGCTACAGTCAAAAAAATCGCTTTCTTTGTTGTTGTTGGAATGTCCTTGAATTAGGTTGCCATCAAGTTTTCCCCCCTTGGCTCTTCAGCCTTTTCTCTCTTCAGTCTTGAGACCCTCTCTCAAAGTCACAGGCCTATTCTGAGAGAGAAAAACAATTCTCCCAGATTCCCAGTTTCTTATCTCTCTGTTAATTGTTATAGCATCTTCCTCCCAAAGGATCTAAATAAAATTTAATGACTCCAACTTTCACATGTCAAAGATGTCAAAGAAAACAGGATTCTCTCAGTCATTAGAGAAAGTACTAGAGAAATGTCCAGGTGCATTTGTAGGTTGTTATTCATTTGAGTTCTTTTGTTCCAGGTCCATCTCTATTGCTGTGACAAAATGCTCTGACCAAAAGCAGCTTAGAGGAGGAAAGCATTTGGCTTATACTTCCAGGTCACAGTGGAGAGAAGTCAGGCCTTGCATTCAAGTCAGGGATCTGAGGGCAGGTCTGCTTATTATTCCATTCTGATTTACCTCGAGCTAGAGAACTCACTCACATCCAGGGAAGTACGATAACAAAGATGGAGGACTGCTCTGTCTTCCTCACTCACAGACCTGTGCTTACATCGCCGTCTTACAGAAGAACCCAGTACCACCTGCCCAGGGAACAGAGCTGTCTACAGTGGACTGAACCCTCCTACACCAATTAATAACCACGACAGTCTCCCCAAACCATGTTCCTAGGCCAAGGTGATCTTGTTAATCCCTCAATTGAGACTCCTTTCTCAGGTGACTCTGGGCTCTATCAAACTGACAGGTAAAACTAACGAGGACATTAGCCAATAACAGAAGAAACTGAATTGCCTTCCAAAGGAGCCTGCCGCTGACTGAGTTACTCACTATCAACTGCCATTCCATAATGGAACCACAGTTAATATTTTCATGGCTTCAGTTTTAAATGTTCCCCCAAATCCCATGAATTGAAGGCTTGCTCCCCAGGTGCTACTGGAAAGGACTGAAACCTTTAGGAACTTGGGGAATACTCTTTAAAGGATATATTGGAATAGCTTCCTCTTGCTTACTTCTCTCTCTCTCTCCCTCTCACCCCCTCTTTTTCTCTCTTCTGGCCACCATGGGGTGAGAAACTTTCTACTACCACACACTTCTGCCGTGAACTGAGACCATGAACCAAAACAAACATTTCCTCCTTTCAAGTTATTTGTCTCTGATATTTGAACACAGCAATGGAAAGTTGATTTTAAGGAAATTCTCAAGTCCAAGAAGTGGGGAGGGGACGAGAAACTAAGGAAATTTCCAAAATAATGTAGCAAAAATTTAGAGCAGAGAAAGCGGTAGTAAACTTCCTTGATCAAAAAAAAGGGGGGGGGGGAACAAGTGCCTAAACTGTGAAAGGAAACCCAAATGCTTTAGCTTTGGTCAGTGGAGGAGAAAACACAACGTTCGCAGGAAGACTGAATTTACCACCTGCGCCTACAGTGAACCATTGTGGTATCTTAGCACTTCTACTGCCTTGTTTGATCTCTATCGCTGTCACACAGGGTCCTCACAGACAGTGGTTCAGCCCTTTAAGTTCGACTGTTCCCATTGTTCCCACTGTTGCAAGAGCCTCTCAGCTCGGATATTCCAGAAGGAAAGCACAGCCATGCGCAGACTCTGTCAGCAGGGATTAATCAGAACAAGGGCTGTAGTGAGCTATAACAAAGTGGTTTGGGGATGGGGACAAGTAGCAGCATGCTGTGGTATGCAGGAAAGATTTTAAAGAAGTCGATATGAGTATTCATGGAACAGGTACCGTATTTCCAGGATAAGGTAACCCTGCTCCCCCATATAGATACATATATATATATGTATATATAATTATATATGTAAAAATAATATAATAATATATATGTATATAATATACTAGAAGTATAATATACATATTATGTGTGTGTGTGTGTATATATATATAATCATCTATATAAAATCATTCTTTGTGGACTATTGAGAGTCAGTTGCAGACATAACCTTCTTTATCCTTAAGTACTTTAGTGTATGTTTTTGAAAAACGAAGATGGTCTCCTATATGAATACAGTGTGACTGCCATTGTCCTGTTGGTTGATACTCAAATACTACTATAATCCAAACTTCAGGCTTATTTAGAGACTGACAATTCCCCTACTTATGTGTATTACAGAAAAACATATATCTGGTCACTTTGATCTGGGAACAAATCCGTGGCTCCACCAGCACTCGATGGACTCAATACTTTAGTCACTCACTTTTAATTTTCAATGCTTCCTTGGTCTTTCACAATTTTGACATGATGCAGAATGAAGGCTCATTATTTTGTAGACTATTTTGTTTGTCTGAAGTTTCCACTGATATGGATTGAGGTCGTCCACTTTTGGCAGGAGTGCTAGAAATATGATCAGCTGCATCCTTCTCTGTGCGGCATACCTGGAGGTTCATGGTGTCAGTTTATCCCATAACTGAGAAAATTACATTCCATCACTTAGCTAAGAAGCCATATGACTGTCCATATGCCTCCCTTACAATGAATCTCATATAAATGGAACCCACACTCTTAACTGCTATGCTGTAGAGATACTTCTAGGCAATGGATAAATGATACTGCGTTGGCCACTTGACAAGAGTCATGAAAAAATTCTCACAAGGACCTTACAGTGTTATTGGAAAGATGTGTATCCATCAAAACAAATGTTTGATGGATTCCATGAATATTTCCATTTAGAGGAAAATGGGAGCAAAAGTCACATTGCAGGTCTGGAGGGCTCCCAGAGCAGGAGGGATTGGGAAGTTGTCTGGGTTTGGAAAGCTGTTTGCTTTGGAAAGTTGTTTTTGCTATGAAATTAGGACCATAGGTTTGACCTGGGCAATTCAGAGCTGCGGCGAGCCATAATAAGGAGGAAGAAAGAGTGAGAAACGTCCTGGACACGGATTTAGGAGAGCGAAACCACGGCATCATTTTCTCGGGCAACAGGACCCTGGCAGTGTTTCTGGGGAACTGCTGGCAGGATGGACAGGGTGTCCAAAAGGAAACCCTTGCCAGGCATACTCTGAAGGAAGTAGTCACAGGAGTTCTGGATCAACTGACAATGGTGATTGGCATGATCAGCAGTTCCCAGTGGGGAACTCACATGCCTTAAGGTAAGAGAGAAAGAGGGAGAGGGTGGTTGGTAGAGGCTTGAGTGCACTGTTCAGAAATTATTCACAGGATCTTCCTAGAGATACTTTATCCTGTGTGTGCATAGCAAGGTGATGAGGAGAGAGTTTGGAGTTCTGGTTTTCATTTCATTGGCTGTTTCTAAACTCAAATTAGAATCCTTTCAAAACATCACTTTCACCTGCTTCTGTAGTAAGACTAGGAACTGGCACTTCTCCAAAGAACCCTTTGCCTCTAAACTGGATGAAAATGAAAGTGTTCTCATTACATAGAAACCTCATGATATTCCGCTCTAACTGCAGCACAATCAGTGCACAGTGATGACCTTGAATTGTTGCACACACTTCCACCTACTTCTTATATGTCTCTGTACTTTATGTTTCCATGGATATAATTTCATAGCCTGCCATACTTAAGCAATATTCACACTAAATATAACTGTGTGCCCGTAATTCTCTGCGTGTGAATGTTTGCGTGGCACACAATAAGATTTAGTACTGCTCTGGAGGCTGAACAAACAAAAGCATATCTAAAAGAAATCACGTGTCATTTCAATAGAACATTAAGGCACTGAAATTCATTACCAATTTATTTAAAGAAAAAAAAAGCACATTTTAAGAGTGTGAATTTGTAGCTTTAACGACACCAAAACCTTTGGAAGGAAACCGCCATTCCCTAGAGGCTGATGCTGCCAACTAACCGCTTCACCGGGGACTTTTCTCTGGTAGGAAACTGACTTAAAAACAAAACTGCAATGAAACATAAACTTTTGTTTTATTTATTTATTTATTTATTATTTACTTTGGAGCCAAATATTGCTTTGTAAGCAGTTCCCCAGAGCATTTCATAGATTAAAGTAAAATCTCAGACTCAGCAGCCAGGTAGAAGGGATAAAGGCCTTCTACATAGTCTGTCCATCTGCACAGACATCCTTATTGCCCAGGAAATCACTAGAATTAGTGCTTAAACTGCTTCTGATATATTGTCTTAGGACGCCATGTGCTACTTTATTTCTGACAAAGTAGATCTCAGAAGAGATCTTTTCTGGGGAATTCCTTGTATTCTATTGCACTTACTATCTGCTCTAATATATGTACATGCTTTAGTTGGCATTTTACATCTAACACATGGCTAATGATAACTCAGATTGAGAAATAATCATCTGTAATAAATTCATTCTTAACCTCATGCCATGGGCTGATGATCTCAAAGAACTTGAGGAATGACAACCCTCCTCATTTTATTTTCAGTCTCTGCCTTCATTATTTGTATGACTATTTGGAAGTTCTAGAACTCCAATCCAGGGACACAAAGCCACTCCAGGCAAGTGCTCTGCCATTAAGCCTTACTCCCAGCTCCCAGTCTCATTTTAAAAAACAATATATGAGTTAACAACCTCAAGAACATGCCTATTGAGAGGAGACGAAACTGTTGCCCAAACTGAACCACCACACACATTCTGGCCCAGTGGCAGCAAGGCAAAGCACTCTCTCTATCTCCACTGCCTGCAATCCCCTCTCCACACCTGCCTGTAGCCTACACAAGTGGCACGTATTAGGGTAGACCAACTCTCATTCGTTTTGCCGGTGGAAAGTGGTTAATACAGAGACCCAGGACTTTGCGGAGATTAGTGTAGCCACCTACACTCAGCCCTAAATGAGGCATCTAGATGACATCCTCTGCTGCCAACTCTCAGTAAAACATCACAGAAAAGCAGGTGGAAAGATCTTAAGAGCCAGAGGTTGGGAGAGAGTGCTGCCTAACAATGTCCTCTGGACAGTATGAGACTATTGCACACATAAACTCACAGTAAGTATGGTTGCCTGCACAAGACCAAGCCAGACAACATCCAAGTCTGCCTTGAGGAAGGATTCATGAGCCTCCCCACAATCCTCCGTGGAGGAGAAACTATTGGCAGTTGGTGGCTGCTGGAAAAGGGAGAGTTGATTCTCTTAGGGGTGTGACCCCAGTTAGGTTAAACGTGTTCTAGCAGATGGCTGTCACGCCATGCACATCTGAATAGCACTAATTTGGGACTCAGTGGGATATGTTTTGTAAAGGGACATGGATGGGGACACAGGAAGAATCTCGAAGAGTTGGAGAGGGCAAGTAGGAAACAGATATGATCAAAATACACTGTAGAACATGTACAAAATTCTCAAAGAATGGATTTTAAACATTTTAATAGAGAAAACTAAAGCACCAAAGCATTTTGGTCATCTTTAATAGAGGGTAAATAAAATAGGTTTTATAAACCTTCAGGCTAAATAAACCCCTAAATAGATGTCAGCCTCTTGCTGTGAAGTATTCGAAACACTTTGTCCAGAATAAGTACCGTTGGAAAGTACCAATGTTAGTACAATAACAATCGCTGAAAAACTCATTTGCAGATTTGTACTACAGTTTAAATGTTAAACGTCCTTCACAAGTTCTTGTGTTTGAATACTCAGTCCCCAGTCTCTGGCACCAGTTTGGAAGGTGTGCAATATTTAGGATGTGTATCCTCTCTGGAGGAAGTATGTCACTTAGAGCAGGTCTTAGGATTCAGTATGCTGGCCTTCCTTCCTGTCAACTCCATGTTTCCTGTTTGTGAACGCAATACGACTAGCTGCCTCATACTCCTGCCACCAGACCTTCTCCAGCAGGATGGACTAGATCCTCTCAAATTATAAGCCAAAATAAACTCATCTTCCCTTAAGCTGTGCCTTGTCAGGGTTTTGGTCCCAGCAGCAAGAACAGTAACTGATATGACTGATCATTCAACAAGCCCTGGGATGAGTCAAGCCATTATGAAAATGGATTACTAAACACTCAACTGAAAAGAAAGAAAAGGAAAGGAAGAAAACAGAGACAAAGAGATGGCCTTGTGGCTTTATTTGTTTCTTAGTTTGTTTTGGGTTTTTGTTTGTTTTTTTAAGCTTTGTGCTGGACCTGAAGCTATTGTCTGTTCCCTCAATGAAACATCTGGCATGAAAACAACTGGGCTGGCAAGACGGCTCAGCAGCTAAAGGTGCATGCTGACAATCATGATAATCTGTGTTGGATCCCTGGATCCGTATGATAGAAAGAGAGCTCCAACTCCTGTAAGCTGTTCTCTAAGCTTTGCATGCGTGTCACAGCATACACACATACACGCAGGTGAATAAATACATATTTTTAACGGATTAGCTGAAGTCTGATACTCTAACATGTCAATAAACTCTAGATTTAAAAATTAAGACGATGAAAGCATATACTAACAACATGGATTAATCACCGAAATACCATGTTCTATACATGGTCCTCCTTCTACTCTAACAGCTCTACCTCCTTTGTCATGGAAATCCTTATACCTGATTTACTGGTCTGTCCAAGTAGGTGAACCTATGGTATTATTTCACCCAAGGTATACTTCATTGCTTTGTTTTTTGTCTAAAGCAGAAGTTTCAAACCAGAAATCAAGGATTGATATAAATATCAAAGACAGAGAGTACAGCTTCCAGCAGGATGGAGTAAAGAGCTTTGAAGATCTTTCCTACAGAAACCAGAGTAACTGATTTTGCGAAACCATCACTCAAAGCCTCTGCTGTGTACTAAGGGCACACAGAGCAAATAAGGAAGCATGTATTCCAAAACACCTTCTAAAACGGAGTCTATGTTATTTGTACCAAGATCTGCTCCCATCTCCCTTCCCAGTTCAGATTCCAGTGACCAAGTACATGGAACCCCACTCTCAACAGCAACCAGTCAAGCTCTGGCTTTCTAGGAGGGCCAGTATATGAATGTGTATCATTCTGTCTCTAACTACCTGCTGCTGAAGTGAGGTCCTGATCAGTTCAGCAAAAAAGCAGACTCTCTCCTTCCAGCAGCCTGCCTTTGTGGTTAGAGAGGTTCTGCCTTTGGGTGGAACAATACTGAGAATGCTGAGGTCATGATCCCTATAGGGTGAAAAGTCCAAGCTTCCAGGTTTTGAAAACCCACCAATCACTGAGCTTGAAATCCCACCCAACCCTGAGCTTGCTCAAGCTCAAGACTTGAAAACCCACCAATCCCTACCCTGGAAAGTTTCACCCTGAAAAACTCCTCCCTCACCCACCCCGCACTCCCCAAAATAACCCTATATGAGGTCTGCCTTCTCCTCGGTTCTCTGCTGCTTCTTGCCAGAGCAGAGGCAGCCTCCTTCTAGTGTCTCTCCCTAATAAATCTCTTGTGTGAGGTTTGTTGCGTGGTATGGCTTTGTGGTATTCCTCAGCTTCTGCCTGTCAGGATGCCTTTCCCTTCAGAGCTGCAACACTTCCAATGGGGACACTTTCCACACCTCTGAGCTGTAACACTTCCACTGAGGATATCTTTCCCTCGGAGCTGTAACATTTCCATTCCTCACTTTGCAGTAGACCATGTGTGCTTGCACGAGTATATGCACTCATGCATGGGTGTAGACCAAAATGGAGATGCTGCTGTTCTCCTACCTCAAGCACTCGGCTTCTAAAATGGGGGCTTGAGTCAGGGGAGAAATTTTGCCCTGGGAGGAGAGGTGGGAGACAAGCTGTAAATCAGAGTACTTGGAATCTCTCCCTTCATTTTGAGCAGAGTGTAGAGAAGTCCAGTTGTACAGCACTCTCGAAAACAGCGATTGAAAAGTGATTATGTGGTTCATTGGGAAATATAGACAAAACTTCAGGCTGGCTAGTTAGCTGCTGAGAAACAGAGGAGGAAATAGCTGGGGGAGGAGGCAGTCTTCCTAGGGTCAGAAGACCATCCCAACACTGGCCTCAAGCAGTATGCCCAAGTCAAACTTTTCTTTTTCCTTCTATCTTTTTAGCAAATATATTTTTTTATTCTCTGATAATTTCAAACATGCATATGTTGTCTTTTGGTAAGGTGTAACCCCAAATATCACACACACACACACACACACACACACACACACACACACACACACACACACACACACACACACACACATACATGTACATTTTTGCCCACACAATACCAATATGCACACATATACATACACACTACACACATATACACATGGGGGAAAAACAATTAACTCTTTAGAAAAAGAACAGGCCAAGCCCATCAGTAACAGCCTGGACTCCGGCAGGAATGGAGCTTAAATTTTTTCCTCTCCCTATGCCTCTCCACAAGGTGAGCACTCCAGAAAAGGGGAGTACTTTTCTTGGAAGATCACGGTACCCTAAATTCTAAGTGTGTATACAAGATGTAAGAATATGCATTATAAGTAACCTAAAGCTGAAAATTTCACAAGGGGAGAGGAAAACAGCACTCTGGATGTTGTCCTGGAAAAGAAGTCCCTGATGATGGTTTGATTTGATTTCATTAGAGGGAACTACTTCCCATGATCTTCATATCCTGTTTGGGGAGGGCCTGAAGTAGCCCAGCTGAAGAGACCATCCCCTACTGTTATTTGTTGAAACCAGACCTGCTCTGAGTTACTCCATATTGTGAAACACAGTGTGTCTTCAGACTGTGGCTTGTCCTAAAGATTCCATTATACAAACAGTTTTAAATTTCATTTTGAAGATGGAGGATGACTGCTCGTGTGAGTGGATACATAAACAACACCCACCATCTATCTACCTATCTGGCCCCACCTATACAGTAAAGACTCATAAATTACTTATTTTGAGGAGCAAAGAGGGTATCACCATATAAATGTTTTGGGATGAGTTAAGATTCTTGGGGTACATGGACATATTAAAATTATATCAGGGAAATAAGCCCAATAACTTATTGGACACACGCAGCTAAGGAAAAGGTACAACTCTCTTATTTCGACTTTACAGATTTTGGGAGGACCTTCACCTACATGATTAAGATGTTAACTGTTAAATATTTTATTATATTTACAGAACGTCTGCTGAGTTTTAGATAACACCAGCATGTGTAATGCCACTCCTCATTCTTTAATCACCTTTATCTCTGACACAAAAGCATGTGAATTGTTGTGAGGTTGAATTTTGCAAGAGTGTAATGTATCTCTAAAAAGAACTATAGCATCTCTCCCAGAGATTGAGGTCCATTACGTGATCTGACTAGAGAAGAAAGAAGAAACACTCACCTGAACATGCCTGGCAAAGGCATGTTCTCTTCCTGTCTCTTTGTTTCCATCTCTGTGAAAGCACTGTGCTGTGCATCCCAGAATCTACCAAGATGGAGACCTGGGTACAGTTGACATCTCTACTTTCCAAGGTGCCAGTACTTTAATAAACACAACTTCTTCCTACCAACATTTTTTTTTTTTTGGTTTTTTGAAACAGTGTTTCTCTGTTGTAACTCTGGCTGTCCTGGAACTCACTCTGTAGACCAGGCTGCCCTTGAACTTACACAGATCTGTGTGCATCTTGTCTCACAAGTGCTGGGATTAAAAGCGTGTGCCACCACTATGTGGCTTCTACTTTCTTTAATGTTGATTTTTCAAGCTGCAAACACCCTGGAGTTTAGTCTGATAATATCTGTGTCTATTTGGGGACACATTTACAACATATATATGCCTGTAGTATACATAAAAATAATGCCAAAATGGGAAGAGAATATATTTTTTCTACAGCTTTCTGGAATTAAGTTAATGTAAATCTGAAATTAAATTTGATACGATCTAAATGGTTGTTCTTGGTTACCTGATTACCTACCAGAACTAGATTGTAAAACCCTGTTACTGAAGACACCACACACTGGTTGCAGGACATAGAGAAATCATGCTAGAACTGAGTTACAATCCTCCTCTCTGACAGCTAGCTTTCATGGAGCCTTAAGTTTCTATGCAGGCATCTGGAGGAGAAAAGACAGCAAGGGTCTTAAGCAGCTGTTAATCCTGGGAGCTACAATATCAACCTGACAGGCAAGATATGTTCACTGGAGCAATAGTAACATGATTGCTCTTGGAGTAACTAACTGCTTGCTTTCAGATTGCATTTGAGGCCAGTTCTACAGGAAGGAATACATATCTTGTCCTATGGATCTGATCCAACGCACATGACTGGGGAGATCCTGGGCCCTAAGGGTGAACCTAGAACTTTTGTTTTACTAAATGGATACATTATCCAAGTACTTTCTAGGTATTCATGTCTGTATCCAAAAACTAGTGCTTCTCTCTGCCTTGATCAGAGAAACTTCTTTTTGTAGTGAAGAGTGGTAATACCGAGACTCGTGGGCTGATTGCAGAGCCCAGAATAAGTGAGTGTTACGGTCTCACCCTGAACTGAGTATTTATATCACTCTCCGTAAGACACAGGGGACATCCTAGAAGCCATGGCAGAGAGAATGTAAGAGCTGGATGATGGGGAAGGGGACTGTGAAATGCTGCTTCTGGACAGAACATGGCCCAAGCACGCATGAACTCACAGAAGCTGCAGTTGCACAAGACTTGCATAAGACAGGACTTGACAACATTCTGTCAGGGAAGGGGGAGTGGCTCCAGGAACCAGACCCTCCTTAGACAGTTTTTGGGAGTTCATGACTTCTGGTGGAGGGGCTGTCATTGTCCTCAGCATAGCCACTGGGGAATTACCTATTGTCCGATGGATAGTTCCACATCTATGCCCATGGGGGTGAACCTGGTGAAACTCAGTGGATCACAAAACCAAACCAAACCAAAAAAAAAAAAAAGGTGAGAGTGAGAGAGGAGACTTTTTGGGAGAAGGTGAGGTTGTCCCTGATGGGAGAGGGGTACGAGAAAGTGGAGCAATGAGTGTGATACGAATTACTCTATGAATATATGAAAGTGTCAAGGAAGAAATTAAAGTTTTTCAAATATATAAATTGGGCTTGAGTGGTAGCTCGGCGGGCAGAGACACTTGCTGCCAAACCTAATCACCTGAGTTCAATCCCTAGAACCCATATAATAGAACGAGAGAGCCAATTCTGGCAAGTTGTCCTGACTTCCACACTTACATAGCATGTGCGCCCCCTACAAATACAAAAAATAAGTGATTTATCTGAAAATGTCATAATATATTTAAATACTAGCCACAAAGCAGATACTAAGGAAATACTAAAAATATATATTGAAAAACTATTAAATAAATTCAAATATAACACTAGATAACAGTCATAGAAGGCAAGAAAAGATAAAAGACAGACAAACAGGAACAGAAAAGATAAGTACAGGTAACAAAATTCAGATAGAAGAAAACTTTATTATTATTATTATTATTATTATTATTATTAACACATTAATTAATAATAACACATTGGGTACCACCTGCTGCTCTAGATGAAATCCTCCCACCACGCGTGTTTTCCCCACCATGGCTGCTCCACCTGGGGGATGACACCTGACCACGGTTTGGCCTGGTCTCCAGGCTGAGTAACCACGCTGGGAACATGGCGTGGTATGCACAGGTCTTTACCACATCCCTCCTGCCTTAGGATTTGCTCCATAAGTTGGCGCAGAAACACACAGAGGAACCCACGAGACACGCGTCAGAGTGCCTCTCTCTTTAATGCAGGATGAGGGTACACTTATAGGGGTATAGGCAGGGGAGGTGTCACTTGACCCGAGAATGACCATTGGTTAGGACAAGGATGCTGGGAGTGGCCTCATCTGCATGTGGAGTTTGAGCCTGTGTTTCCAGCCTACCGGGCAGACAAAGCATCTTTGCTTCAGTGAAGCAGGCAGGATTCATATCTGATAGAAATATAGCTGGGTTTAGGCCAGGACTAAAGTGTGGAGCAGCGAACACCTGCCGTTCTCATAGCCTTAGATGATGCGGAGACCAAAGCCAGCTTCGACACACTCTTAGCCCTCGGACAGCCCCACACCAGCACCCATCCAGCAAAGACTGATAAATGACTTCTTGCTGGGAATAGATGAGGGTCTACTTTATTCATTTATTGGGTGAATTGAAACTGTGGGGCACATGGGTGTGTTAAGGTCCTATAAGGAAGACCAGGCCCCAGAAGTTATCAGACACACCAAAACAAGGAAAGGGTGCATGAACCCCATAACATGATGAACACCTAACACTGTGATGACATGGCTCCCACACCAAGCTATCGACTGGTACCCGGTGTGTGCATGAAGGACCAAGGGCTCCCCGACTGTCCAGGGAGCTTTGGCCTACTCAACTATCCTCCCATCAACCTTCTCTCTTGTCTGGACCTGGAACGGAATCTCAGTTCAGCCTTTCACCTCAAAGCTGGAACAGCTTTATTCTTCAAACCCAGACTCCAGCAGCTCCAGCAGCAGCTCCCTCCGGGCGCTGCTCTGCTTCATTATCCATAGAGACTCCGTCTCGGCCCACTTCTGAAAGCTCTTGACCTTTACCACAGCCTCTATAACTCATGTTCATTCAGTCATTCATTCATGCATATCGATATACTTACTATGCTGTGTCATGTGAGTCTTGATGTTAGTATTTGGGATTGGAATTCGTATTTTAGTTAGTATTTAAGATTTGAATAATGAACTACGTTTGCCTCAGCCTAGCTTCTGGGGTAGGCAGGTTATGTGACAAATTGCGGTCATTGAAACTGATAGCCTTAGTGAATTTCTTATTATTCCATAAATGGTGACAGTGTGACAGTGTGGAAAGACAAACCTATTCATCTGTTTCAGTTTGGCAGGTTCACAACATTCACCTGTGGTCCCCTCTCTGTCTGTCTCTCTCTCTCTCTGTGTCTCTCTCTCTGTCTGTCTCTCTGTCTCTCTCTCTCTCACTCTCTTTCTCCTTCCCTCACCCTCTCCTCCTTCCCCTCCTCCCCTCCTGTTTGATTCCCCCTCCTCTTCCTCTCCCCTCCTCCCTCCCCTCCTCTCCTTTCTCCTTCCTCTTCCTACTCATTCCCCTCTTCCCTTTCTTCCTTTTCCTTTCTTCCCCCTCCTTCCCTTCTCCTCTTTCCCAGCCTCTTCCTCTTCCCCCTCCCTCCCCTTCTTGACCTCTCTTCCCCCTCTCCCTCCCTACTCACTCCCGTCTCCCCTTCTTCCCCTTCTTTTTCTCATCCTCACCCTCCTCTTCCTCTTCCTATGCCTCCTCACCCTTCCCAACCCTTCCTTCTCACTCCTTCCCCTTCTTCCAAACGTTCTACTCCTCCTCTTCCTTTTCCTCTCTGCCTTACCTCCTTCTCCTCCTCCTCTTCCTTCTATTCTTGACTCTCCTCCCTCATCTTTCCTCTTCTGCCTGTTTCTTGTTCTTCTTGCTCCCCTTCTCCCCTTTCTTTCTCTATCCTTTTCCTCCTTCCCCTCCTTCTCTTCCTGCTCCACATCACTTCCTCCTCCTCTTCTATCCATCCTCCATCTCCTTCACCCTCCTCTCTGTTCTCCCTCTCCCACCTCTGTCCTTCCCCATCGTATCTCGCTCTTCCCCCACGTTTCTCCTCCTCTTACTCACCCTTTCCCTTTCACTCACCTTTCCCTCCTCCTTCCTCTTCTGCTCCTCCACCCCCTCCTCTTCTCCTCTTTTCCCCTTCCTTCTTCCTCTTCTTCCAGTCTTTCTACTCCTCTTCCTCCCGACCCTCTTCCTGCTTTTCTTCTCCTCCCTGCCTTGCTCTTTCTCTCCTTTATCCTTCTTCCTCTACCTTTACCCCTCCTCCTCCTTCTCCTCTTCTTCCCTCTACCCCCTTCTGTATCTCCTCCTTCCCTTCCTTCCTCCTCCCCTTCCTCTTCCTCCACTCCTTCTTCTCCCCCTCATCTCACCTTATCCTCCCTTTCTCCTTCCCTCCCCTCCTCTTCTTCCTCCTCCTCCCTCTCCCTCCTACTCCTCCGATTACTCCCTCTTCTCTTCTTCCTCTCCCCTCCTTCTCCCTCTCCTCCCCTCCTCTATTTCCCTTTCCTTTTCCACCTCTCCTTTCCCTGCCCTTCCCCTCCTTTCCCCTTCTCTTCCTCCACCTCTCCCCCTCTTCTCCTGCCTCCACCATACTCTAGTCTCTCTCCTATTCCTCACCTTCCCTTTCCTCTCCTTTCCTCCTCCCTCTTCCTCCTCCTCCTGCTTCCTCTTATTCTTCCTTCTCTTCCTTCTCTTGCTCATCTTCTTTTCATCTTTCTCCCTCTTCCTCTCCTTTTCTCCTCCCCTTCCTCCTTCTCCTCTCCTATCTTGTCTTTTACCCCCTTGCCTTCTCCTCTTTCTCCTCCATCGCTTCTTGTTCCTTTTCTTCCTCCCCTCCTCCTCTCCTTCTCCCCAACCTCCTCTCCTTCAGCCCCTCCTCTCCCTCTTCCCCTCTTCCCACTCTCTAGCTCCCCCTCCTCCCTCTTCTTCTACCTCCCCTAACTTTCCTACCTCCTCTTTTACTCGACCCCTCGTCCTCTTTCTCTTCATCTGTCTTTCACTTTTGAGACCAGGGAGTGAATTCGGGGACCGTTTACCTATATCTCTAGCCTTTTTACATATTTTAAGAATTTTTATTTTCAATTATATGTATGCATATGTTTGGGGTAGATCCATTATGTTGAATCTTTGGCACTAGGAATGAGGGCATTTTAACACACCATGAACACCCAGTAGAAACTCACAATGTGTAAGGGAAGCACCCTCATTCAAGCAATGCTGTCAAATAAAGAACACAAGATTTTAGTGACCTTTTTTATTGTTGTTGTTGAATTAAGGAACACAGTGATAAAGAAGCATTCAATGTTTTTACTACCTGTTCACAACAATAAGCAAACTGAAACATTAAGCCCTGTTACACTGGCCTAACAGGGAGTGGTCAGCCGACCGACACAGGGCTTTGAAACAATACGCAACAGAAGCTATTCTGTAATTACTGGCATTAAACAAAGAAGAAGAATTCTCTGTTAGATATTTAAGGAGATCATGCAGATGGCCAGACACTTTCTCAAGAGTCTGCCTACTCATGAGTGAATGAGCCAATGTAGCCCCAATTTTGACAAACAATCTCAGGAGGTGTGGAGCCCCATAAACCTGAGACATTGGAACGTTAGGATAAGCCAATTGGATCTCAGCGTACTGGGGTTTTTCAAACTGGTACAGCAGCTGGGTCCCCAGCATCGAGTTAAAATACTCTCTAACACCAGCTACAGCCTCCTCAACAGAATATTGCCTATCATCTGCATTGCCCTGTGATTTCACAAAACTCGTATATTCGGCAAGAATGCCATCTACGTTCTTCTGAGCCGGTATTTGGAATAACTGCTTCTCCTTGTTAACTAAATTCCAGTCCTCAAGAAGACATGGCTTTAGTTCTGTAGGCATCCTGACCTCAACTTCCGCTCTCCTCTTCTCAGCCTGATTACGTTCAACAGTGGCAGCAGCCCCAGCCACATTCTGGTGAGGGATCTGTGGTACCTCATGGTTGGCACCCTGATTATGTTGAACAGTGGCATCAGCCTCAGCCACATTCTGGTGCTGGATCTGGGTTACTTCATTACTGGCCACCTGATGATGTTGAACACTGGCAACAGCCCCAGACACATTCTGGTGCAGGGTGTGGGGTACCTCATGGTTGGCCCTGTGCTTATATTGTACAGTGGCGTGAGCCCCAGCCACATTCTGGTCAGGGATCAGGGGAACCTCATGGTTGGCCGCCTGCTGATGTTGAACAGTGGCGTCAGCCCCAGCCACATTCTCGTCAGGGATCAGGGGTACCTCAGGTTGGTTGCCTGCTGATGTTGAACAAGGGTGTCAACCCCAGCCACATTCTGGTCAGGGATCAGGAGTAGGTCATGGTTGGCTGCCTGCTGATGTTGAACAGTGGCATCAGCCCCAGCCACATTCTGGTCAGGGATCAGGGGTACTCATGGTTCTGCTGATGTTGAACACTGGCATCAGCCCCAGCCACATTCTGGTCAGGGATCAGGGGTACCTCATGGTTTATGTTGAACAGTGGCATCAGCCCCAGCCACATTCTGGTCAGGAATCAGGGGTACCTCATATTGGCTGCCTGATTGTGTTGTACAGTGGCGTCAGCCCCAGCCACATTCTGGTCAGGGATCAGGGGTACCTCATGGTTGGCTGCCTGCTGATGTTGAACAGGGGCGTCAGCCCCAGCCACATTCTGGTCAGGGATCAGGGGTACCTCAAGGTTGGCTGCCTGCTGATGTTGAACAGGGCGTCAGCCCCAGCCACATTCTGGTCAGGGATCAGGGGTACCTCATGGTTGGCTGCCTGCTGATGTTGAACAGGGGTGTCAGCCCCAGCCACATTCTGGTCAGGGATCAGGGGTACCTCATGGTTGGCTGCCTGCTGATGTTGAACAGGGGTGTCAGCCCCAGCCACATTCTGGTCAGGGATCAGGGGTACCTCATGGTTGGCCACCTGCTGATGTTGAACATTGGCATCAGTCCCAGCCACATTCTTCTCAGGGATCAGGGTTACCTCATGGTTGGCTCCCTGCTGATGTTGAACAGTGGCATCAGCCCCAGCCACATTCTGGTCAGGGATCAGAGGTACTGCATGGTTGGCCACCAGCTGATGTTGAACAGTGGCATCAGCCCCAGCCACATTCTGGTCAGGGGTCAGGGGTACCTCATGGTGGGCTGCCTCCTGATGTTGAACAGTGGCATCAGCCCCAACCACTTTCTGGTCAGGGATCAGGGGTACCTCATGGTTGGCTGCCTGCTGATGTTGAACAGTGCCATCAGCCCCAGCCACATTCTGGTCAGGGATCAGGGTTACCTCACTCGTATCACTGCCAATGCTGTTTTCTGGAATATTTTGCATGTTCTTTGGTGCTGGCGCCTTTGGCATGGGTCCTGAAGAGGGTTTCCCTTCAGGGTAGCCTTTCTCCATTAAGTGATAATCTTTCTCACCAGAGCACCTGTTCTCTACTTCCTTGTCAGTGCTAGTTATCTGGGAAGAGTTACCTCTCTCCCTAAAATCACCTTCACCAGAGAAACAGTTCTCTGATACACAAGAGCAGATTCTCTTGGCAGGGCGATGTCTCTTCCCTGGGCGAACGTTCTGTTTAGAGTATTCTCCCTTTGCAGAGAGATCTTCCCCCAGAAGTCTACTCTTCTTGGGAGGACAAACGCTCTCTGAAGATAGAGGTTTCTCTTTAGGATGGATTTTTTTCAGAGGTCGATCTCTTTCTGTGGGCCTATCTTTCCGCGCTGAGGGCCCTTGCTCTACAAAGTTACCCCTCTGAACCGACTGAACCTCCTCTACCTGGTGGCTTTTCTTCAGAAGCCGACCGCTCCCCGTGGGGCGAACCTTCTTGGCAGAGGGTCCTCGCTTTGCCGAGTTACCCCTCTCAATGAACTGACCCTTCTCTGAAAGGTGGCTTTTCTTCAGTGGGTGGCCTCTCCCTAGGGGTCTGACCCCTCTCCCCGAGGGACTGTCTTTCCCAGCAGAGGGTCCTGGCTCTGCAACATTACCTCTCCCCGTGGGCG
Source organism: Cricetomys ansorgei (assembly GCA_026225945.1). Lineage (NCBI taxonomy): Eukaryota > Metazoa > Chordata > Mammalia > Rodentia > Nesomyidae > Cricetomys > Cricetomys ansorgei. The sequence continues at coordinate 1,190,086 of JAMJFZ010003951.1, forward strand.
GGTCTTTCCCAGCAGAGGGTCCTCGCTGTGCTGAATTACCCCTCTCTGCTGAATGAGTCTTCTCTGCCAGGCGGCTTCTCTTGGGGGAGCGACCTCTCCCCGTGGGGCCATCTTCAATGGCAGAGAGTCCTCTCTCTGCGGAGATCTTCTCCTCTGCTGAATGGCCCTTTTCTGTTAGGGGAGTTTTCTTCAGGGACCAATCTCTCCCAGAGGGGTGATCATTCTCGGTAGAGAGTCCCCTCTTTGCAGAACAGCCTCTGGCAATCTGGAGATCTTTCTCGGCAGTGTTAAGTTTCATGGTGGAGGGCCCGTTCGCTGAAGGGTAACAGTCCTCAGTAGGTGGACCTATCCCAGGCAAGTAATCTATCTCAGTAGTGGCACCCTTATTAGTAGAAAGATCTGTCTCTACGGGTTTACCTCGCTTAACAGGGCGGCATCTCTCGGTAGGGTGGCCTCTCTTGGTAGTGCGGAGTCTCTCGGCACAGGGACTTCCTTCAGCCAAACAACGGTAACATTTGGCTATTGGGCGGATTTTCTTGATAGGGCGACCTCTCTCGGCTGGAAGAAGTGTTTTCTCTAAAGTGTAACACATTTCAGAAAAGTGATGCCTGTTCCCAGAGCAGTACTTCCCGGGAAGCGTAACAGAGGGACTTTCCCCTGTACTGTGACCTTTCTCAGCATCTTGCTGCTTTTGTGCTGCCAGAAGCTCCTCGGCCGAGGGGCTTTTAACTGGAGTACAAAGCTTCTCACGAGAGAGATTCTCTGCTGCACAATGACAGCCTTCTTCACTGGACTGACCTCTGTCCAGGGAGTAACTTTCGGTGGCAGGGCAATGCCGCGGTCTTTCGGGAAACGATGGTTGAAGACTTCCCCGCTCGCCTGGCTTCCATCCTGGGAAGGCACCGATCCGCTTTAGGGTCTGCTGGCTGAGTGGTGTCAGCTCTACTACACAATAACGGGCTTTACCTAACAGATCTCTCTCCAGGGAGTGACTTTCGGTGGCAGGGCGATGCCGCGGTCTTTCAAAAAGAGATGGTTGAAGACTTCCCCCCTCGCCTGGCTTCCATCCTGGGGAGGTATCTCCCAGCTTTCTGGTCCGCCGGTTGTCTGGCGTCGGCTCCATGAAGTCGTCTCCTTCAAGAGACTGCTGGCCGTGAACAAGAGGGTCTTTCTTTCTAGAATTCATTAAAGCAGCTTTCCAGCTTTGTCATCAAAGTACAAATCCCCAGACTTTTCTGGAACTGTCTGGAAAAATGAACTCGGAATAGAATCCAGTAGTCTGTAGTCTGATTCAGTTCGACAACTGGCATCAAATATCCCAGTCTTTATAGCAAGTTTAGCTCTTTTTAAGGGCGGTGGACGAGCGGCAGCGGAGAGCTCTCCTACTGCACGTCCAACCGCCAGCGCAAAGTGGGGTATCTCTGGCAACATGTGTACACAAACGTCATCTGGAGGGGACTGGCTCATGACCTTTATCCAGTCAGTCGCCTTATGTAAATTGTACATTGTTTTGTAGCCAAATGATTGGACCACCACCACTCTGATGTCATACTTATGGCAGCGGCAGTGGTGGCGGGGTGTGGGGGGGTGTTGGGGGGGTGTGGAACCTTCCATTTCTTAACTATTTTTAAAGACCAGATTGTCCTCAAACTCATAAAAATCCCCAAGCCTCATGTATACCCTACTCATCTTTCTTGATTAATATAATTTTCTTCTTCTGACTTTTTCTCTGCCTGAATCACTTGGTTCCTACCCTTCTGTGCTAGGTGAAAGAATTTAGAGAAGGCAGCCCAGAGGAAGAAAAAGAAATGGATATCACCTCCAGCCTCTCATCACTGAGAAGAATAAATAGATCTCTTTCTGTCCTCCCTTTCTCCCTTGCCTCCAGGATTGGGCCACTTCTGAGTGTGGCAGTAAGCTCATTTCTGAGAGGGTCACCAGGAAACCCCCTCATGATGGGCTAGCCCTTGGCCTCGGCTCTTCGGCTCTTCTGGATCTTCACTCTTGGGCTCCTCGGCTCTTCGGCTCATCAGCTCTTCGGCTCTTCAGCTCTTCGGCTCTTCCTCTCTTCTGCTCTTTGGCTCTTCGACTCTTCGGCTCGTCCTCTCTTCCACTCTTCGGCTTTTTGCTCTTTGGCTCTTTGGCTCAGGCTCTTCGTGAGTTCCCGCCAGCTGCTGGCCAATTAGAGCGTTCCACATGACTCTCACAGGCTTCTCTATCTGGAGCCCGCCCACCCACCCCACATCACTGCCCTGCCAGATATAACTAGCCAATCCGGTAGGTGCCCATGCTTGGGACCTGACCAATTGGATAGATCCCACTAGTGACTGTTGTTTCCCTTAAAAAAAAAAAAAAACACATGCACCCACATTTGGGGCTCCTTCCTTTTATTTGCTGTTTTTTGGGAGTCAGGTCTGAGGTCAGTATGTAAACGGTGGGAAATAAACTGCTTTACACATATTTCTCAGTGTGTCATCTAACAATGTAAGAACAACAAATTAATTTGATTTTAAATTGTGTGTCTCAAAAAATATAGATGAGTGAACGTTTAAGAAAATGGGATAAGGCACAAGATATAAGTTACAAACCTAAGACAAAATAAACAAAAGCATGAATAGCAGAATAGATATTCCTCTCAAGTGCAAGTGGAACATTCTCCATGTTATACACTGCCAAGAAGAAAAAAATAAAAGTATAGAAATAACATTAAGAATAATAGTTAACCACCCAGGAATGAAGTTAGAAATCAATAACAAAGAAATTTATGAAAATATATACCTGTGAAAATTAAATAATATAACAATACGTTAAAAAAGAAATGAAAAGGGAACTTAGAAAAGACTTTGAGAACACCACACGTGGTGGAAAAGGACTATAATCCCAGCTATTTGAACAGCTGAAGCAAGAGAATTGAATGTTCAACTACAGAGAAAATACTTTGGAAATAAAGAAAATGCGAATGCAGACAAAATATATGAACATCTATAAGATATTACTACAGTAGTGCTTAGGGAAATTTTTTAACTATGAGTGCCTGTTAAAAGACAAGACAGGGAGACTGGAAAGACAGCTAAGCAGTTACAGGCCGCCCTTGCTGCTCTTGCAAAGGACACTAAGTTTGATTCCTGAAACTCACATCTAGTGGTCTACAACTACCTGTGACTCTAGTTTGAAAGGGTGTGACACCTTCTCTTAGGCTCTTCGAGCAGCCGCCCATGCATGCTCATGCACACAAATGTGCGCGCGCAGGCAGGCAGGCAGGCACACACACACACACACACACACACACACACACACATACTTTTTTTTCAACTCAATAACCTGACATTTCATCTGAAGACGCTGGAAAATGAAGAATAAAGTAAACTTAAAACAAGCAAAAACTATAGAATGATGGAGATTTGAGTGAGTATTAATAAAATGTAGAATAGGAAAACAGTAGATAAACTCTATTACCCCATTTCCATCATGGTGGGAAGGATAGCACCAGGTAGGCAGGCATGGGCCTGAGAGCTTACATCCCTGATCCGCAGGCAGGCAGGCAGGCAGGCAGGCAATGAGACCGACACTGGACCTGGCATGGGCTATTGAACCTGCAATGACACCTCCAACAAGGCTATGCCTACTCTGACAAGGCCACACCTACTCCAGCAAGGCCACAATCTCCTAATCCGTCCCAAATAGCTCCACTAACTAGGGACCAAGCATTCACACAGATAGACCTACGGGGACCATTCTCATTCAAACCACCACAAAACAAATGAGCTTTTACTCAGGTTAAGCAAGAAAATTTACTAAGAAAAGCAGAGAATGTTCCAATTACCAGAATTAGAAGTAATCCATAAAATGGAATGAGAGCATGTTCTGAGGTCTCCTCACACATAAAATTCCTATCTCCCTTAAATCTTTCTTAAGGCTCTGGTTTACTGCCATGTCCAGAGCCAGAATGCCTGTCTTTTCTGCTGGGCCTCCAAACTTGTGGTATCTTCATGGAACTCTTTTGCCTAATGGCTCTTTACCTTTTGCTTTTGGCCTACTTGTGTTCTGTCTCTCCACTCCTGGGAAATCCTCCTTGTATCTCTATCTGGTAAGAAGTAAAAGCATTTCTGATTGTCTGTTCCCATCTGCAGACACACACAAACTGCTACTGGATAGGTAGATCCCTGGTTTCAGTCGTACAGAAATATCTTTGGGGTATGGATAACATTGAAAAATCATTTCATGTTTTTCTACTCTACTGAGAAGGCTGGCTCTGAAGTTGCATTTTGGCCCATCTGCCCCAGATCCAGGCACATCTCTTTTAAAGTTTACATCCAAGCCTCTGTGCTGGGCCAGGCTGGTCTTCTGGCTCTGCGACAGGGATAAGGAGAGCAACGTGTAACTGCACAGGACAGACACTATGTGCTTAAGTAAAGCTAAAGAGTAAACTATTCACAATAGGGATTCCTATTGCCTATCATATACTCCATTTCTTGGTTTTGTTTAATTCTCTAAATAACTCCCTTTTCCATGCTTTTGTTTATTATCATAAAAGATTTGTTGAAACTTCAACATTCTGTAGTTACGATTTGTAAGTTCATTGAGTGTGATTGTAGAATTCTATGTATAGGTAATCTTCATTTGCAATAACATAGCATGAATGTTCAACTCTTATTTAGGAAAAGGGTGTGTCCCTGATGGGCTCACCGTATGGCTTGCTGACAAATTGACTGACGACCTAGGCTCACCTAGGGATAATTGACAACCATGAGGCTTGCCACCATCTTGGCAGCCATGTGACTCAGCCACTGTCTTTACTAAGGTGAAAGAACGGGCAGGCCATGTGACTTTACCACCATCATGGTTAAGGTGACCCGGTGATAAGAATCAAGGAAGGCAGTGTGCATATAACAACTGGACCCACTGAGCCCTCTGCTGATCATTGTATCTCCCTTTTGTTAGACTAAGGAGGCAACACCAGCCCTCCAAGATGGTTTGTTTTGAAACTGAGTCCTTTAAAACACTGGCATTTTGTAAAAGTACATTCTAAAAGGCTGAGGAAAACAAGGTCCCTAGTCTCTCTGTGGGCTATATTTATGGTTGAACATCCATTTCTATACCAAAGGATCTTTAGTTCAAAAATTATAGTTGTTTAAGTTCAACTGTAACTGGGATAAAATTATAAAATTCTAATCTTATAAGAGTAATTAATTTCTTGTAAACTGCTAAAGATAATTAAGATGCACAAGTTCTTGGTCAGTCACCCTCAGCACAAATGTAATTCATTTACAGGGACAAGCTTGGAGAGAGAGACCAATTTTTATACCCCATCATAAAGTAATCTGCGTATGTTGTCAATATGAACCCTACAGCAAGTAAAGCAATACAAATTTAAAGTAAATTTAGCTTGTTTAATGTAAGATGATTTTCAAAATCAGGTATGTAAAAATTGGTTGTAAACGATTGAATGCTTGAGTAAAATGGGATACGTTTATGATAGAGTCACATGGCAGGAAACCCCCAGGCTCGAGTCATCTCCTTGGATGGAGCACAAGTTCCCTTGGATGGAGCACCATCCCACTAGACTAAGTGGCACACTAGCCTCATTTCCGGACAGGAAAGGAAATAAGACCTGCCACAAGTCTGCTGCTCCTGCCTCCAGCTGTATAGTCCTGACCAGCTACAGTTATGCATGTCAAACCAAAAAAAAATTCTTCTAAAAAACCTCCTCCTCCATATCTTAAAGGTAAATTACTCCTCATGTCTCACATGACAGAGGAATAGATTCTCTTGCCCAGTGGAAGATCCCAGAGTTTTCAGTCACACAACAGAGAGGCAAATAGGAATTACTCTGCCCTCAGTATCTCCTGAACTGACATATGAGGATATTGTGGACAGGGGCAACTTGTGTCTAAGCCTACCACCTGACTGGTATGGGACCTACATGCTAGTTCAATTGGCCATGCCCTTAACCCTGGCTTTCAATTCTTCTTAGCAAAAGCTGATTCCAGGGCCCACACCCCAGCCACCCATAGTCCCTCATTAAACGAAACTGCCAGATACTCTGTCATCAAATTCATAGCTTTGGAGAGTTATCCAGGATGTCCAAGTGATTGACAGATGGTTTTGTATCAGCAGAGTCAGTGAATGATTTGTTAAGTGATATCACAAGCCATCACGTTCTCCAGGAGGAGACGACTTTGATGAAGGAAGTTCTCTCCAACCTGGGCTCCCCTGTGGTGCCTTGAGAATATAAGTTAGTCCACACCCAGATAGAGAGCTCCAACGCTAGTGCCTGCAGTCTTACCTTAAAGCCTACAAGGACTGTAAGGGCTTTGGCAGTGTTGCTTGTGAACATTGTCTAAGAAATTCCAAAAGCCAAAAGCTCACTTAATTTGGTTATCTTGCTTACAAATTATGCCTCTAAACAGCCAACCTATTTTTAAATAGAATGACATCAAGAAATATGCTTTCTGCTGTCACTATGTGATCACCTAGAGAGCTGCCCATTGGCAGAGGAGTCAACACTTGGCTAAAGCCTTCTTTGTCAATTCGGTCTATGTTACATGTAATTATTTGTCGCAGATTTGACATGACTGCCTGCTTTCATCTTTTATCTGTTAGATGAGTGCATAGAATGAAAACGTTGTAGAGAATTTTGAAAGGTTCTGTTAATAGGGTTAATTTTAGAAAACTTTGTAAAATGAATCATTTACTTTTGACAAGGCACTTATTGTTTCTGGGACTATCCTTTTTAAATTGGAAATTATTTCATTTGAAAGACTACAACATCAGAATTAAATTGTCTTTTTACATACCCTGACAATACAAAATATATTTACTATATAACCTTGTGATATAAGTATAACAATTTGATGTTAACAAAAATATGTATTAAGTCATGTATTTTAATTCTAGATATGGTCATTTAAAGTAATACTCCCAATTTTTAAATTTTCACTGTATCAAATTGTTTCTAACCAAAAAAATGTTTGACTTTAACTACTCTGGTTTTGTTCATTAAATAGTAGCTGGTGTTGTTAATATTTCAGTCCAATATTAAAAAGTTTATCACATGTGAAAGCAAGGAATACCACTTAGACACTTTCTGTTCAGATTCATTCCTTGGATGCTGACTTTGTCTGACCTCTTTTACAAGTTTCCAGGTGCTTCGTCCTTATGCAGGAATCTGAGGGAAGCAAACAGCTAATTACAGTTACTTCATTCTTGTACAGAAGCTGGTACGTGGTCTAGCCAGGCGTACAATTGCCTTGAACTCACGCTAATCTTGACATAAAAGTTTTCCTCGTGTAACTTTGTCTCTTAAGGTCCCCCACAACGTTGCAGAGTTATTACCTCCTGGCTTATGTTCTGAATTTTTGCCACCTGCAAATTTTACCCTGGCCCCTCAGAAGGACCCTCTTCTGAGGAACTCTAACTACTGTTCCCACATTGCTCTTCAGTCAACCTTGAAGCAGTTATGAGGAGATCAATACTCCTAAAGCCCTAAGAGCAGTTTGGGTGCTTTCTATAAGGGGCTAATCGGCCAGGGGCCATTCAGTTCATCCCTCTTCTTGCCACTCAGGACATTATTTTGGGGACTCAGAACTAAAACAGCTGGACTGAAGCCTCCTTTTGCATCAATTGACCTCTGTCTCACCAGCTCAGATCAGCTTAACCTCAACTCCTTGACTGCTGCAGTGCTCCAAGATTAGAAAGCACTTAGATCCCACTGCTGCTAAGGATGGGACCTATGCCCTCCTCGGACAACGCTGCTTCCACTCCAACAAGTCCCATCTGGATTTAGATGACGCCTCGAGACAGGAGCCCGACACACATTCCTTCTGGTTTCCCCACACACACACTCTCGTTCCTCCCCTGGATCATTCTTTTCTTCTTTATTAACCTCATGTTTTTATTATTCTTTATTATCCTATGTTATTACCCGGTCCTTTACATGCTTTACTTCCTCAACTTCACACTGTCCCAAACAAAATAAGCTCTCCTAATAGCTCTCACCCTACAACTACAACTCCATTTACTCCTGAGTACATCTGCAAAAAAAACACACAAAGAAAAACCTTTTACATGATATGGAGACTCCTTGGTTAAAAAGGGACCTTCATCCCTTTCACCCCAGGCCAGACACAGTTCTTTACATTAGTCCTCTGATTTCTCCTGTTCCCTTCCTTTGATGCTCTGTAGCTCCCTGCTGCTTCTGCTAGCTCATTTTGATGCCACAGTTCTGGCACCTGGACCAGTCACTCTCACCCTGAATCAACTCTTTCCCCACTTTCTGTCACCAGCCCACTCTGTCTCTCCTACCTTTGCTTCTCCCTACTCCTCAACCTTCCTGGGAAATCTCTGTTTATAACCTGCTTATAGCCCTCTAGTAATTATTTTCCCAGTCTCTTCATTTATATGGAATGACAAATGCCTGATCCACCACCACAGATCAAGATTCTCCCCTGTCACTTGATGGTAGGACCCCTCTTCACTGGACACAGAACTACCGCCACCAACAAAGACCTTCCTCAGCATAAAACAGTTATAGCACCCTTGCCCTGCAGTTTTTAATAACCTCTCAGAGCTAGGAATGATAGTTTCCTGCTGAAAGACTGCACTTCCCAGCTTCCCTTGCAGTCTTACTTTCATGCCTATGAGGGGCCACATCCCATCTTCTCCTGTAGGCATTTTGGCCACCCTCACACATGGGTAACAAATGCTTCTTCACCATAAATAAACATGGTCCTGCCTAAGGTCAAACCGAGCCTCTCATTCTTTCCATCTTCCCTCTTTCTACAGCTATCTTTAAATAATCTAACAGGTATGGCCTTGCTGGAGGGGGCATCTCAATATGGGGTGGGCTTTGAGATTTCAAAAGCCAACGGCTAGGCTCAGACTCTCTCTGCCTATACCTTTCGGGTTCAGATGTGATCTCTCAGCTACTGCTCCAGAGCTATGCCAGCCTACCCATGATCATGCTTCCTGCATGATGATTAAAGATTAGCTCTCTGAAACTGTAAGCAAGCCACCAGTTAGATGCTTTCTTTTATAAGCTGCCTTGGTTATGGTGTCTCTTTACAGCAACAGAGCCTTGACTAAAACACTGTATGCTAATAAGTTGGCTAACTTAAATAAAAAGGGGGAAAAATCTAGAAAGACTCACACTACCAAGGTAGACTTAAATATGGAGATGCCTTATGAAACTGTACTAGTTTATAAGTTAATTACAAATACTAATTTTAAGGACATTTTAAATTGAAGTATGCCATGTTAGTGAACATTGTTACTCCTAGATGACACGATTTAATTAATCAAAATCTCAGTACCAGAAACAAGTTACCTCCCTATGAAATACTTGTCAGAGAAGCTCCAGAGGTTCCCAAAACAATACAGGTTATTGCTGTTGCTTTTGGTTGCCCATCATAACTAGATTTCAAGACAATATTGGTGAAGAAACCGCATATTTTGTTGCAGGAAACAGAGAAATCAGATGGAAACTCTCTCTGCTTTCATACTACCAGAAGGTACAGTGCAAGCTGCTAGGGGAGAAAAAATAATCAATGCTTTTACCTGCATCCTGCGATACTACCTACATTGGGCAAGATGTACCCACTGGTGTAATATAATAGTGGCAAACGTTTTATGGGGGTAACAAACTGTTCTCTTGATTGAAATTGAAACCTACTCCACAGGAGGAATTTTATGCTTGGTACTATATAAATATGGTTAAAATTCATAGCCAGGCAAGTCATAGGATCTAAGGGAGGAGACTCTCTTGATGTTGTGTTTCTAAATAACCATGCTATCAAACTGACTTCTAAATGTTTTCATTTATGTCCACTGATTTGTGCTTCTTCCAACATTTCTTTCCCCTAAGAGATTCTTACTGCTATTGGTACTGTTTAGTGTAAAGCCACATTACTGTTCAAAGCACTGAGAATAAGTAACGAATACTAAGGTGCAGATGGAATATCCTGCTTCTGCTTCCTGCTTCTGCTTCCTGCTTCCTACTTCCTGCTTCTTCTTCTTCCTGCTTCAGTTTCCTGCTTCCTTCTTCTGCTTCCTGTCCTGCTTCTGCTTCTGCTTCCTACTTCCTGCTTCCTGATTCCGCTTCTGCTTCCTGCTTCCTGCTTCTTCTTCCTTCTTCCTGCTTCTGTTTCCTGCTTCCTGCTTCCTGCTTCTGCTACCTGCTTCCTGCTTCTGCTTCCTGCTTCCTGCTTCTGCTTCCTGCTTCCTGCTTCTTCTTCTTCCTGCTTCTGCTTCCTGTTTCTGCTTCTGCTTCCTGTTCCTGCTTCTGCTTCCTGCTTCCTACTTCCTGCTTCCTGATTCTGCTTCTGCTTCCTGCTTCAGTTTCCTGCTTCCTGCTTCTTCTTCCTTCTTCCTGATTCTGTTTCCTGCTTCCTGCTTCCTGCTTCTGCTACCTGCTTCCTACTTCTGTTTCCTGCTTCCTGTTTCCTGCTTCCTGCTTTTGCGTCCTCCTTCCTCCTTCTGCTTCCTGCTTCTGCTTCCTGTTCCTGCTTCCTGTTCCTGCTTCTGCATCCTGCTTGCTGCTTCCTGCTTCTGCTTGTGTTCTTGCTCTTACTTCCCTCAGTGATGGACTATGGTATATAAGACAAATAAACCCTTACTCTCCCCAACCCATGTTGCTTTTCAACACTGTTTTATCACAGTGACAGAAAGTAACTAGGACAGATTCCTACCTAGTAAGGAAGTTGAGTCTGTAACCAAAAGCCTGCCAACAAAGAAAAGCCCAGGGTCAGAAGGTTTTACTGTTAAATTTTACCAGACATTCCTAGAATAACTGACATCAACATTTCTCAAAATCTTCTGACAAAGCAGAAGAGGAGGGAGCAGTTCTTAACTTAACACACCAATACCAAAGCTAGAAAAAGGCAATACAAGAAAGAAATAGCGCAGACCAAACATCTCTTATGAATATCAATGTCGAAAATCTCAACAACATAGGAAAAACTTCTGCACTATAACTAATTAGGAGTAATCCAAAAAAATGTAAGTTTTATCTGATACATGAAAATCGATTCAGATAAAAAATGTCATATTAATCACAGAACCGCATGATCACCTCAAAAATATAGAAACAGCCTTTGACAAAAATACAACACCTTTTCATAAATATAAAACCCTTGGCAAACTAGAAAGAAAGAGGACCTTCTCCAGTCTGATGAAAGGTATCTATGAAAGCCTGTGGTGAAAATTCTATTTGACTGGAAAAGGAACAAGATGAGGATTCCCTCCCCAGCTACTTCTCAGCAACTGTATACTCAAGGCTCTAGCCAGGGGTGGTAGACAAGAGAGAAAAAACAATGGCATAGGCCTTGAAAGAGAAAGGGGCAGGATTACCTCTTTTTACAGACAACATCTTTGATACAAAAACCTAGGAAATTCACTAAGGTATTGCACAACTGATAAATGAGTTCAGCTAGCTCGTAGAATGCAAGATTAATATACAAAAATCAATTGCACTTTTCAACACTTGGAATGAACAGCCTGATATAAAATTAGGAAAATAATTTCATCCAAAATGCTTAGGGGTAAATTTAACAAAACTCTAAAAAACTCATTTGTTCAACTGTAAAACACTGTGGCAAGCAATTTAAGAGAATCTAAATAAATGGGAAAACTTCTCATGCCAATGGATAAATAGAATGAATAGTCATGCTGACCATAGTTGCCAAATTGATCTCTATGTTCAACACAATTCCTATCAGAACCTAGCTGCTTCTTTTAGAAACTAACAAAGTAACTCTAAATTTTGTGTTGGATTGCAATAGAATCAGAACAGCCAAAACAGTCTTGAAAAAGAACAAAGTGATAGGACTCATTTTTCCATGCTTCAAAATTTATTATCCTGCAGAAGTAATAATTTAAAAGATATAGCACTGGTATGAAAATACATATTTGGTCAGTGTAATAGGTTAAGGGTCCAAAAATAAGGCTATGTGGTATCTATGGTGTTAGGAGAGAACAGTCTTTCCAAAGAATTGTGCTAGGACAACTGGATATTAATATGCCAAAAAAATAGAAGTTGGATGCTTACATTATGATTCCTAACAGTAGCAAATTGACAGTTATGAAGTAGCAACAAAAATAATTCTATGGTTGGGGTCACCACATCATGAGGAACTGTATTAAAGGGACGGAGCAATAGGGAGGCTGAGAACCACTGCTCTAACTCAAATGGACCAAAGACCTAAACACTGAAAGGTAAGGGTATAGACTCTTTGAAGCAGCTGTGTGTAGTGTGTACCTATAATCCTAGCACAATGGAAGCAGAGACAGGGGATCACCACAACTACAAAACCAAAATGGTCTACATAGTGAGTTCTAAGACAGACAGGAGATTTCCTCTCTCAAAAAATTATAAAGAACTAATAACCTCTTCAAATAAAATATGAGGAAATCTTCCTGACCTCCTAATTGGTAATGAATTCTTAGTTATGGTTACAAAAGCAAAAACAGATCTATTGGTCTTGAAAAAGAACATGCTTGTGCTTATACAGGATACCATCCAACAGTGAAGTGACAACACAAAGATTTTCAAATTATCTATCTGCTGTGGAGCTTGTCTAGAATATATAGAGAACTCATAATAATGAAAAGACAAGACAATTCAATTTTTCATCATGGAAATCCAAGCCAAACCCACAATGAGACAGCACTTCACACCCACTCAGATGGCTATAATAAAAGGAAATCATTTAATAACCAACATTGCCAGAGACTGGAAGAAATTGGAGCCTTCATACATTACTGATCAAATTACACAGTGGTGCTATTGCTGAACAATTCGACAATTTTAAAACAGTAAATGCAGACCTGCCTATCTCACACCTTCCCTCGAGGTGGTGGGAGTTTCCTGAGTCTTCCCAGGCCAGTATCTGATATATTTTGGGGATGGAAAGAGTAATGTTTTCTTTTCCTGTGGGGGCAGGGTGAGATACATTCTCTCTGTGTAGGCCTGGTTGTCTTGGAACTCACTATGTATACCCAGCTGTCCTCAAACTCACAGGGATCCACCTGTCTCTGCCTCTAAAGTGTTGAGGTCAGTAATGGTTCTTAAAGTAGGTGTTAGAGAGGAGAGCAACAAGCAATGGGTATAAAGTTTCCCTCCTTCCTCCTTCTCTGTCCCACCCTCCCCCCCGACACACACACATTCTCTTCCTATCTCTCTCTCTCTCTGTCTTTCTCTCTGTCTCTCTCTGTCTCTCTCTGTCTCTCTCTCTCTCTCTCTCTCTCTCTCTCTCTCTCTCTCTAAGGTTCATAGCTAGGCTGGCCTCATTCTCGAGCTGTCTGAGTGTTGGAAGGCATGCACCACCTTTCCCAGACAAAGTTTTCTTTTGAGGTAATGAAAATGTTCAAAATGTGACTGTGATGTTATTGGTGAACATACTTTAAAAAAGAAAAAGGAAAGAAAGTCACCATATATTGGCCTTGATATCACAGCTGGGCTCAGCAGTTAAACCAAAGAGGATGAGTTTACCCACCCACCACATGCCCCAAAAAAACTGGGAGAACTGGATGATCTGAACCTGGCATTCATTCCTCCTGGGGAGCTATAGCAGAGGATCCTAGAAAACCATCAATTTGAGAGTGGTCTGGAAACTGAGGTAAGACAGGATACTCTTGCTATCTTTAAGCTACGTCTGTCCCTGGAAAATATATCACTTGCTCATTCATCAAACTTCTGTTGGATTTTAGTTTTCCATAGAATGCTTTATTTGGGGTGGTAGGAATATGTAGACAAATGGGGCTCTGAAGACTCCTTGTCTAGCACATAGATAGGCACATAAGCAACCTCCATAGCAGCCAAGAACTAGACCTCAGATTTCATAAGGTCAGAAGACAGTCACCCTCTGAATAAAAAAGTCAACATATAATAGATGAGATTATCCATGTGGAGAAGAAACCAAACAGATGGTTTCTAACAATGCTATGCATTGAGACACTTAGAAGTCCTTAGAACTCCATGAAACAAAGGCCAGCCTGCAGATAGAGAGGCTGTGTTCCTCAAGCAGGCTCTGTTCCCTGCAAATGGTTGACATCCTCATGAGACCTCCATGAGACTTAGACTGAATGGGTTTTCTACAACCCTGTCTTTGGCTTCCGGTCTACCAGACACTTATTGTCTGTTGACTTTCTGTTCTGACTTTTGGTGCTACTGTCTGATATTGGTCACATTTCCAGCAACTCCTTTGCTTCTGGAACTCCTGGAAGTAGACTTTGTTAGCTTACACAGATTTTTGCAGCCTCCCACTCCCTAACTGAACTGTTGTCCATCACCCACAGCCCCTCCAGGTCTCTGTCTGTCCTCTGGTGTGTGTGGTACCATGAGGAAGCCTGCTCAGGGAAGTATTCCTGAAATATGAGTCACCTGCCCTATTATCTGATCTAAAATGAACGTTATATATATAGCAAGATAATCTACATGGAGTACAGAAATAGACAAACATCATTGCAGCTCCACCGGCAGGGCCAGAGTCGGACTAATTTGATTTCTGGCCCATGTGCTGGAAATTTTGGGAGATAGGAGAATGGCTCTCTCAGGCCACTAGCAATTCTAACGGTCTGACTCCTTAGAGTCTGACTTTCATGTTCACAAAGTAATAATTCAATAGTAGTCACCTAGCCTCGTAGGTAATGTTCTCTTCCAGCAAAAGTAGAGTTCTTCAATTCAAGTCCCCCCTCTATCTCTGATCTACACCTTTACCTGCTGTTCTGTTTCTTGCCATACTTTAATGAATCAGTGTCTGGCCTCTAGTGATTTCTGTAGTCCCTGAATCTTAGTCTCCGGGTCCAATGCTAGCTAAAATTCCTGCTCCTAGATTCTTTCAAACAAATCCCATCACCTGTGAGGCTCCATTGGATAGACCTCCTGGCCTAATTTTCTCAAGATTCTAGTAAATGTAACCAACTGTCACTTCATGAGAGATGCACTTTACTAGAGTTAAAAACAAAATGCCAAGAAAGGTGGACCACAAAGTGACCAACATGCCTCTGTGTAAAGCAGTGGTTCTTAACCTTCTTCATGCTGCGACTCTTCAATACAGTTCCTCGTGTTGTGGTGACCCCAACCACCACATTATTTTCATTGCTACTTCATTCTGTCATTTTGCTGCTGTTATGAATCATAATGTCAATATCTGATATGCATATCGTCTTAGGTGACCCCTCTGAAAGGGTTCTTCAACCTCCAAAGGGGTCAGGTGACCCACCGGTTGAGAACCACTGCTTTGAAGGGTTTTTTTTTTTATTTAGTGTGTAAATTCTTTTTCTAGTTATAAAAGTCATACATGTTTAATGCTGGAAACTTGGAGAACACAGAAACATACAAAAGTATGAGAAAATTACAAAAATCTAGAGAGCTGAAGAAATCAGGAAGAATCTTGACAAGAAATTCTTTTCTGAGTCTTATACTCAGGGTTTTGTACATTGACTGCACACAGTCAGTCATACACAGACGTGGAATTCATTGAAATAACAAAGTAGGCTAAATTGGCACTCAGTTAAAAAATTTATGCATTAGATTTTATGAGATTTGCTTCTAGATTCACACCTTTAACCTCAGTTTTCTCAAGTTTTAGCATATATATACATATATATATATGTATTTATATAATACATATATGACTGCATCAGAACCACCTCAAGCAACTCTGAAAAATGCAAATTCCTGGGGCCCCTTGAAGATCTACTGAATGAAAATCTCTGGCTGCAGGAGTGATAGTCCACACGTGAATGCCGTCCTTGGGTGAATCTTATGCCCACTGGGATTTGAGAAGCACTGGAAGAAAGCTACTGGAGATAGCGAAAATAGGCTTCTGATTGTCTGAACATGGCTATTTTAAAGCTTGTCTGGAGAAACCCAAACAAGTGTGGATGAGTAGGGGGAATGAACCTTAGTACAACCACTCTAGAAAATGGTAGGACCTGGCTATTGAGATGGCTCAGCAGGTAAAGGCAACTGCCACCAAGCCTGATGGCTTCAATCTGATCCTTGGGATCCATATGATAGAAGGAAAGAACCAACTCCCAGAGGTTCTTTTCTGACCTTTATGTGTCTGCCATCGTGACAGAAACATGCACGCATGCACGCACACAAAAATAAAAAATAAAAATATAGCAAAATAAATTTTAATAATGAGGCTGACAGTTCATTTAAAAGTCCAACATGAAGTCACCATATGATGCTGTAATCCTATTTCTGGATATATGCACAAAAGAACTAAAATCAAATTTCTGAAGGGATATTTGGACAAGCATGTTCCTGGTAGCATTATTCACAATATCCAAAAGGGGCAAACGACCCTGAGCCAGTAAGATAGCTTGGAGGGTAGAGGCACTTGCTGCACAAACCCGAGGACCTGATTTGACCCCTGGATCTCACAGGCAGAAGCACAGCATAACAGAAGGCCTGAAAGAAACCTTCAGATACATGAACAAAGAAAGTTTCTGACACACAAGTTTCCAGAAAGGATGGGCAGGCTTCAAACCATGTGATTTAGCCTCACCTGGCCTATGTAATTTCTGGCATGGAGGCCTGTGCTAGGTGGACCATAATTCAAAGTTGCCTTGGTCCTGGGAAGCAGAGGGGGCAAGCTGGGTTTTCTTCTCCTGCCCAGCTGGATTCCATGACAGTTAACTGCCTTCTCTGTCTCAAGGGAGACATTACACAGGGGTGGGGCTAACTTCTGGGAGAGCCAGAGCCAGATAGTGAATCTCTGATCTAACAATTATCTTCTGACCTCCACACTCTATATGATCACTGTGGCTCACATGCCCCTACATTCACACAACACACATACATGCACACACACACACACACACACACACACACACAAAAAAAAAATAAATTAATAAATAACTATGAATTTAAAAAAAACAACTATCCATAAACGGATGAATAAACAAAATTTGGTGTGGACATACAGGAGTGTTGCCAAGGTCCAGCTCTGGCAGGAATTCAGTGACCCGGGAGGAGAGGCAGAGTTGGCAAATAATAAGAATTAAACATTAAATAAATATTAAATAAAAAGAGTAAAAACACCTCTTATAGGTGGAAGAAACTTCCTCTTTGTTTCTTCTGTTCCTTCTTACTTCACTATTCTCCTTTTCTCTTTTCTCTCTCTCTCTGTTTATCTTTTATTTCTCTTATTTAGATTTATTCTCTATTATATCTTTTCATAAAATCACACACCTACACATTCATACACATCTTGTGGGTGAAGCAAACCTTCAACCCACGCACCACACTCGCATACATCTTGTAGAGGAGGCAAAGCTTCAACACACAGAGATCTTATCCATACATCTTGCAGCCTTCCTTCTTCCCTTGTCCTTGTGGGGACAGCGTACATACATCTCACTCATGCATCTTATAAGTTTCTTTTCCCTTTCTACTTCTTCTCCCACTCCTACTGTCACGGGCTATCTGTTTTCCCAAGAATCTTATATATGTATGTTTTGACAAAGTCCCTCATGGGGAAAGATTCTATTGCAACTACATCTTAATCATGAACGTAAACTTTCCATAATGATTACATGTTTCTCATTTCAGTGATTACAAGAAAAAACATAGTTTTTTAAAACAAGTTATCTTAAAACCCACACCTGACCACCTAGTTTTCCATATATAATTTCCCACAGTACACCTATATCCTAGAAGCAATAATTTTTCCGGTATAAATCACAGAGCTTTAGCAAGACAACTAATTTCACAGCCAGCTTCTATTGTAAATGACAGGTTACCAGGGAACAAGTGCACGTCATAGTACCCTAACATACACAATTCTTTAGTTAACACAGTGAAACAATTTTATTATAACTAGAAAACTTTAGGTCAGGGTCTTTTTTGCTTTTCGTAGGTAGAAGGAAAGTCTACTGCACAGCTCTCTATATCCCCAATGCACACCCCAAACTCATCAGTAAATTTTTGACTATAGAAACCAGGAAAAAGTCAATCTTATTTTTGGTCGGCATAGGTGGAGCCCAGCAATGGGCACCGAAATTCATTTGTTATAACTTGGTCATAGGTCTGTTTTTCATAGGTGAAACTTGTGGGCACTAGCAGTTAAGCTTTCTTTCTTCTAGCTTTCCTAATCCTGACCAAACAAGTCCCTAGCAAAATGTGTTTTCTTAAGTTACTGATTCTGAGGCAGCTGGCAAACAATCCCAATTTAACCCTGTAACTATATGTGAAAAACTACTACTGTTTTTTAACTATACATGTTTCTTTAGTTACTCTTTCTGGAGTTTCAACAGAGTCACCAATTCCACTGAGTGGCACTGCCTTGCGCAGGCGGCATCGCTCGAGGGAAAATCATCACCATTGTTGTCTGTGGCAGCAACACTGCCCAGTGAGGAGTTAGAGACCCCCGCCCCCATAGAACTTTTATACCTCAAAAGAGAAAAGGAGACCATGGAGCAACAAGTATGATAAGGACCAGCAATATAGTAAAGGGCATTCAGGAGACAATCCCCTGGGAGGCCAAGGTAAGAACCTGCTGTCGCCCTGCTTAACAGTAGGCTGACTCCTGATGCTCCACTGCTGGCTGCGGCTCCCTGCACTGCTCCCAGCAGAATGTTATTCAGCCTTAAGAATGAACATGAGTTGAATGATTGTTACCTGAAATTATAGAGAGTAGAGGGGTTGGGAGGCTATAGGCTAGCCAACACTTATCAAATCACAAAGATATAGGACTAAGAAATTAATTCTGGTGTGCTATTGTGTAGAGGGGTAATACAAGTACCAATAATGTACTGTACATTGCAAAAGCACTATTAAAAGCATTCTGAATATTCTTCCATGAAGAAATTATGTTTTTAAGAAGATAGTTTTAGCTATCTTAATTTTAGAATGGTATAATATTTACAGGTTTCAAAGTAAAATATGACATGGTACTATACACAAAGATTTTTTTGTGGCAACTGAAAAATAAATATTAATTAAAAAGTCAACACTTGCCTAACATCAGCAGAGGGTGAGAGTTGTAAGAAGTGATGAACTCCCCCTCTCTGGTGCGGCAGATAGGCTTGCATGGTGTGTGTTAACGGAACCTTGCAGTGATGGAGTATCTGCTAGTCAACATTTTCAGTTCAAATGACCATAGTGGAAAACTTTCTGCACAAGGTAATGGGGCTTTAAGTGAGATTAGCCAGGAGGCAGATCCAATCGTGTGCTCTCCAGTTGATGAAACAGACTTTTCAATGAGAAAAGACTGATGACACTATAGAAAAAGGTAGGGTTAATATCTGAAAAAAAAACTCACTCAGGTTCTCTTTTGATAAAAAAAAAAAAGTACAAACTCTTAGAGATCACTGGTCCCCTTTCAGATTGGTAAAGATTAAAAGTGTAGAACATTTGAGATGGCTCAGCTGGGTGGGTACTTCTCCCAAGGCTGATGATCCACAATCCATAGTGTCCACATTATGGAAGAGAAGAGCTGATCCCCAGAGATTATCTCTAACCTGTACACACAGAGAGACACAGACACTGCAACACAGACACACACACACACACACACACACACACACACACACACACACACACACACACACTATGGCAAACCCACACAAACATGCTCATATGAGCTCTAGCACACAGAAACAAATAATAAATGTTAAAAAAAGACATGTGATAGGCAGTAGTCCTATATGTTGTTGCCGAAAAAGTTTTTATTCTGGTGAGTATTATAATCATAAAAAAGTTATTATTGGGGTCAGTGAGATGGCTTAGTGGGTAAAGGCACTTGCTCCCAAGACAGGCAACCTGAGTTCATTTCCCAGAACTTACATGGGGAAAGAGAGAAGCAACTCTCACAAGCTGTCCTCTGACCACCACAGGCACAGTGGTGTGCATGCCCTCCTCCTCTGCCCACATGCAAATAAGTAAATGGAATAAATTAGTTATTGTTATTATTGCTGGTGTGTGTGTGGGTGTGTGTGTGTGTGTGCAAGTGTCATGGCCCCTGTGGAGGTCAGAGGACAACTTCGAAGTGTAGGTTCTCTTCTTTCTACTTTATGTAAGTCGCGGGGATTGAATTCGGGTTGTCAGGATAAACAGTAAATACCTCTACCTGCTAAGACATATGTCTGGTTGCCAAAAGATAGTCTGGGAAAAGAAGTTTGTCAGTGTCTATCAAAATTCTAATTGTGATGAAATAGACTGCCAATGTTTTAAAAATTCAAATTCAGATGATTCCTGATGTTTTGGAGACAGGTCAAATTAAAGACATTTTCCTACAATCGATGCCCATGCATGATTCTCTACACCTTACCAAGCAAACAATACACATCTCACAGTAAACTCAGAAACCCGCTGTCTCTTTCTTGAGTAAATGCTACAGTCAAAAAAATCGCTTTCTTTGTTGTTGTTGGAATGTCCTTGAATTAGGTTGCCATCAAGTTTTTCCCCCCTTGGCTCTTCAGCCTTTTCTCTCTTCAGTCTTGTGACCCTCTCTCAAAGTCACAGGCATATTCTGAGAGAGAAAAACAATTCTCCCAGATTCCCAGTTTCTTATCTCTCTGTTAATTGTTATAGCACCTTCCTCCCAAAGGATCTAAATAAAATTTAATGACTCCAACTTTCACATGTCAAAGATGTCAAAGAAAACAGGATTCTCTCACTCATTAGAGAAAGTACTAGAGAAATGTCCAGGTGCATTTGTACGTTGTTATTCATTTGAGTTCTTTTGTTCCAGGTCCATCTCTATTGCTGTGACAAAATGCTCTGACCAAAAGCAGCTTAGAGGAGGAAAGCATGTGTTTGGCTTATACTTCCAGGTCACAGTGGAGAGAAGTCAGGCCTTGCATTCAAGTCAGGGATCTGAGGGCAGGTCTGCTTATTATTCCATTCTGATTTACCTCGAGCTAGAGAACTCAATCACATCCAGGGAAGTACGATAACAAAGATGGAGGACTGCTCTGTCTTCCTCACTCACAGACCTGTGCTTACATCGCCTTCTTACAGAAGCACCCAGTACCACCTGCCCAGGTAACAGTGCTGTCTACAGTGACTGAACCCTCCTACACCAATTAATAACCACGACAGTCTCCCCAAACCATGTTCCTAGGCCAAGGTGATCTTGTCAATCCCTCAATTGAGACTCCTTTCTCAGGTGACTCTATCAAACTGACAGGTAAAACTAACGAGCACATTAGCCAATAACAGAAGAAACTGAATTGCCTTCCAAAGGAGCCTGCCGCTGACTGAGTTACTCACTATCAACTGCCATTCCATAATGGAACCACAGTTAATATTTTCATGGCTTCAGTTGTAAATGTTCCCCCAAATCCCATGAATTGAAGGCTTGCTCCCCAGGTGCTACTGGAAAGGACTGAAACCTTTAGGAACTTGGGGAATACTCTTTAAAGGATATATTGGAATAGCTTCCTCTTGCTCACTTCTCTCTCTCTCTCTCCCTCTCACCCCCTCTTTTTCTCTCTTCTGGCCACCATGGGGTGAGAAACTTTCTACTACCACACACTTCTGCCGTGAACTGAAACCATGAACCAAAACAAACATTTCCTCCTTTCAAGTTATTTGTCTCTGATATTTGAACACAGCAATGGAAAGTTGATTTTAAGGAAATTCTCAAGTCCAAGAAGTGGGGAGGGGACAAGAAACTAAGGAAATTTCCAAAATAATGTAGCAAAAATTTAGAGCAGAGAAAGCGGTAGTAAACTTCCTTGATCAAAAAAAAGGGGGGGGGAACAAGTGCATAAACTGTGGAAGGAAACCCAAGTGCTTTACTTTGGTCAGTGGAGGAGAAAACACTACGTTCGCAGGAAGACTGAATTTACCACCTGCGCCTACAGTGAACCATTGTGGTATCTTAGCACTTCTACTGCCTTGTTTGATCTCTATCGCTGTCACACAGGGTCCTCACAGACAGTGGTTCAGCCCTTTAAGTTCGACTGTTCCCATTGTTCCCACTGTTGCAAGAGCCTCTCAGCTCAGATATTCCAGAAGGAAAGCACAGCCATGCGCAGACTCTGTCAGCAGGGATTTATCAGAACAAGGGCTGCAGTGAGCTATAACAAAGTGGTTTGGGGATGGGGACATGTAGCAGCATGCTGTGGTATGCAGTAAGATTTTAAAGAAGTCGATATGAGTATTCATGGAACAGGTACCGTATTTACAGGATAAGGTAACCCTGCTCCCCTTCCCAAATCATAGGGGATCACATCTCCCTTTTAGAGTATATGTATGTTTATGTGCATTATACATATGCAATATATATATACTGTATATATATATGTATAATTATATACATATATACCTATATATGTGTATAATTATATATGTAAAAATAATATAATAATATACACATATATAATATACTATAAGTATAATATACATATTGTGTGTGTGTATATATATATAATCATCTATATAAAATCATTCTTTGTGGACTATTGAGAGTCAGTTGCACACATTACCTTCTTTATCCTTAAGTACTTTAGTGTATGTTTTTGAAAAACGAAGATGGTCTCCTATATGAATACAGTGTGATTGCCATTGTCCTGTTGGTTGATACTCAAATACTAATATAATCCAAACTTCAGGCTTACTTAGAGACTGACAATTCCCCTACTTATGTGTATTACAGAAAAACAAATATCTGGTCACTTTGATCTTGAAACAAATCCGTGGCTCCACCAGCACTCAATGGACCCAATACTTTAGTCACTCACTTTTAATTTTCAATGCTTCCTTGGTCTTTCACAATTTTGACATGATGAAGAATAAAGGCTCATTATTTTGTAGACTATTTTGTTTGTCTGAATATTCCTCTGATATGGATTGAGGTCGTCCACTTTTGGCAGGAGTGCTAGAAATATGATCAGCTGCATCCTTCTCTGTGCGGCATACCTGAAGGTGCATGGTGTCAGTTTATCCCATAACTGAGAATATTACATTGCATCACTTAGCTAAGAAGGCATACGCCTGCCCATATGCCTTCCTCACAATGAATCTCATATAAATGGAACCCACACTCTTAACTGCTATGCTGTAGAGATACTTAGGCAATGGATAAGTGGATACTGCGCTGGCCACTTGACAAGATTCATGAGAAAATTCTCACAAGGACCTTATAGTGTTAGTGGAAAGATGTGTATCCATCAAAACAAATGTTTGATGGATTCCATGAATATTTCCATTTAGAGGAAAATGGGAGCAAAAGTCACATTGGAGGTCTGGAGGGCTCCCAGAGCAGGAGGGTTTGGGAAGTTGTCTTGGTTTGGAAAGCTGTTTGCTTCGGAAAGTTGTTTTTGCTATGAAATTAGGACCGTAGGTTTGACCTGAGCAATTTAGAGCTGGGGCGAGCCATAATAAGGAGGACGACAGAGTGAGAAACGTCCTGGACACGGATTTAGGAGAGCGAAACCACGGCATCATTTTCTCGGGCAAGAGGACCCTGGCTGTGTTTCTGGGGAACTGCTGGCAGGATGGACAGGGTGTCCAAAAGGAAACCCTTGCCAGGCATGCTCTGAAGGAAGTAGTCACAGGAGTTCTGGATCAACTGACAATGGTGATTGGCATGATCAGCAGTTCCCAGTGGGGAACTCACATGCCTTAAGGTAAGAGAGAAAGAGGGAGAGGGTGGTTGGTAGAGGCTTGAGTGCACTGTTCAGAAATAATTCACAGGATCTTCCTAGAGATACTTTATCCTGTGTGTGCATAGCAAGGTGATGAGGAGAGAGTTTGGAGTTCTGGTTTTCATTTCACTGGCTGTTTCTAAACTCAAATTAGAATCCTTTCAAAACATCACTTTCACCTGCTTCTGTAGTAAGACTAGGAACTGGCACTTCTCCAAAGAACCCTTTGCCTCTAAACTGGATGAAAATGAAAGTGTTCTCATTACATAGAAACCTCATGATATTCCGCTCTAACTGCAGCACAATCAGTGCACAGTGATGACCTTGAATTGTTGCACACACTTCCACCTACTTCTTATATGTCTCTGTACTTTATGTTTCCATGGATATAATTTCATAGCCTGCCATACTTAAGCAATATTCACACTAAATATAACTGTGTGCCCGTAATTCTCTGCGTGTGAATGTTTGCGTGGCACACAATAAGATATAGTACTGCTCTGGAGGCTGAAACAAACAAAAGCATATCTAAAAGAAATCACGTGTCATTTCAATAGAACATTAAGGCACTGAAATTCATTACCAATTTTTTTTTTTAAAAAAAGGCACATTTTAAGAGCGTGAATTTGTAGCTGTAATGACACCAAAACCTTTGGAAGGAAACAGCCATTCCATAGAGGCTGATGTTGCCAACTAACTGCTTCTCCGGGGACTTTTCTCTGGTAGGAAACTGACTTAAAAACAAAACTGCAATGAAACATAAACTTTTGTTTTATTTATTTATTTATTATTTACTTTGGAGCCAAATATTGCTTTGTAAGCAGTTCCCCAGAGCGTTTCATAGATTAAAGTAAAATCTCAGACTCAGCAGCCAGGTAGAAGGGATAAAGGCCTTCTACATAGTCTGTCCATCTGCACAGACATCCTTATTGCCCAGGAAATCACTAGTATTAGTGCTTAAACTGCTTCTGATATATTGTCTTAGGAAGCCGTGTGCTACTTTATTTCTGACAAAGTAGATCTCAGAAGAGATCTTTTCTGGAGAATTCCTTGTATTCTATTGCACTTACTATCTGCTCTAATATATGTACATGCTTTAGTTGGCATTTTACATCTAACACATGGCTAATGATAACTCAGATTGAGAAATAATCATCTGTAATAAATTCATTCTTAACCTCATGCCATGGGCTGATGATCTCAAAGAACTTGAGGAATGACAACCCTCCTCATTTTATTTTCAGTCTCTGCCTTCATTATTTGTATGACTATTTGGAAGTTCTAGAACTCCAATCCAGGGACACAAAGCCACTCCAGGCAAGTGCTCTGCCATTAAGCCTTACTCCCAGCTCCCAGTCTCATTTTAAAAAACAATATATGAGTTAACAACCTCAAGAACATGCCTATTGAGAGGAGACGAAACTGTTGCCCAAACTGAACCACCACACACATTCTGGCCCAGTGGCAGCAAGGCAAAGCACTCTCTCTATCTCCACTGCCTGCAATCCCCTCTCCACACCTGCCTGTAGCCTACACAAGTGGCACGTATTAGGGTAGACCAACTCTCATTCGTTTTGCCGGTGGAAAGTGGTTAATACAGAGACCCAGGACTTTGCGGAGATTAGTGTAGCCACCTACACTCAGCCCTAAATGAGGCATCTAGATGACATCCTCTGCTGCCAACTCTCAGTAAAACATCACAGAAAAGCAGGTGGAAAGATCTTAAGAGCCAGAGGTTGGGAGAGAGTGCTGCCTAACAATGTCCTCTGGACAGTATGAGACTATTGCACACATAAACTCACAGTAAGTATGGTTGCCTGCACAAGACCAAGCCAGACAACATCCAAGTCTGCCTTGAGGAGGGATTCATGAGCCTCCCCACAATCCTCCGTGGAGGAGGAACTATTGGCAGTTGGTGGCTGCTGGAAAAGGGAGAGTTGATTCTCTTAGGGGTGTGACCCCAGTTAGGTTAAACGTGTTCTAGCAGATGGCTGTCACGCCATGCACATCTGAATAGCACTAATTTGGGACTCAGTGGGATATGTTTTGTAAAGGGACATGGATGGGGACACAGGAAGAATCTCGAAGAGTTGGAGAGGGCAAGTAGGAAACGGATATGTTCAAAATACACTGTAAAACATGTACAAAATTGTCAAAGAATGGATTTTATACATTTTAATAGAGAAAACTAAAGCACCAAAGCATTTTGGTCATCTTTAATAGAGGGTAAATAAAAGAGGTTTTATAAACCTTCAGGCTAAATAACCCCTAAATAAATGTCAGCCTCTTGCTGTGAAGTATTCGAAACACTTTGTCCAGAATAAGTACCGTTGGAAAGTACCAATGTTAGTACAATAACAATCGCTGAAAACCTCATTTGCAGATTTGTACTACAGTTTAAATGTTAAAAGTCCTCCACAAGTTCTTGTGTTTGAATACTCAGTCCCCAGTCTCTGGCACCAGTTTGGAAGGTGTGCAATATTTGGGATGTGGATCCTCTCTGGAGGAAGTATGTCACTTAGAGCAGGTCTTAGGGTTCAGTATGCTGGCCTTCCTTCCTGTCAACTCCATGTTTCCTGTTTGTGAACGCAATACGACTAGCTGCCTCATACTCCTGCCACCAGACCTTCTCCAGCAGGATGGACTAGATCCTCTCAAATTATAAGCCAAAATAAACCCATCTTCCCTTAAGCTGCGCCTTGTCAGGGTTTTGGTCCCAGCAGCAAGAACAGTAACTGATATGACTGATCATTCAACAAGTTCCTGGGATGAGTCAAGCCATTATGAAAATGGATTACTAAACACTTAACTGAAAAGAAAGAAAAGGAAAGGAAGAAAACGGAGACAAAGAGATGGCCTTGTGGCTTTGTTTGTTAGTTTGTTTTGGGTTTTTGTTTGTTTTTTTAAGCTTTGTGCTGGACCTGAAGCTATTGTCTGTTCCCTCAATGAAACATCTGGCATGAAAACAACTGGGCTGGCAAGATGACTCAGCAGGTAAAGGTGCGTGCTGACAATCATGATAATCTGAGTTGGATGCCTGGATCCCTATGATAGAGAGAGAGCTCCAACTCCTGTAAGCTGTTCTCTAAGCTTTGCATGCGTGCCACAGCATACACACATCCACGCAGGTGAATAACTACATATGTTTAATGGATTAGGTCAAGTCTGATACTGTAGCATGTAAATAAACACTAGATTTAAAAATTAAGACGATGAAAGCATATACTAACAACATGGATTAATCATCCAAATACCATGCTCTATACATGGTCCTCCTTCTACTCTAACAGGTCTACCTCCTTTGTCATGGAAATCCTTATACCTGATTTACTGGTCTGTCCAAGTAGGTGAACCTATGGTATTATTTCACCCAAGGTATACTTCATTGCTTTGGTTTTTGTCTAAAGCAGATGTTTCAAACCAGAAATCAAGGATTGATATAAATATCAAAGACAGAGAGTACGGCTTCCAGCAGGATGGGGTAAAGAGCTCTGAAGATCTTTCCTACAGAAACCGGAGTAACTGATTTTGCGAAACCATCACTCAAAGCCTCTGCTGTGTACTAAGGGCACACAGAGCAAATAAGGAAGCATGTATTCCAAAACACCTTCTAAAACGGAGTCTATGTTATTTGTACCAAGATCTGCTCCCATCTCCCTTCCCAGTTCAGATTCCAGTGACCAAGTACATGGAACCCCACTCTCAACAGCAATCAGTCAAGCTCTGGCTTTCTAGGAGGGCCAGTATATGAATGTGTATCATTCTGTCTCTAACTACCTGCTGCTGAAAGTGAGGTCCTGATCAGTTCAGCAAAAAAGCAGACTCTCTCCTTCTAGCAGCCTGCCTTTGTGTTAGAGAGGTTCTGCCTTTGGGTGGAACAATACTGAGAATGCTGAGGTCATGATCCCTATAGGGTGAAAAGTCCAAGCTTCCAGGTTTTGAAAACCCACCTATCACTGAGCTTGAAATCCCACCCTACCCTGAGCTTGCTCAAGCTCAAGACTTGAAAACCCACCAATCCCTACCCTGGAAAGTTTCACCCTGAAAAACTCCTCCCTCACCCACCCCGCACTCCCCAAAATAACCCTATATGAGGTCTGCCTTCTCCTCGGTTCTCTGCTGCTTCTTGCCAGAGCAGAGGCAGCCTCCTTCTAGTGTCTCTCCCTAATAAATCTCTTGTGTGAGGTTTGTTGCGTGGTATGGCTTTGTGGTATTCCTCAGCTTCTGCCTGTCAGGATGCCTTTCCCTTCAGAGCTGCAACACTTCCAATGGGGACACTTTCCACACCTCTGAGCTGTAACACTTCCACTGTGGATATCATTCCCTCGGAGCTGTAACATTTCCATTCCTCACTTTGCAGTAGACCATGTGTGCTTGCAAGAGTATATGCACTCATGCATGGGTGTAGACCAAAATGGAGATGCTGCTGTTCTCCTACCTCAAGCACTCGGCTTCTAAAATGGGGGCTTGAGTCAGGGGAGAAATTTTGCCCTGGGAGGAGAGGTGGGAGACAAGCTATAAATCAGAGTACTTGGGATCTCTCCCTTCATAATGAGCAGAGTGTAGAGAAGTCCAGTTGTACAGCACTCTCGAAAGCAGCGATTGAAAAGTGATTATGTGGTTCATTGGGAAATATAGACAAAACTTCAGGCTGGCTAGTTAGCTGCTGAGAAACAGAGGAGGAAATAGCTGGGGGAGGAGGCAGTCTTCCTAGGGTCAGAAGACCATCCCAACACTGGCCTCAAGCAGTATGCCCAAGTCAAACTTTTCTTTTTCCTTTTATATTTTTAGCAAATATATTTTTTTTATTCTCTGATAATTTCAAACATGCATATGTTGTCTTTTGGTAAGGTGTACCCCAAATTTTCACACACACACACACACACACACACACACACACACCATGTACATTTTTTCCCACACAATACCAATATGCACACATATACATACACACTACACACATATACACATGGGGGAAAAACAATTAACTCTTTAGAAAAAGAACAGGCCAAGCTCATCAGTAACAGCCTGGACTCTGGCAGGAATGGAGCTTAAATTTTTTCCTCTCCCTATACCTCTCCACAAGCTGAGCACTCCAGAAAAGGGGAGTACTTTTCTTGGAAGATCACGGTACCCAAAAATCTAAGTGTGTATACAAGATGTAAGAATATGCATTATAAGTAACCTAAAGCTGAAAATTTCACAAGGGGAGAGGAAAACAGCACTCTGGATGTTGTCCTGGAAAAGAAGTCCCTGACGATGGTTTGATTTGATTTCATTAGAGGGAACTACTTCCCATGATATTCATATCCTGT
Source organism: Cricetomys ansorgei (assembly GCA_026225945.1). NCBI lineage: Eukaryota > Metazoa > Chordata > Mammalia > Rodentia > Nesomyidae > Cricetomys > Cricetomys ansorgei. Next base: position 1,219,005 of record JAMJFZ010003951.1, read on the forward strand.
TTGGGGAGGGCCTGAAGTAGCCCAGCTAAAGAGACCATCCCCTACTGTTATTTGTTGAAACCAGACCTGCTCTGAGTTACTCCATATTGTGAAACACAGTGTGTCTTCAGACTGTGGCTTGTCCTAAAGTTTCCATTATACAAACAGTTTTAAATTTCATTTTGAAGATGGAGGATGACTGCTCGTGTGAGTGGATACATAAACAACACCCACCATCTGTCTACCTATCTGGCCCCACCTATACAGTAAAGACTCATAAGTTACTTATTTTGAGGAGCAAAGAGGGTATCACCATATAAATGTATTGGGATGAATTAAGACTCTTGGGGTACATGGACATATTAAAATTATATCAGGGAAATAAGGCCAATAACTTATTGGTCACACTCAGCTAAGGAAATGGTACAACTCTCTTATTTCGACTTTACAAAGTGGTCAACTAACACTTTGATGGCAATGGACCCTTTGACTTATAATATAACACCTGATTTGTGCACTGTCTTAGAGAGGGTTTCTATTGCTGTGATAAAATAACGTGGAAATGGCAACTTGGGGAGATATGGCAGTTTGAATGAGAATGGCTCCCCTAGGCGCATATGGTTGAATACTTGTTCTCCAACTAGTGATACTGTTGGGGAAGAATTAGATGTGTCCTTGTCAGAGAACATGTGTCACTTGGAGTAGACTTTGAGGATTCAAAACACTGGTGCCATTCCCAGTGTGCCCTCGTTACCTCCTGTTGTGGTTTAAGACGTGAGCTCTCAATGTTCTGGCTATTGTATTCCTTCACTGCTTTATCATGGACCCTAACCCTCTGAAACCATGGCCCAAATAAACATTTTATAAGTTGCCTTGGTCATGTTTATCACAGAAATAGAAAAGTGACCAAGAAACGAGGAAAGGTTTTTTTTGGGCTTATAGTTCCATATCACAGTCCATCATCCAAAGAAGTCATGGCAGGAACTCAAGGCAGGAACTGAACCAGAAGTCACGGAGAAACACTATTTACTGGCTTTCTCACTATGGCTTGCTCAACCTACTTTCTTATGCCATCCAGGACCACCTTCCCAGGCATGGTACCACCCACAGTGATCTTATCTCTCCCCATCAATCATTCATCAAGAATATGTTCTACAGATTTGTAGGCCTCTGGGCTAAAGAGTAAGTGGAAGCAGCAAGAGAGGTCCTTGCCCTCTCCAGGGCATGCAGGATGCTCTGCAGGCTCCTTCTCTTAAGCCCTGGAGGCTGGCTACTCACAGTAAACAGATGGCAAGCTTTCTTCCTGCCCTGTGGCGAATTATGCACCTTTGTCTCTGCAAAGACCAGGAGGCCAGGTGCACCCCTGCCTGCCATGCTAATTAAGGCTTCCCTGGCCTAGGGAGAAATCCGGCCCTTCCCGGAGAAGATACTTATTGAGAAAAAAGCCTTTGAATAAAGAGTTTCCTGTCGATCAGACTTCGGGCTCCCGAGACTTCTTCTTGCTTCTAGTCCCTTCGTTCTCGTCCTTGCGGAGATCAGAGTCCACGCCCAGTCCAAGAAACCCACCACCCCGCGGCTTCCCTGCGCTTTCCTGTGGCTCTCTCAGCTTGAGTTTATCACCCCCAGCCAGGGCTGGAAACTGGGCGCCCTCCCAGCTAACTGTGGGCTGGGGCAGAGCTGTGGCGAAGGCGCAGGAAGACCAGAACAACACAGATTTGCCTACAGGCAATCTGAAGGGAGACATCATTCTCAATTGAAGTTTTTCTTCCGAGATACCTCTAGCTTGTATCAAGTTGATAAAAACAAAAGCAAAAACAAAAAACTAACCTGGACTTGCACCAAGGACTAAGAGGTGGAGCACATCCTACAATCTCTAGAATGGCAGCTAAGCTTGGTACTTACTATTGAAACATCTTATTCAACTGCCACCTGCCTATCCTCCTGCTCACCTGTCTGGACCTCCTATTCCTGTGCCTGTATCTAATCTCACCCTTTCATCTCTGCAGATGGACTCAACTCCACAGCTTTTCTCTCAATCCTGTGATCCACTGTGGCCTGACTCTACAACAGCAGTTTCTTTCCTCCAAATAGTTTGGGTTTTTTCATCAATGTAAATTCTATACACATTTCTATTAGGTTACCTCTGTGACTATTTGAAACTCTACTGTAGCCTCTGAAACATTTTTCAACAATTCTGTTACTTTCAAATATTTAGATAGAAAGATAGATAGGTAGATAGACAGATGATAGATATATTGATAGATTAATTGATTTTCTGTGTGATACATGCTTCAAGAGTTAATATTAATAATTAAGATTAGAATAAAAGAGCCTATGCCCTCCTCGACCTGGTTATCAAGGAAAGAGAAATTACTTGACAAATTTAAACCATCAGACCTTGTGATTTTATTGTTATTCAGTATTTTCTGACATTTTAAAGAACACCAGTACATTCAACTACGTTTCAGACATAGTACATTTGTGACACTACTGGACAGTATCTCTTAGAGGAATCATCCTGTCTAAAATGTGCACGAACTGTGTTGTTATACCTCAAATGTATAAAAAGATAACATCTATGATAATAAGATCTGTACTGAACTGGCTCTAGATGATGAGTTAGAATCCTTGAAATGAATAATCAGAACCAGAAGCAGCAAATGAGCTGTGGCATAGAAGAAACACTATACATTTGTTCTCTTTTCTTCTTCTAGCTTCTTTAAAATATCTGATAGTATATGAAATAATCTTGTAGCAACGAACATTCCTTCAGGAGTTATACTTGGCAAAGTTCATTTTGCTTCCCCTGCCTTTGCCCTTCTACAAGGTTATATGTACCTTTTGAAAGGACTGTGTCCCTCTTGCCAACCATTTTGATTTTTGGAGGACCTTCACCTACATGATTAAGATGTTAACTGATGAATAATATTTTTTTTTATATTTACAGAACGTCTGCTGAGGTTTAGATAACACCAGCATGTGCAATGCCACTCCTCATTCTTTAATCACCTTTATCTCTGACACAAAAGCATGTGAATTGTTGTGAGGTTGAATTTTGCAAGAGTGTAATGTATCTCTAAAAGGAACTATAGCATCTCTCCCAGAGATTGAGGTCCATTACGTGATCTGACTAGAGAAGAAAGAAGAAACACTCACCTGAACATGCCTGGCAAAGGCATGTTCTCTTCCTGTCTCTTTGTTTCCATCTCTGTGAAAGCACTGTGCTGTGCATCCCAGAATCTACCAAGATGGAGACCTGGGTACACTTGACATCTCTACTTTCCAAGATGCCAGTACTTTAATAAACCCAACTTCTTCCTACCAACACTTTTTTTTTTGGTTTTTTGAAACAGTGTTTCTCTGTTGTAACTCTGGCTGTCCTGGAACTCACTCTGTAGACCAGGCTGCCCTTGAACTTACAGAGATCTGTGTGCATCTTGTCTCCCAAGTGCTGGGATTAAAAGCGTGTGCCACCACTATCTGGCTTCTACTTTCTTTCATGTTGATTTTTCAAGCTTCAAACACCCTGGAGTTTAGCCTGATAATATCTGTCTATTTGGGGCATTACAACATATGTATGCCTGTAGTATACAGAAAAATAATGCCAAAATGGGAAGAGAATATATTTTTCTACAGCTTTCTAGTAATAAGTTAATGTAAATCTGAAATTAAATTTGATACGATCTAAATGGTTGTTCTTGGTTACCTGATTACCTACCAGAACTAGATTGTAATGCAGGACATAGAGAAATCATGCTAGAACTGACTTACAATCCTCCTCTCTGCCAGCTAGCTTTCAGGGAGCCTTAAGTTGCTATGCAGGCATCTGGAGGAGAAAAGACAGCAAGGGTCTTAAGCAGCTGTTAATCCTGGGAGCCACAATATCAACCTGACAGGCAAGATATGTTCACTGGAGCAATAGTAACATGATTGCTCTTGGAGTAACTAACTGCTTGCTTTCAGATTGCATTTGAGGCCAGTTCTACAGGAAGGAATACATATCTTGTCCTATGGATCTGATCCAACGCACATGACTGGGGAGATCCAGGGCCCTAAGGGTGAACCTAGAACTTTTGTTTTACTAAATGGATACATTATCCAAGTACTTTCTAGGTATTCATGTCTGTATCCAAAAACTAGTGCTTCTCTCTGCCTTGATCAGAGAAACTTCTTTTTGTAGTGAACAGTGGTAATACCGAGACTCGTGGGCTGATTGCAGAGCCCAGAATAAGTGAGTGTTACGGTCTCACCCTGAACTGAGTATTTCTATCACTCTCCGTAAGACACAGGGACATCCTAGAAGCCATGGCAGAGAGAATGTAAGAGCTGGATGATGGGGAAGGGGACTGTGAAATGCTGCTTCTGGACAGAACATGGCCCAAGCACGCATGAACTCACAGAAGCTGCAGTTGCACAAGACTTGCATAAGACAGGACTTGACAACATTCTGTCAGGGAAGGGGAGAGTGGCTCCAGGAACCAGACCCTCCTTAGACAGTTTTTGGGAGTTCATGACTTCTGGTGGAGGGGCTGTCATTGTCCTCAGCATAGCCACTGGGGAATTACCTATTGTCCGATGGATAGTTCCACATCTATGCCCATGGGGGTGAACCTGGTGAAACTCAGTGGATCACAAAACCAAACCAAACCAAAAAAAAAAAAAAGGTGAGAGTGAGAGAGGAGACTTTTTGGGAGAAAGTGAGGTTGTCCCTGATGGGAGAGGGGTACGAGAAAGTGGAGCAATGAGTGTGATACGAATTACTCTATGAATATATGAAAGTGTCAAGGAAGAAATTAAAGTTTTTCAAATATATAAATTGGGCTTGAGTGGTAGCTCGGCGGGCAGAGACACTTGCTGCCAAACCTAATCACCTGAGTTCAATCCCTAGAACCCATATAATAGAACGAGAGAGCCAATTCTGGCAAGTTGTCCTGACTTCCACACTTACATAGCATGTGCGCCCCCTACAAATACAAAAAATAAGTGATTTATCTGAAAATGTCATAATATATTTAAATACTAGCCACAAAGCAGATACTAAGGAAATACTGAAAATATATATTGAAAAACTATTAAATAAATTCAAATATAACACTAGATAACAGTCATAGAAGGCAAGAAAAGATAAAAGACAGACAAACAGGAACAGAAAAGATAAGTACAGGTAACAAAATTCAGATAGAAGAAAACTTTATTATTATTATTATTATTATTATTATTAACACATTAATTAATAATAACACATTGGGTACCACCTGCTGCTCTAGATGAAATCCTCCCACCACGCGTGTTTTCCCCACCATGGCTGCTCCACCTGGGGGATGACACCTGACCACGGTTTGGCCTGGTCTCCAGGCTGAGTAACCACGCTGGGAACATGGCGTGGTATGCACAGGTCTTTACCACATCCCTCCTGCCTTAGGATTTGCTCCATAAGTTGGCGCAGAAACACACAGAGGAACCCACGAGACACGCGTCAGAGTGCCTCTCTCTTTAATGCAGGATGAGGGTACACTTATAGGGGTATAGGTATAGGCAGGGGAGGTGTCACTTGACCCCGAGAATGACCATTGGTTAGGACAAGGATGCTGGGAGTGGCCTCATCTGCATGTGGAGTTTGAGCCTGTGTTTCCAGCCTACCGGGCAGACAAAGCATCTTTGCTTCAGTGAAGCAGGCAGGATTCATATCTGATAGAAATATAGCTGGGTTTAGGCCAGGACTAAAGTGTGGAGCAGCGAACACCTGCCGTTCTCATAGCCTTAGATGATGCGGAGACCAAAGCCAGCTTCGACACACTCTTAGCCCTCGGACAGCCCCACACCAGCACCCATCCAGCAAAGACTGATAAATGACTTCTTGCTGTGGGAATAGATGAGGGTCTACTTTATTCATTTATTGGGTGAATTGAAACTGTGGGGCACATGGGTGTGTTAAGGTCCTATAAGGAAGACCAGGCCCCAGAAGTTATCAGACACACCAAAACAAGGAAAGGGTGCATGAACCCCATAACATGATGAACACCTAACACTGTGATGACATGGCTCCCACACCAAGCTATCGACTGGTACCCGGTGTGTGCATGAAGGACCAAGGGCTCCCCGACTGTCCAGGGAGCTTTGGCCTACTCAACTATCCTCCCATCAACCTTCTCTCTTGTCTGGACCTGGAACGGAATCTCAGTTCAGCCTTTCACCTCAAAGCTGGAACAGCTTTATTCTTCAAACCCAGACTCCAGCAGCTCCAGCAGCAGCTCCCTCCGGGCGCTGCTCTGCTTCATTATCCATAGAGACTCCGTCTCGGCCCACTTCTGAAAGCTCTTGACCTTTACCACAGCCTCTATAACTCATGTTCATTCAGTCATTCTTTCATGCATATCGATATACTTACTATGCTGTGTCATGTGAGTCTTGATGTTAGTATTTGGGATTGGAATTCGTATTTTAGTTAGTATTTAAGATTTGAATAATGAACTACGTTTGCCTCAGCCTAGCTTCTGGGGTAGGCAGGTTATGTGACAAATTGCTGTCATTGAAACTGATAGCCTTAGTGAATTTCTTATTATTCCATAAATGGTGACAGTGTGACAGTGTGGAAAGACAAACCTATTCATCTGTTTCAGTTTGGCAGGTTCACAACATTCACCTTTGGTCCCCTCTCTCTGTCTCTCTCTATCTCTCTGTGTCCTCTCTCTCTGTCTCTGTCTCTGTCTCTGTCTGTCTCTCTCACTCATTCTCCTTCCTTCACCCTCTCCTCCTTCCCCTCCTCCCTTTCTGTTCAATTCCCCCTCCTCTTCCTCTCCCCTCCTCCCTCCCCTCCTCTCCTTTCTCCTTCCTCTTCCTACTCATTCCCCTCTTCCCTTTCTTCCTTTTCCTTTCCTCCCTCTCCTTCCCTTCTCCTCTTTCCCATCCTCTTCCTTTTCCCTCCTCCTTCCCCTTCTTGACCTCTCTTCCCCCTCTCCCTCCCTACTCACTCCCGTCTCCCCTTCTTCCCCTTCTTTTTCTCATCCTCACCCTCCTCTTCCTCTTCCTACCCCTCCTCACCCTTCCCAACCCTTCCTTCTCTCTCCTTCCCCTTCTTCCAAACGTTCTACTCCTCTTCTTCCTTTTCCTCTCTGCCTTACCTCCTTCTCCTCCTCCTCTTCCTTCTATTCTCGCCTCTCCTCCCTCATCTTCCTCTCTTCTGCCTGTGTCTTGTTCTCCTTGTTCCCCTTCTCCCCTTTTCTTCTCTATCCTTTTCCTCCTTCCCCTCCTTCTCTTCCTGCTCCCCATCACCTCCTCCCCTCTTCTCTACATCCTCCATCTCCTTCACCATCCTCTCTGTTCTCCCTCTCCCACCTCTGTCCTTCCCCATTGTATCTCCCTCTCCTCCCCCGTTTCTCCTCCTCTTACTCCCCCTTTCCCTTTCACTCACCTTTCCCACCTCCTTCCTCTTCTCCTCCTCCACCCCCTCCCCTTCTCTTCTTCCCTTCCTTCTTCCTCTTCTTCAATCTTTCTACTCTTCTTCCTCCTGATCCTCTTCCTGATTTTCGTCTCCTCCCTCCTTGCTCCTTCTCTCCTTTATCCTTCTTCCTCTACCTTTAGCCCTCCTCCTCCTTCTCCTCGTCTTCCATCTACCCCCTTCTGTATCCTCCTCCTCCACTTCCTTCCTTCTTCCCTTCCTCTTCCTCCACTCCTTCTCCTCCCCCTCATCTCACACTTATCCTCCCTTTCTCCTTCCCTCCCCTCCTCTTCTTCCTCCTCCTCCCTCTCCCTCCTTCTCCTACGATTACTCCCTCTTCTCTTCTTCCTCTCCCCTTCTTCTCCCTCTCCTCTCCTCCTCTATTTCCCTTCCTTTTCCACCTCTCCTTTCCCTGCCCTTCCCCTCCTTTCCCTTTCTCTCCTCCTCCTCTCCCCTCTTCTCCTGCCTCCACATTGCTCTAGTCTCTCTCCTATTCCTCACCTTCCCTTTCCTCTCCTTTCCCCCTCCCTCTTCCTCCTCCTCCTCCTCCTCTTCTTCCTTCTCTTCCTTCTCTTGCTCATCTTCTCTTCATCTTTCTCCCTCTTCCTCTCCTTTTCTCCTCCCCTTCCTCCTTCTCCTCTCCTATCTTGTCTTTTACCCCCTTGCCTTCTCCTCTTTCTACTCCATCTCTTCTTGTTCCTTTCCTTCCTCCCTCCTCCTCTCCTTCTCCCCCTCCTCCTCTCCATCTCCCCGTCCTCTCCCTCTCCCCCTCTTGCCACTCTCTAGCTCCCCCTCCTCCCTCTTCTTCTACCTCCCCTAACTTTCCTACCTCCTCTTTTACTCGACCCCTCGTCCTCTTTCTCTTCATCTGTCTTTCACTTTTGAGACCAGGGAGTGATTTTGGGGACCGTTTACCTATATCTCTAGCCTTTTTACATATTTTAAGGATTTTTATTTTCAGTTATATGTATGCATATGTTTGGGGTAGATCCATTATGTTGAATCTTTGGCACTAGGAATGAGGGCATTTTAACACACCATGAACACCCAGTAGAAACTCACAATGTGTAAGGGAAGCACCCTCATTCAAGCAATGCTGTCAAATAAAGAACACAAGATTTTAGTGACCTTTTTTATTGTTGTTGTTGAATTAAGGAACACAGTGATAAAGAAGCATTCAATGTTTTTACTACCTGTTCACAACAATAAGCAAACTGAAACATTAAGCCCTGTTACACTGGCCTAACAGGGAGTGGTCAGCCGACCGACACAGGGCTTTGAAACAATACGCAACAGAAGCTATTCTGTAATTACTGGCATTAAACAAAGAAGAAGAATTCTCTGTTAGATATTTAAGGAGATCATGCAGATGGCCAGACACTTTCTCAAGAGTCTGCCTACTCATGAGTGAATGAGCCAATGTAGCCCCAATTTTGACAAACAATCTCAGGAGGTGTGGAGCCCCATAAACCTGAGACATTGGAACGTTAGGATAAGCCAATTGGATCTCAGCGTACTGGGGTTTTTCAAACTGGTACAGCAGCTGGGTCCCCAGCATCGAGTTAAAATACTCTCTAACACCAGCTACAGCCTCCTCAACAGAATATTGCCTATCATCTGCATTGCCCTGTGATTTCACAAAACTCGTATATTCGGCAAGAATGCCATCTACGTTCTTCTGAGCCGGTATTTGGAATAACTGCTTCTCCTTGTTAACTAAATTCCAGTCCTCAAGAAGACATGGCTTTAGTTCTGTAGGCATCCTGACCTCAACTTCCGCTCTCCTCTTCTCAGCCTGATTACGTTCAACAGTGGCAGCAGCCCCAGCCACATTCTGGTGAGGGATCTGTGGTACCTCATGGTTGGCACCCTGATTATGTTGAACAGTGGCATCAGCCTCAGCCACATTCTGGTGCTGGATCTGGGTTACTTCATTACTGGCCACCTGATGATGTTGAACACTGGCAACAGCCCCAGACACATTCTGGTGCAGGGTGTGGGGTACCTCATGGTTGGCCCTGTGCTTATATTGTACAGTGGCGTGAGCCCCAGCCACATTCTGGTCAGGGATCAGGGGAACCTCATGGTTGGCCGCCTGCTGATGTTGAACAGGGGCGTCAGCCCCAGCCACATTCTCGTCAGGGATCAGGGGTACCTCATGGTTGGCCACCTGCTGATGTTGAACATTGCATCAGTCCCAGCCACATTCTGGTCAGGGATCAGGGATAGCTCATGGTTGGCTCCCTGCTGATGTTGAAGAGTGGCATCAGCCCCAGCCACATTCTGGTCAGGGATCAGCGGTACTGCATGGTTGGCCACCAGCTGATGTTGAACAGTGGAATCAGCCCCAGCCACATTCTGGTCAGGGATCAGGGGTACCTCATGGTGGGCTGCCTCCTGATGTTGAACAGTGGCATCGGCCCCAGCCACATTCTGGTCAAGGATCAGGGGTACCTCATGTTTGGCTGCCTGCTGATGTTGAACAGGGGCGTCAGCCCCAGCCACATTCTGGTCAGGGATCAGGGGTACCTCAAGGTTGGCTGCCTGCTGATGTTGAACAAGGGCGTCAGCCCCAGCCACATTTTGGTCAGGGATCAGGGGTACCTCAAGGCTGCCTGCTTGCTGATGTTGAACAAGGGCTTCAGCCCCAGCCACATTCTGGTCAGGGATCAGGGGTACCTCATGGTTGGCTGCCTGCTGATGTTGAACAGGGGTGTCAGCCCCAGCCACATTCTGGTCAGGGATCAGGGGTACCTCATGGTTGGCTGCCTGCTGATGTTGAACAGGGGTGTCAGCACCAGCCACATTCTGGTCAGGGATCAGGGGTACCTCATGGTTGGCCACCTGCTGATGTTGAACATTGGCATCAGTCCCAGCCACATTCTTCTCAGGGATCAGGGTTACCTCATGGTTGGCTCCCTGCGGATGTTGAACAGTGGCATCAGCCCGAGCCACATTCTGGTCAGGGATCAGAGGTACTGCATGGTTGGCCAGCTGATGTTGAACAGTGGCATCAGCCCCAGCCACATTCTGGTCAGGGGTCAGAGGTACCTCATGGTGGGCTGCCTCCTGATGTTGAACAGTGGCATCAGCCCCAACCACTTTCTGGTCAGGGATCAGGGGTACCTCATGGTTGGCTGCCTGCTGATGTTGAACAGTGCCATCAGCCCCAGCCACATTCTGGTCAGGGATCAGGGTTACCTCACTGGTATCACTGCCAATGCTGTTTTCTGGAACATTTTGCATGTTCTTTGGTGCTGGCGCCTTTGGCATGGGTCCTGCAGAGGGTTTCCTTCAGGGTAGCCTTTCTCCATTAAGTGATAATCTTTCTCACCAGAGCACCTGTTCTCTACTTCCTTGTCAGTGCTAGTTATCTGGGAAGAGTTACCTCTCTCCCTAAAATCACCTTCACCAGAGAAACAGTTCTCTGATACACAAGAGCAGATTCTCTTGGCAGGGCGATGTCTCTTCCCTGGGCGAACGTTCTGTTTAGAGTATTCTCCCTTTGCAGAGAGATCTTCCCCCAGAAGTCTACTCTTCTTGGGAGGACAAACGCTCTCTGAAGATAGAGGTTTCTCTTTAGGATGGATTTTTTTCAGAGGTCGATCTCTTTCTGTGGGCCTATCTTTCCGCGCTGAGGGCCCTTGCTCTACAAAGTTACCCCTCTGAACCGACTGAACCTCCTCTACCTGGTGGCTTTTCTTCAGAAGCCGACCGCTCCCCGTGGGGCGAACCTTCTTGGCAGAGGGTCCTCGCTTTGCCGAGTTACCCCTCTCAATGAACTGACCCTTCTCTGAAAGGTGGCTTTTCTTCAGTGGGTGGCCTCTCCCTAGGGGTCTGACCCCTCTCCCCGAGGGACTGTCTTTCCCAGCAGAGGGTCCTGGCTCTGCAACATTACCTCTCCCCGTGGGCGGGTCTTTCCAGCAGAGGGTCCTCGCTGTGCTGAATTACCCCTCTCTGCTGAATGAGTCTTCTCTGCCAGGCGGCTTCTCTTGGGGGAGCGACCTCTCCCCGTGGGGCCATCTTCAATGGCAGAGAGTCCTCTCTCTGCGGAGATCTTCTCCTCTGCTGAATGGCCCTTTTCTGTTAGGGGAGTTTTCTTCAGGGACCAATCTCTCCCAGAGGGGTGATCATTCTCGGTAGAGAGTCCCCTCTTTGCAGAACAGCCTCTGGCAATCTGGAGATCTTTCTCGGCAGTGTTAAGTTTCATGGTGGAGGGCCCGTTCGCTGAAGGGTAACAGTCCTCAGTAGGTGGACCTATCCCAGGCAAGTAATCTATCTCAGTAGTGGCACCCTTATTAGTAGAAAGATCTGTCTCTACGGGTTTACCTCGCTTAACAGGGCGGCATCTCTCGGTAGGGTGGCCTCTCTTGGTAGTGCGGAGTCTCTCGGCACAGGGACTTCCTTCAGCCAAACAACGGTAACATTTGGCTATTGGGCGGATTTTCTTGATAGGGCGACCTCTCTCGGCTGGAAGAAGTGTTTTCTCTAAAGTGTAACACATTTCAGAAAAGTGATGCCTGTTCCCAGAGCAGTACTTCCCGGGAAGCGTAACAGAGGGACTTTCCCCTGTACTGTGACCTTTCTCAGCATCTTGCTGCTTTTGTGCTGCCAGAAGCTCCTCGGCCGAGGGGCTTTTAACTGGAGTACAAAGCTTCTCACGAGAGAGATTCTCTGCTGCACAATGACAGCCTTCTTCACTGGACTGACCTCTGTCCAGGGAGTAACTTTCGGTGGCAGGGCAATGCCGCGGTCTTTCGGGAAACGATGGTTGAAGACTTCCCCGCTCGCCTGGCTTCCATCCTGGGAAGGCACCGATCCGCTTTAGGGTCTGCTGGCTGAGTGGTGTCAGCTCTACTACACAATAACGGGCTTTACCTAACAGATCTCTCTCCAGGGAGTGACTTTCGGTGGCAGGGCGATGCCGCGGTCTTTCAAAAAGAGATGGTTGAAGACTTCCCCCCTCGCCTGGCTTCCATCCTGGGGAGGTATCTCCCAGCTTTCTGGTCCGCCGGTTGTCTGGCGTCGGCTCCATGAAGTCGTCTCCTTCAAGAGACTGCTGGCCGTGAACAAGAGGGTCTTTCTTTCTAGAATTCATTAAAGCAGCTTTCCAGCTTTGTCATCAAAGTACAAATCCCCAGACTTTTCTGGAACTGTCTGGAAAAATGAACTCGGAATAGAATCCAGTAGTCTGTAGTCTGAATCAGTTCGACAACTGGCATCAAATATCCCAGTCTTTATAGCAAGTTTAGCTCTTTTTAAGGGCGGTGGACGAGCGGCAGCGGAGAGCTCTCCTACTGCACGTCCAACCGCCAGCGCAAAGTGGGGTATCTCTGGCAACATGTGTACACAAACGTCATCTGGAGGGGACTGGCTCATGACCTTTATCCAGTCAG